>AMCV02000027.1:55352-81733 GCA_000350065.2 Colletotrichum orbiculare MAFF 240422 | reverse complement strand
ATAACCCTAGCTCTCCTCTAGTATACTAATATAATAATATAACTCTATAATATTATATAAACTTATATTTAAATTAAAATAGAACTTATAAAACGTATTATAACTAAACTATTCTTATACTTTAAGAATTAATATCCCCCTAGCTTTATTATAATTATTATCAAATTACTATATAGCCTTACTAAAACTAATACTTACTAATAAGTAATATATTCTAAATATTATAAAAAGTAATTATAAATAGAAATATTAATATATAACTTATACTTTTTTATCTCATATCCTAAAAATAACACTTTTAGTTTTATAAATATACAAACTAATAATACTTTTAGACTCTTAAATACTACTTTCTCATACTATAAAAATAAAAAATTCTAAAAATTTTTATTTAAAACTAAACTTAAAATAGTCTTCTTAAAAATAGTATTACTAGTATTTAATAGAAGTATCTTATTACTTAATAGTAATACTTTCTATTTATACTAAAAATACTAAAAGTAAAAACTCACTTTTATTAATATATATATAATACCTAAAACGCTTAAGAAAATATATATTGAATAATATATATACAAAATATACTTTATTTTAATATACTAATTTAAAGTATTATTTAACTTTTCCTATATAATATAAGAATAATAACCTTTAGGTAATAATACTACTATACTTAATAAATATCTTAAGTAGTAAATTAAGTATTTTAACTATAATTTTAATTTTATACTATTTAATTTCTCTAAGATATACTTTTATATTTTTATTAATAGCTTATTTACTAATAATACTAACTTCTTATTTTAATTAGGATTTATAATAATCCTAAGTTAAGAAACTACTACTAGTAATAATTAGTTTAATTTTTATAGTAATTTTATATATTATTCTTCTATAAAAAATAAAAGAATTACTAGGAGTATATTTATTTTAGAAATATATACTATAATAACTAGTATAAATTTTACTTATATTATAATTATATTACTTAAGAAGACTTTCTAATACTAAAAACTCCTTTAGATTCTAATTATTATATATACTAATTTATACTTATTCTATAAATACTTTATGAAACTTAGTACTACTAAGGAAAAATACTTTATAATTAATATTATAATATGAAAATAATTATATAAATACTACGAATTCTATAAAATATAATAAATTAATAGAGATAATAATATTACTAATACTTTTATGAAAAATATATTAAACTATACTTTTAAGAGATTTATTAATTTAAACTATATAACTATTTAAATGGAAAAATAGGTAACTTAAATAGAATAGATAAATAGGTATTTAAATATTATTAAGATAAAAAAGTATAGATTACTAAAAGTACTATATTTTATATAAATAAATAGGTATTAAAATATATAGTAAAAAGAAAAGTTATTAGTATTAGTTATATTATATTATAAAGTATATAGTAACTATATATATTACTATATATATAGTAGTATACTTTCTACGCCTTATTAGTAATAAGTACTAGGTACTTAGTACTAGCTATAGCTAATTATATAGTAATTAGTAAGTAATTACTATGCTGTAGATCTAGAGCCTTATGTGGCGCCTCGCGCCACATAATATAACAACAATAACAACAAATAACCAGAACACCACTCTGCACCCATACGGCAAGATCACGTACGGCGTGCGTTACCCTCCGGATAAACCAACAGGAAACTCCTCCGAAGGGGTGTTTGATAAATCATGGACCCCTCCACCTGCCGCTGGTGAATATGCACCAACAATCTTTCCACGAGGGTGGTTGGCTCTAGGGATAGGCGCCGAGTGTAAGCGGCCGGCAAGGTGGTTGCCGGACCTGATGCTAGTCTCTGGAAGCATTGACCACAGGAAAGGGAAAGTTTATTCGGACCGTGCCAAAATTATATTTGTAACCGCTATACCAAATTGGTCAATAAAATCCACTGCCACAGCCACAAGGTGGGCAGCCTACCAGATTTCGATATACTCCCATTAAAAGGTACAAACGTCACCAGCGCTAGAATCGCAGTCACTGAACGCGTCACATGTTATACGTAATATTCAGCCTAACCGTGGCAATAAACGATTTTCTACCCGCAACTACTAGTTACATTCAGGTAATATGGTGATACGTATCGTGGTATTGTTTTCAGTATTGTTTTTGGTGTTGTTTTTGGTGTTGTTTTTGGTGTTGTTTTTGGTGTGTTTACTATGTATGGAGGTATGTGCAGAGGCTTGTTACTTAGTGCGGTAGCGCACGTAACTACGGATAAACCCCGGCTATAGCCCTAACAGCCAAAATCTGTCAGGAATAACGCGCTCGAGAGGCAGAGTTTGCACCAGCTAAACCTCGGGTGCTGGCGCTATCTCCACAGGCCTCGCCCCACTTAAACCACTCAAAATAGAGCCTCACGTGGCACGCGTAGCCACGTTTAGTTACACACAATACACACCAGATTTTACCCCCTAATTACATATAATAATTAAGAATCTTATAATACTAAAAAACCACTAGGCTAAATATATATATTATAACAATTTAACATATCTTAAATATTAAGATATCTACTAAAAATACCTTTCTTCTAATCCTTAAAGAAGCTAATTAGTAACTAACTTAGTATAATACCTTTTAAATAGAAACTAAAGCTTATAACCTATAAGACTACCTTAATTCTAAAATAACTACTTACTAAAACCTCCTTTTAAAACTTCCTTAAAAACTACTCTTAAGTAACTTTCTGAAAACTAAGAAATACTAATAGGCTATTAAACTACCTAAATTAAGTATTCTTAAAAGCTTTATTCTTATAAAAGTAGGTTATAAAGAGGATTAATAACTTTTTATAAATACTACTAAAGAAGTTTATATAAAAGATATTATAAACCTTATAGAGAAAAATCTAAAAGCCTATATAGCTTTCTATAACCTCTATACTTCAAAAGCTTAAAAGTATTAATATAAATAGTTAAACTAATCTTATATAATAATTTAGATCCTTAAGTATATAAGTAAGATACTCTAATACTAATATTACTATATAGAAGAAAATATAGTAGTATAAGCTACTAATTTCTATAACTATTTTAATATTACAAATAACTTATATCTCTAAAATACTATTTTAGTATACTATAAAATACTTCAATCCCCTAGACTTAAATACCTAATTATAAAAATAGTAACTAAAGTATAATTTTAGAAGTAATAAGACACTATATATAAGGCTCAAGTAGTTAACTATACTCCTTCTATTACTAGAATACTTTAAATTTACAACTTTATAATTTCACTAGCCTTCTTACTAATTAAATTTTATATATAAAACTATATACTTATAATTTAAAATTACTTAGACTTTATACTTTTAGATAAAATTATTTTAACTATTATAAAAATAATTTAATATCTCCTTAAAGCCTTTTTATATAGTAAGATTAGCTATAATACTTTTAATACTACTACAAAAACTCTAACTACTATTTTAAACTTTTAAAATAATAAGAAATATTTCTAAAGTTTAAATAAACCCCTATATTTTCTAAAATATAAATTAAGCTATATTTTAATATACTATTACTATATATATCCTTAGTTAACCTATAAAAACTAAGTATTAAATACCTTAACTAAAAAGAAGATTAAATAATTACTAACCTTAGATCTAGACTTCTTAAAGAAAGTTTAAACCTTTAGGTAATAATAATTATATAACTAGCTTTCTAACTAAAATAGTTATAATATTATATAGTAAATATATTATAAAGAAAGACCTTAATAATACTCTTTCTAAAACTCTTTTATTTTTAATTTAGATATTTTAATTTATATCTTCTAAAATATAAAGCACTTTATAACCCTTTAGGAAGCTCCTATAGGAAACTATATTTAATATAATATAAAACTTATACTTATCAAAAATTATAGAAATACTAAAATCTTTATTATAATAAGTAAAAATAAAGAAGTTAAACTATACCTATATAATATTACTTTTTATATTATTCTAATTATAAACCTTATCTCCTTTTAGTAATTATAAAAACAAAACTACTAATAGGATACTAAGCTAAACTATTTATCTTAACTATAAAAAAATAATTATTCTAAATTATAACTATTAATATTTAATATAGCTAACAAATCCTTAAATACTATATACTTTATAAGAAATCAACTATACTAGTAGCATAATTAGTATAATATAAGCCTTCTCCTAGATATTACTACTACTAGTAGTATACTATAAATACTATTTAAAAACCCTTAAAAAATAATAAATAGCTCTAGTACTAGTAGCTAGGGTATCCTAATAGAAAGCCTCTTAACTACTTCATCTTAATTATATAAAGTATTTATATTACTAATAGCTACTTAAAACGCAATAGGTACTAGCCTACTTAGGGGGTATATGAAGCTTATAGTATTAGTAAGGTAAAATAGAAGATCTACTATATAGAGTATAAGAATACCTTATATACTACCCCTAGGGAATATATTACTTTTAACTTCTACTCCTATTACTAGAGCTATAGCAACTATACCTTAACTCTAATATTTATAAATAGAACTACTAATTACTCTTAAGACTTTTATCTTATTAACTATATTAAAACTATTATTATAAAAATGTTAAAAAATTTTATTATACTCCTTAAATATTAATATAGTATTAATATTAAGGTTTTTAAATATAATAATAAGGTCCCTAAATATAAAAACCTAAAATATAATCTAACCTTATAAAATATATATTTCAAATTATCTACTTTATATACCTAGAGTTAAAATAGAAATACTAAGTATATTAGAATAATTATTAAGGTTTATATAAGAGTTATAAAGTATAAGAGTAAACTACTTTACAAACTTTAGCTTAAAACTTTATAAGTAGTAGTATTTCTTTATAACTAAATATTAATATACTTTTTAGGCTAGTAAATACTATACTAGAAGTTTTATAAAGTTACTCAAAAAAATAATATTATAAAACTAGACTTAGCTTACCTCTACGCCTATAGCTATAAATACTTTATTCTTACTATAAATATAAAACTTAAATATAACTATTTAGCATACCTTAAGAAGTATACTTTTATTGGCTTTTTAGTTAGCTATACTTTAACTAATTAATATTAAGTATAGAAGTTAATTTAAAATGAGGTTATAATAACTTATAATATCTCTTTTAATAAAACTTTCTTTTTTAATAAAGATTTAGCTTTTCTATAAAATAACTTTAAATAGTTTAATTCTAATAAAGTCTCTTACTAGTTATAAAAGCAAATAACTATAGTAGAACTATTTAAAATTAGTTTAATTACTTATTTAAGCCTTAGTAAAAAACCTAACGAAATAATTTATATTAAAATAAGAGGTAGTTATAGTAGTTTGAAGTCTTATATCTATATAGTAGCTACCCTAAAGCTTTATAAAGTACTATTTAAAACTATAAAGTTCGTATTAATAACCCCTCTAGAATTACCTACTATATTCTTCTATAATCTTATTTATATAGATAAAATTATAAAGGGGTAAGGAGCTTAGGTATTTTTAGAAAAAGTTAAGTATAAAGGATAGATAAAGTATTATACTAGAGTTACTAGGAGATTTTTATTTAAAACTACCTTTTTAACTAGTACTTTTTAGTTATTTCAAAATACTCTAAAATACTCCTACCTATAACTATAAAATAGTATAAATAGTTAACTAAAAAGGGTTTTAAAGGTTTAACTCTTTTAAAAACTCTAAGATATAAATATTATAACTTCTAATAATAAATTTTAACTATAAAATAAATTAGATATTAGAAAATACTTAAAGTATAGGAAAATAGAAATTCTTATTCTAAAAATCTTATAGTAAAAACTATTATTATTACTTATATCTTACTTAGTAATACTTACTTATTTATATACTAAAACTATAGTAGTAGCTAAATAAATTTATCTTAGGAATTATATTAAATTATACTTTTAGAATAAGGTTAATAAGGTTTTTATAAGAAATTTTAAAGTTTTAAAATATTACTAAGTTTATACTTATAAGCTTAATAAGTATAAATACTTCTTAAAAATTAAAATTTAACTAATTATCTATAAAGATTAATAGCTATAAGATAACTATAAAACCTATATAATTATTCTAATAAGTATATTATTTTAAACCTTTATAGTAATTACTAACTATTTTAATCTTAAATTACTCTAATATAATATAGTTAATATTTTTATATATATAATGCTTAATAAAGTTATTTATATAGAGATACTACTAAGTTACTAAATACTAAGTAAGATTTACTACTTTAATAAAATACTATATAGCTTATAGAAGTCTCCCTTCTTATAGTAATACTATTTAGAAACTAACCTTAAGCATCTTAATTTTAAACCTACTATAAGAAAACTATATTACTAACTTAAGAAGTATATTATCTTTTTTTTCTATATTAATAACTATATACTCTTATTCTTTTTAGAAGATATATCTAAAATACTTATATTATTAGTAGACTTTTAAAAGAAGTATTATTTTAAAAGAAGTAAAGACTTATAGTAGTTTCTTAGTATTAAGGTTATTTAAGATTAAGTAGTACGATAGCTATAGTTTTTATAAGTAGTATATATTAAAAAGCTTTTTAAGTATTTTATAAAATATATATAATACGTTAAATACTTTAAAGCTTTTCTAAAAACTAAAGAACTCTTATTATAATATAATTAAACCTCTTATATAGAGATTAATTACTACTAATAAAATATTAATTTTATTAATTATACTATAATTATAATAAGACTAAATATTATTTATATAGTAAGCTAATTATTATATTTTAATTAAAACCTTTTAGATAATTACTATATAGAAACTAAATAAATAATATAATACTTTAGTAAGATAAAAAGTTTTTATTTTAAGTTTAACTATAAAGTTAGAAATCTATTTAATAGCTTTATAATTATTATAAATACTAGCTTTATAGATAATAATACTAATTAAAAAAACTTTTAAATATATATTATATATTTCTTTAGAAATTTAATTATATAATAAGTTAATAAATAAGATATTATTACTATTTTAATAACTAAAGTAGAATTTTTAGTATTATCCTAAACTACTTAAAAAGCTATTTTTACTAGCTATTTTATTATTATATTCTAAATAAACTTTATAATAAATATATTTAGTAGAAATAAAATATATAAACCTTATCTTACTATCTAAATTTAGTATAATAATTAGTAAACTATATACTTCATAACTACTAAAATAATATAATTATATATAAAACTATAATATATAGATATTTATAACTACTAATTATAATAAGAAGCTATATAGAAGTACTTTAAGATTAAATATATACTTTTAGGAAACTTTATAATTAATAGCTTTATAAAACCTCTCTAGAACTACTAGTTTAGTATTTTTATTACTTAGATTAATATAATAAACTAATTAAACTACTTAAAATTATAATAAGAAGAAGAATTTTAAAAAGGGTTTTTAATATTTAAAAACCTTAATAAGATCTATAATAACTAGTTAGAATCTATAGATCTTAAATTATAGTAATAATAAGGTTAAATAAAAGATTTAGGGGTATTAAAAATACTTTCTAGCTAATAAGAAGTATTTAAATAGCTTATAAATAGTATTATTCTTCTTACTATAAAGGTAGAAATTTAATAAGAATAATAAGGTAATAAAAAAAGCTTTTTATAAAATATAAATAGAAGGTTTAACTAGTATTATTTAAAAAGGCTAGCCTATAGGTAGAACCTTTAAGGCTAGAGGGGTATATCAGGAATAATACACTTAAGAAGCAGAGTTTGCACCAGCTAAACCTCGGGTGCCAGCACCATCTCCACAGGCCTCGCCCCACTTAAACCGCTTGAAATAGAGCCTCACGCGGCGCGCGTGGCCACGTTTAGTTACACACAATACACACCAGATTTTGCCCCCTAATTACGTGCAACAAAATCTAACCCTCACACATACCTCCATACGCAGTAAACGCACCAAAAACAACACCAAAAATAACACCAAAAACAACACTAAAAACAACACCAAAAACAACACCAAAAACAACACCAAAAACAACACCAAAAACAACACCACGATACGCATCACCATATTACCTGAATGTAACCAGCAGTTGCGGGTAGAAAATCGTTCATTGCCACGGTCGGGCTGAACATTGCATATGGTGTTTTTTTGGTATGAAATCGATATATTCAATGACGCGTTCAGTAAGGGTGATTCTGGTAGTAGAGGTACTGTACTTCGAGGCGTGGGGCTGAATGAGGCTGTGGAGGCTGAAATAACGATTTCGGTATAGCGGTTAAAAATATAATTTTGGCACGGTCCGAATAAATATTCCCACAGGAAACACCAGGCGCGATGGGTTCGTCTCCGGTGCTGGGGATACCTGGCTATGGGTCCATCCATGGACGACGTATTCTGCTTACTGTGTATGGCGACCGTGATTGTGTGGAACACGACCTCATTGTCGGTGAATCAGATGGTTGTGTTAGAGGGGCCGACGTCTTCTCCTGAGTCGTGTGCTGTTTGTTCGTCATCTTGGAAACTGGACGGAAACCCACCGCGGTCCATCAAATGGGCATGAGTTAGGTTCGTCTCATTTGGAGCGTCTACTTGTAGAGCAGTCCTGCGCCGGGAAGAGATGGGATAGCTTCAGTCCGATTACAGGGTGGAAAGCATCAGATAAGAAAAGTCGGTCGTGAGATTTGGAACAGCTTCGCCGGCTATCACGAGAAGTCAGCAGCAGCAGACGTACGGCGTAGTGGCAGATGTGCCTCTGTGGTAGTTGCCGATACAACCGCATGGCATGCCTCTGTGTCGTCGAGGCGGAGAGTGCAAGCGTCGCAACGCAATGCTTGTTTTGGATATGGAGAACGACGCTTTACGGTGGACCTGCCAGTCGACGTCTTCCAGGAGCCACAAACAGACACTTGCCGATAGTACGGAGTACGAGTATTCGTACCAGCCACAGAGCGAAGCCGCACAAGCACTACGTGCCTACCTGGTACGTGCTCCGAACACTGCAGAGCGGACCGGTTCGGCTAAAGAGTGGCCGCTTGGGCCGATGGTTTGTAATACTGCCGCTGACTGCGTATGTTCGCCAAGGACCGTCGGCGAGATGGCTGCGTTCCAGTGTCCGCACATACAGAAATCCCAAGTCTTCCTCGTCTTTCCGTGTACGGTTACGCAGTATCCGTACACTAATTAATACTCCATAGTATGCAGTACGGAGCAGTGTCGACAACGGCGGTCGGGCTGTGGCACCTTCTTACCTCGTGCTAGTCACATCGTGGAATCCCTGTCCACGCCGCCCCGTCCTTATCCTCCTTTGTGCTGTTCCCTGTCCCCATAGCTTCTTCCTCCCCAACCCCGGAACCCAACCCAGACCACGCGCGATCCAAGCAGAACACACTCCCCAATGCATCATGAGTGGTCGCAGCTGGACCGCCTAGGCAAGCTACGTAGCTTGCGCAGCTCGCCGGGAGTCGCTCGGTTACCCGGTGCCTCGTCCATACTGGTGCTGGCGCCGTCCGTCTGTTTGCTGGTCGCGTTTTGCTGCGGCCTCTGCCACCAGGAGACCAGACCCGTGTGCTGGAAATGCCCTCCGGAGAACAAGGTGAATGATGGATTCCCCATGGCCCGCGGCCAGCACTACCACCCACTGGAGGCTAGCAATCGTAAATCCGTATCTGGCTGTCATGTCTCCTGCAGGCGGTCCAGTTTTGCCCACACGCTCTCCCGCTGCGTAAATCATCATTACACGTACAATTGCTTTTCTCCTTCTCCTCTGTAAAAGTCCACATCTTCTTGACCTTCTCTCTCCGTTCTTTCTACGCCTTATCTCGCCTCTTTGATACCAACTGTCACGCCGTTCGTTCCTCTCCAACCCCGGACCACTTCTCATTTCTCCCAGCCCCTACGGACTTCCATAGGCCTTGACACCAGTTTCCTCGTTGTCTGCAAGTGGGATCAGAGATACGCCTCTCATGGTTTTGTTGCAAATCCTTCTCTGCCACCGGACATAGCACTTCCATACCCGGCCTCGCACTATTAGAACCCAGTGTCCCTCAACCATAAGACCTGCCATATCTGCGCAGTCTGCGCCTCGGCAACGTCGATATTGTCTCGCGTGATATTCGTAACAGTCGCGACTGGGAGACGCTGGCCAAGCCACGGGGCAAGCACGCACACAGACTCGGCCAAGGGTCTTTTTCCCACAGCTGCCCCCCGCTAGAGAATGGCAGACAAGAACGAGAAAACCAACATCACGGCCCCCGACCCACAAGCCGCTGCGGTCGAGCCCGTCGACCCCAGCAGGGAGGATGGGGACGCCGTCGGTGTTGCCATCGACATTGACCAAATAGACGAGAAGAATGGCAACTCCGAGGACGAGGAGAAGAGAGGTAGACCGCAAATCAAGTCCACCAAGAGTCATGCCACAGACACGAGCGTCGCGACGACGACAGCAACGCGCCGCCAAATAGAAAGCAAGCCGTGGTATAAGACGCCAAATCCGCTGAAATGGGGCGGCATCTCTCCCGTCCCCGACGAGAGGACGCCGTCGAGGGAATACAAGGCCGGCTTCTTCAGCCTGCTTACCTTTCAGTGGATGGCACCTCTCATGAGTGTGAGTTCTCCTGCCGCGCCGTCTCCGCTCAAGCTCCGGCCCATGTCGGACCGCGATTGCCGTTGAGATGAGCCTGCTGACGCCTCGCAGACTGGTTACAAGCGGCAGCTTGAGCCAAACGACATATGGACTGTGAACCCTGACAGGGCCGCAGACGTCATGACGGCCAGAATGAAGGCCTCCTTCCACAAGCGGGTTGAAAGGGGAGACAAGTATCCTCTGCTCTGGGCCCTGCACGAGACTTACTTTTTCGAGTTCTGGCTCGGAGGCGCGCTGCAGCTCATGTCTACCATCTTCCAGGTCATGTCGCCCTTCACCCTCCGCTACCTGATTCAGTTCGCCAACGACGCCTGGGATGCGTCCCAAAACGGCCAACCGCCGCCGGCCATCGGGAAGGGAATCGGACTGGTGCTGGGTGTCACCTTTATGCAGATCTTCCAGAGTCTGGGAACGAACCACTTCATCTACCGCGGCATGATGATCGGCGGGCAGTCGAGAGGTGTCTTGATCAGCCTCATTTTCGAAAAGGCCATGTCGTTATCGGGCCGCGCCAAAGCCGGCGGTCTGAAGGAGGCGGCGAGCGCAGCGCCCGGGCAGGACAAGGGCAAGAAGAAGGACAAAAAGAAGAAGGGGAAAAAGGGCGACGCCAAAGGAGGCCCGGGCATCTCGGGGGACGGCACCGGCTGGGGCAACGGCCGCATCGTCAACCTGATGAGCGTCGACACCTACCGCATCGACCAAGCGTCCGCCCTGTTCCATCTCACCTGGACGGGACCCATTTCCTGCCTGATCACGCTCGTTGTGCTCATCATCAATCTGAGCTACAGCGCCCTGGCCGGGTTCGCGCTCCTCGTCGCCGGCATCCCGCTGCTGACGAGGGCCATCAGGAGTCTCTTCAAGCGCAGAAAGTCCATCAACAAGATCACGGATCAGCGCGTCAGCTTGACGCAGGAGATCCTGCAGTCCGTCCGCTTCGTAAAGTACTTTGGATGGGAGAGCGCGTTCCTCGAGCGTCTCAAGGAGATACGCAACCGCGAGATCCACGCCATCCAGATCCTCCTGGCGATCCGCAACGCCATCAACGCCGTCAGTCTGTCGCTGCCCATCTTCGCATCCATGATTTCCTTCATCACCTACGCAAAAACCGACAACGCCCTGAACCCGGCCAAGGTGTTCTCCTCCCTGGCCCTGTTCAACGGCCTCCGAGTGCCGCTGAACCTGCTCCCGCTGGTTCTCGGCCAGGTCGTCGACGCGTGGTCCTCGCTGAAGAGGATCCAGGACTTCATGCTGGCCGAGGAGCAGGAGGAGGACGTCGTCTACAAGCCGGACGGCGACAACGCGCTGGAGATGCACAAGGGCAACTTCACCTGGGAGCGCACGCCCACGCAGGAATCCGAGAAGACGGTGGCGGGCAAGGGGCCCAAGAAGGGCCCGGCCCAGCCGGCGGGCCCCAAGCCCAAGACGGACGAGCCGCCGGCTTCGTCTGGCGACAGCACGGGAGACGGCGCGAGCACGCTTGTCGAGGAAGAGCGGGAACCCTTCAAGCTGCAGGATCTCAACTTTGAGATCAAGAGGGATGAGCTGGTGGCCGTCATCGGTTCCGTGGGAAGCGGAAAGAGCTCGCTGCTCGCGGCACTCGCCGGCGACATGAGGAAAACGTCTGGAGAAACGGTCCTGGGAGCATCGAGAGCGTTTTGCCCTCAGTACGCGTGGATCCAGAACGCCTCGGTTCGGGACAACATCCTGTTCGGCAAGGACATGAACCGGGACTGGTACCAGGAGGTCATCAACGCGTAAGTGGTTCTACCATCGGCGGCGACTGGAGGTATACTGACGGGAAAATTAGGTGCGCGCTTCGACCCGATCTTGCCATGCTTCCCAACGGCGATCTGACCGAGATTGGCGAACGGGGCATCACGATTTCGGGTGGCCAGAAGCAACGTCTCAACATTGCCAGAGCCATCTACTTCGACTCCGACATTGTGCTGATGGACGACCCGTTGAGTGCCGTCGATGCCCACGTCGGCCGCCACATCTTCGACAACGCCATCCTCGGCCTGTTGAAGGGCAAGTGCAGGATCCTGGCAACGCACCAGCTCTGGGTCCTCAGCAGATGCGACCGGGTCATCTGGATGGAGGGCGGCAAGATCCAAGCCATCGACACGTTTGACAATCTGATGAGAGACCACCGCGGCTTCCAGCAGCTCTTGGAGACGACCGCGGTGGAAGAGAAGCAGGAGGACGCACCGACGACGAACCTCAACGAGGCTCCCAGCGGAGACAAGAAGAAGAACAAAAAGGGCGCGGCTCTCATGCAGGCGGAAGAGAGAGCCGTGTCCAGCGTTCCGTGGTCCGTCTACGGCGACTACGTCCGCGCGTCCGGCAGCATGATCAACGCCCCCTTTTTGATTTTCCTCCTCCTCCTGTCGCAGGCGGCCAACATCATGACCAGTCTGTGGCTGTCCTACTGGACCAGCAGACGGTACCCGCTCTCCGACGGGCAGTACATTGGCATCTACGCCGGCCTCGGTGCGGTGCAGGCTCTGCTCATGTTCGTCTTCTCGCTGCTGCTGTCGATCCTCGGCACCAAGTCCAGCAAGGTGATGCTCCGGCAGGCCGTGACGAGGGTCCTCCGCGCGCCCATGTCCTTCTTCGACACGACGCCGCTCGGCCGCATCACCAACCGCTTCTCGCGAGACGTCGACGTCATGGACAACAACCTGACGGACGCCATGAGAATGTACTTCTTCACCCTGGCCATGATCATCTCCGTCTTTGCGCTCATCATCGCCTTCTTCCACTACTTCGCCATCGCCCTCGGCCCGCTCTTTGTCTTCTTCGTCCTCGCCGCGTCCTACTACCGCGCGTCCGCCCGCGAGGTGAAGCGCTTCGAGTCGGTCCTGCGCTCGACCGTGTTTGCAAAGTTCGGCGAGAGCCTCAGCGGCGTCGCCAGCATCCGCGCCTACGGCCTCAAGGCGCACTTCATCGGCGACCTCCGCCGGTCCATTGACGAGATGAACGCCGCGTACTACCTCACCTTCTCCAACCAGCGCTGGCTCTCGGTGCGCCTCGACCTCATCGGCAACCTCCTCGTCTTCACCACGGGCATCCTCGTCGTCACGTCGCGCTTCAGCGTGTCGCCCAGCATCGGCGGCCTCGTGCTGAGCTACATCCTGGGCATCGTGCAGATGATCCAGTTCACCGTGCGCCAGCTCGCCGAGGTGGAGAACGGCATGAACGCCGTCGAGCGCATCCAGTACTACGGCACCCAGCTCGAGGAGGAGGCGCCGCTGCACACCGTCGAGGTGCGGCCCTCGTGGCCCGAACGCGGCGAGATCGTCTTCGACAAGGTCGAGATGCGGTACCGCGCGAACCTGCCCCTCGTGCTCTCGGGTCTCTCCATCCACGTGCGCGGGGGCGAGCGCATCGGCATCGTCGGGCGCACCGGCGCGGGCAAGTCGTCCATCATGTCGACTCTCTTCCGCCTCGTCGAGCTGTCGGGCGGCCACATCACCATCGACGGCGTCGACATCTCCACCATGGGCCTGCAGGACCTGCGCTCCCGCCTCGCCATCATCCCGCAGGACCCCACCCTCTTCCGCGGCACCGTCCGCTCCAACCTCGACCCCTTTAGCGAGCACACCGACCTCGAGCTCTGGTCCGCCCTCCGCCAGGCCGACCTCGTCCCCGCCGACGCGAACGTCGACTCCGCGCCGGCGAAAGACGGCAACGGCATCCACCTCGACTCCGTCGTCGAGGAAGACGGCCTCAACTTCTCCCTCGGCCAGCGCCAGCTCATGGCCCTCGCGCGCGCCTTGGTCCGCGGCAGCCGCATCATCGTCTGCGACGAGGCCACCTCCTCCGTCGACATGGAGACGGACGACAAGATCCAAAACACCATTGCCACCAGTTTCAGGGGCCGCACGCTGCTCTGCATCGCCCATCGCCTGCGCACCATCATCGGCTACGACCGCATCTGCGTCATGGACGCGGGTCGCATCGCCGAGCTGGACTCGCCGCTGGCGCTGTGGCAGAAGGAGGGCGGCATCTTTAGGGGCATGTGCGATCGCAGCGGGATAAGGCTGGAGGACATCCGCGGCGCGAGCGAGGAGATGGGAATGAGGGATGCGGGTGAGGCGAGCGGGCAGTAGACGTCCGTTTTTTTCCCGTTGAGCGACGGGTGCGTTAGGACAACAAGGAAAGAGAAACAAAAAAGACATCATCATGGGACTTGGGCGTTTAGGACGGGAGCGTATTCATACCCACCCCTCAACGATCTCGCGATGGGACGTAAAATAGCAAATGCGAATGCTCTTTGCATGGAACTCGAATACCGACCTCAAGAAAAATATGTGTCCCGAATGGCTTGCGTCTTCTAGAATACCATGTCTCGGGTAGACGCCGCGCGTCCTCCACAACCGCACATGTGTGTGTCGTCGGTTCTGTATATCGGCGTCGTACAAAGCTCCTCGTATCACAAGATTCGGCAGCGTAGGAGGGTCCTTTTTGTGGTGGTGAGTATGCAGTGTAAGTAGCTTTCGCTCCATGGAACAAGGATGAGACATTTGCCGTCGCGAAAAAAATCTGGAAGAAACAAGCGAGTTCGTGTCCAGAATGTGGAAGTCGTCCATCGTGGTATCACGGAAGGAAGTGCGGTGGAAGAAGCCGCCGGATGATGTAAAACTCGGGCAAGCGTTCGGTCCGGGACCGCGGGGAAAATACTGGCAGGTACGGAGAAAAACAGTGCTTGCCGCGCAGGGTGTTTTACGCTTTTTTATCTTTTTTTTATCTACCTCTACAGCTCGTCTTCTCCCGAAAGCGAAAGGTCTAGAACATCTCGTCGCAACTGAGCTATCCCATGTCAGGGTCAAAAGTCTAATAGATTGGATGGGATTTTCGGATGGGATGGTAGCTGATAACGAACACCCTCGCCGAGGTCAGACGACGTTTGAAACTCTCCGTCTCTCTGGTAAGCTGTGCGTGTTGTCAGGGACGACACTGGTTCGGACGAACATACACATTGACGACGTATCGTTGCTGACGCTGAGCACCTCATGTTAAGGTAGAGTCCACATGCACACAACATGCACGGAATTTAGTAAAGAGCGGTGCGACAGTGAACGAGTCATTATATACCTGTTCCATGTACGTAGACGCTCTTTGAACCGAGGATATGTACCGGGCGAGCGTGACAGACAGACGAATACGCAGTAAACATTTACAATGGCTGAGGCCTACGTGGCCACCAATCTAATGCTCCATGCTCTTCTGGCAACAAACACCAAATCGAAAGGCCCCCGACGCCCAATTGGGGCAGCCGCCCTGCTTTTTACTGTTTTCCGCCAGACTGTACGAGATCAGATCCTAGCTGAGGACCGATTGCTGAGACTCAAAAGTTGAGCCCGTTCCGAAATCATTGAACCGTACCCCCGACGCCGTAGTTGTCCGTGAAACCCAGGCCGTAAAATCGCCGTTTTCATGGGACGCGATGAGAATGCTTCTCCGTGATGTGATGCAAAGAAATGACCAGCCCCGACACACTAGAAACGGGCGCCAGAGTGGTTGCCACCTCTAGATCCTGGACGCATCTGGCTGGAAGGGAAAGCGTTGGGGGTCTCGTCAAGCAGATCCTCGAGGTACGCGCTAGGTGCCCTCTGGCCGTTTCCGGGAGCCGAGGACAGGTTGACGGAACTGCTACTCAGGTCACGTCTCGCGCTGAAAGAGGGGGAGTCGGGCGGCGTGGACTCCCGGAACGTATTGCGGGAGTTGTTGCCGTACCCGCCGCGGGAGTCGGGACGCAGGTTCGTCATGCTGATCGAGTTGCCGTGACCGTGACTGGGAGACGAAGTGCCAGCAGCGTAGAACCCAGACGGCAGAAAGCGGGAATCGCGGTTGTTGGTGCTGTTCTGGTTGCTGCCGCCGCCGCCGCCTGCCGCCGTGGGCGAGAAGAAGAGATTCGACTGGCTGGGCGTAGCTGAGGGGATGGGGCCGCGCTGCGTCCTACGCACGCCACGGCCAGGGGCAGCCAGGGACGGGGTCGACTCGCGATCGGTGTACTTGTAGAACTGCGCCGGAGGAGCGGGGAAGCTCGCTTTGTCGTTGGCCAGGTGCTGAGAGTTGGCGGCGCGAGCGACGGAGCGATGCAACAGGCAGGCGATGATGCCGCGCCAGATGAGGATACCAAGACCAAATGCGCCAAGAATAGCACCAACAGCAATGAAGACGGTTCCCTGGGGAGCGCTCGATCGCTGCATAAAGGGAGCGTTGTTGGTAGGCGGCACCGTCGGGGGAGGGTAGGTCGTCACAAGGGGGGCGTTGGTGAGAGACGGGAAACCCGTGAGGACCTCGCCGGTGGTGTCCTGCGATCCGCCGGTAATCCTGGGAGCGGAGATGCTCTCGGCTGTCGTTTGAGCCTCGCCGGTGTTTGTGATGGTCGCCTGCTGCTGGGTGGTCCGGGAGGGCGAAGCATCGTCGGTAGCACTGCTGCTCTCGGGCGTAGCAACAGCCTGGGATGACTGCTGGACGCTTGTTTGCGCGTTTCCTCCGCTTGTGTTGTCTTGAGCGAGACCGGTTGCGGAGAAGAGAGCAACGGCGGCGAACGTGGACAGCAGAAGCGTGCGCTTCAGGGAGATGCGCGAGGGAGCCATGATTATCGAGTCGCGAAGGGAGCGCTCTCTTGTGCGAGTATGGGTATTTTTAACAGATACGGTAACGATGCAGGGCGATGCTCGAAGGGGAGCCAGGCACTCCAACGGGCGACTGAGGTCGTGGAGTGTTGGTCGGAGAAGGAATGGTGGGTGTGGCTGTGTCGTTCTCGGCGGGAGAAAATAGAAGCCGTCGTGGTGTTGATCGGGTCGAATGGAATGGCGCGATTACTTCGTCCGTCGGATGCTAAGCTCTATGTGCATGTGCCTGGAGTCGAAGGAAGGTATCGTGAGATCTGCAAAGGCAACAGGACTGGAGCGCAAACACGATGATATGGAAAGAAAGAGGGATCCGCTGGCTGAAACTAGAACATTGCTGATGCTGTATGAGGGTTTCCAGACTGATGCTACACTGCGCCGTACTGTGCTATACTTGTACGCGGTGGGTAGGCAGGAGGCTTTCGGAAGCTGGATGAAGAGAGGGATGGGAGCAGGAGAGGGAGGGAGAGGATGGCAAGGAGGCAGCGGGTCAGTCAGCAAGGAAGTGGCCTGGGGAAAATAGGAGGAAGGGTCTTTCCCTGTCGCTAAACTGGCTGGAACGAAGTGCGGCAGGCAGGCTTACAACTAAGGTAATCGTAGAGGCCTAGGCGCAGGTACCTACACTGCGGAGTACCTACCACCTACTGAAGTGATGGCTCTGACTTGCTGCTGTGCCATGTGAGTTGTTTATCCCGTGTTTTTCTGCGCAATTCCTAGATGGAAATTTGCTTGCTTGCACAGTACGGCAAGTTATGCAAGCCAATGTCACTGGCTGCATGTCCTGGATCGGAAGCAGGGACGAACAGTGCAGATCGCCTGCTCAGACCACAAGTTCACACAGTCAGCAAGCTCCAGGCCTCCGATACTCGTATAGAGTATCCGTACACCTGGCGGTAAGGTATCCGCTACCTAGTACAGCGCATTAATAGGGCGTCAATCCACGAATGACGGTGCCCCTTAGCATGCATTAAAGAGGCTGCATTCCGCACCTATCCATCGTCCAACACGAGCCCTCCATCATTTGGCGCTCCATCTCTATGAAGGTGCCTGACAGCACCACCAACGGGGAAGAAACGATCCTCGGTAAAACGGGTCACGTCACGAGAAAAATCCATGGCTGGGAACGTGAATGATGACCCTTCCCCACAGTCCCCTAGCCTACCCATGCCGAGTGCAGACTACTACGGATAATGCCATCGGCATACGGAGCACTTCACCATGGACGCTGATGAGCATGATCCATTAAATATGCCCTCCGATCTTAAGTGCATCTTCTATGCATTATGCACGGGGCAGAGAACACGCATCGACATCGACAGGAACCTGCAAGGCACCGCGACGTGCGCCAGTCTCGACGCCCGGCCGATGAGTGAGACGGTCCAGTCACGAATGGCTTGCTTTTCTACTGCATACTTGTAGTAGTATAGGCGAGAGAAATTGCAACATGGCGCTAAACTGTCCGAGAGACCCTCCACAGCCATCCGCCATTCGTCCACCGCCCGGATGTGACGTGTGGTGCGTCCAGTGTCCAATCGTCCCCTCATTCCGGTTGCTAGGTCCGCTCGCATGGCGACGAGGACTGCCAGCCTCATGACCGTCAAGGATGGACACGAACTTGCCCATCGTACAATGCGGAGTCGGAAAGCCTCCTCGAGAGTCTGGAAACAGCGATGGGTACCTTAGGTAGTCAAAAGAAGACTTGCGAAATGAGTTTAACTGGAACTGAAACTGTATTCAACGGTTCGGCCGTGCAGCGGCCACAGGAGCGCCACCCAATGTTGGAATATTGACAGGCCACCGCCACGCGCCCCAGACTTTCAGACCCTACCTAACGCACAGACCCTCAGTGTCTTTCCGCCTTGACGGTATCTTACACCGAGATACACCCAGACACACCGACCATCCACCGAAAACTTCTTTTTCGTCCCAAGCTACCACGAGCATCCCGCCACAATCTTTTGGCCATTCAAACAGCCTCGCTCAGCCTCGTCCGCAAAATCTCGTCAACTTTGACTCTTCAACCACATTTTTACCGCCTACGTTACACTACGACCATCGCAGACCATGGGTGTTCAAAAGAAGACAAGAAAGTTCGCCGAGGTACGTTCCTCTTGTTTCCCACGCCTTTTCGCCCCAAGCATCGAGAGCGCCAGAGAAAAAGTTCCTTATCGATAAGAAACTTTGGGCGAAGATCGTGGTTCGGAATAGCTTCTCTGCCGCCTCTTGCGCCGCTTTTATCGCCCCTCTGCTGCCTGTTACGCACTATTTCGCCGTCGCATATCATTGGGGAGTCTCTTGGCCTTTGCTGCATGTTGCGGCGCCCCTCGTTGCCTCATCTCGGGCTCCTTTCTGGGCTGCCCCGCGATGGGCTTTGGGGCGGCCTTTCAGAAGCCCGACGCCTCTTCTATCCTCACGATACCATGCCATGACGTTCGTCGCTCCAATATAAGTGGCTAACGATACGTGTCCCACTAGGTCAAGCGCGTGATCGGCAAGAACGATGCCCGTCGGAAGGAGAACCTGAAGAAGGCCGAGGAAGCGGTCGAAAAGGCCAAGAAACAGCGCCGCGGCGGTCCCGACGGCGAGACGCTCGTCCGAGAGATTCCTCAGATGCCTTCACATATGTTCTTTCAACACAACGAAGCCTTGGTCCCGCCATACAGGTAACGTGAACAGACTTGGCTGCACACGGCGCATACTGACATGATCTCTACAAAGCGTCCTTTTAGATACTTCATTCATAAACCGCAGCGTCCAGATGAAGGCAATTTGATACTCTTTGCCTGCCATCGGCCGGATCTGACTGACAATAAATAGCTTCCGCTACTCGAGACGATGATGGACACGCTGTTGGCAACGTGCCATCCCACAATCACGGACTGCGTGATGGTAAGGCTTTCTGGTATGATGGGAGCTCGTAGGCTTCTGATACTGACGGAATACAGGCCGAGTTGGAAAAGCTAGGCCCCAAGTACCGAATTGCCATGCGCGTTGCCAAGGACCCTCGTTGGCACAGGATCACTTGCACGCACAAGGGGTACGGACCCGTCGTCCAGTCCTATGCTCTTGGATGAGAGGCTAACGGGACTGCTTAGCATCTACGCCGATGACTGCCTAACCAATATGGTAACCCGCCAACAAAGTCAGTGATCCCCCCCCTCCCCCCCAAACGAAGTGGAGTGATAGCCAGAGACTCTCGCTAACTCTACCCACAGTCTACATCGTAGCTACAAACGACCGCGGCTTAATGTCGAGAATACGCAAAGTGCCGGGTGTACCGCTGTACGTAAAAGCTATATATATAAATGTTAAGAAGATGGATGCTGACTGCGTGACCACAGCTTGAAATGCGCACGCGGAAAGTACATCATCGAGAGACTCCCTGGCGCTCCGGAGTAAGAGCGCATCCGCCGGGCGAGGAAGCGCTGGCTGCAATAAGCGCAAACTACGTGACAGACTGTCTAGCTGGCGGTCTGGGGATAGGAGAAGCATCCCACAAAAGAAAAGAATACTAGTAAGGGAAGGGCACGCGAGGAAATCAAATGCAGGTCTGGGTTGGCGAGACGTTACCTGGGCGTCTGATTGCGTCTTGAAGCTGGTCAAGATTGTTTCGACAGATTTGTCTCGACACGCACTTGTACTGTCTGCTTCTCAATGTCGGTTTAGCAGCACGGTGTCGACATTGGATATAAGGAGAATGATATTCGGCGTTAAAGGGTACCTTAACTCCGCAGCTGACGACGGATGGCGCCGTCAGCACCGTTGCCTGAAGGAGACTCCCGCAAATGATAACCAATCGCTCGTTACGGGAATCTGACTCTTCCTACTCTCCTCATCCGTGACCCCTGACGTCTCTCTGCCTACTATACTACAACATCACAAGCGCGCGGCGGCGACCCTTAATGATTGCCGGCTCCCGCTCCGTTGAACACCCACACACTCACACACGCTCACACACATCAGACGACCCCGGCGAACGTCAAATCACCGACCGGGCCCCGGAACCTTATAACGACATTGCCACCCTCCCTCGGACCCACACTTGACCGACTGCCCGCCGACTTCAGTTGTTTGGCGAAATGGAGACCGAGACGAGTCCCCACGGCCCGAGCACCGCCAGCAGCAACGGTGACAACCTCCCCGGTTCCGGCGGCGGCGGCGGCGGCAGCAGCGGACCGGGACCGGCGAAGCGGACCCGCGTGTTGCTCTCATGCGGCCCCTGTCGCGCGTCAAAGTTGAAGTGCGACCGCTCCGAACCCTGCGGGCAATGTCTCAAAAAGTCCCGGCCCGAGGGGTGTGTATACGCGCCCAAGCCCGACAAGCAGAAACCTGCCAAGGGTATGGCGGCGCGGCTGAAGCGGCTCGAGGGTATGGTGAGGACGATGATGGATGAAGGGGGCGACTCACCGGCGCCAGCGCAAGTGACAGCGCCCAAGGAAGAGGGTGTCGCGCAACCCGGCGGGCAGTTCTTCCAGGGGGAGAACGCGACGACGTATGTGGGCGCGACGCATTTTATGGCTATTCTCGAGGATGTAAGTGGACTGGCTGACTGGCTTGTTCGACACTCACATGTTGGGAGTGAGACTGATAGGGACGCAGATTGAGGATATGAAGAGCTTCTTGGAGGAGCCGGACGTTGTGGAGGAGGAGAGCCCGGAACCCGATGAGCTTGAGGCGCCTGACATGCTGCTCTTCTCGAGGAACGCGCCTCGTAACAGGGATGACTTGCTGAGGTTGATTCCCGAGAGGAAGATTGTTGATCGACTCGTCATGAGGTACTTTTCATCACAGACGCCATCACAACGTGAGCCATCTTTGTTCTCGTCCCATGACCTTGTAACTTACGAACATGGCGCAGATATCATCCACAGACCAACATTTGTGAAACAGGTAAGCCTCCATCTCGTCCATCCTCGCCTTACTCTCGTCTAACGACCCCAGTACGCCGACTTCTGGACAAACCCGTCCGGCACCTCCATCCACTGGCTCGCGCTCCTCTTCATGATCATGGCCGCCGGCCTCTTCTCCTCGTCCTTCACCGCGCCCGACGAAGTCGCCGCCGACTCCCCGCAACCCCCGATGGACCGCTTCAAAACCTTCCGCGCGGCGGCGGCGTGGTGCCTCGTCTCGGGCAAGTACACGCAGCCCTCCATCGCGACGATCCCGCCCTTTATCCTCTACGTCGAGTCCGAGTTCGTCATCAGCCGCGCCGCCCAGACGAACTGCTACGTCCTCTCCTCCGTGTGCCTGCGCCTGCTCCTCAAGATGGGCCTCCACCGCGACCCAGACCGCCTCGCAAACGTCTCCCCCTTTGAGGGCGAAATGCGCCGCCGCATGTGGAACATGGCCGCCCAGCTCGACCTCCTCGTCTCCTTCCACATGGGCCTGCCCAGCATGCTCAACGGCATCGACAGCGACGCCGACCTCCCCCGCAACCTCTTCGACGAGGACTTCGCCCCGTGTTCGGCCGTGCTGCCGCCGCCGCGCCCCCTGACGGACTACACCGAACTGACCTACCCCATCCTCAAGTCCTCCCTGATGCGCGTCTTCGGGCAGATCGCGCGGCAGGCGCACCTCCTCGCGCCGCCTCCCTACCCCGAGATCACGCGCCTCGACGCCCTCCTCAACGAGCGCTGGCGCGCCGTCCCGTCCTTCATGCGCGTCCGCCCGCTCGAGGAGTGCGTCACCGACGCCCCCGCCCAGATCATCCAGCGCTTCGGCCTCGCCTCGCTCTACAACAAGTGCCGCTGCGTCCTCCACCGCCGCTTCCTCGTCGAGCCCGCCGCCCGGCGCGAGCACGACTACTCGCGCTGGCAGTGCCTCGAGGGCGCCATCACCCAGCTCAACTACCAAAACGTCTTCTGGCACGCCTCGCAGCCGGGCAACCTGCTCCACCGCGCCGGCTGGTACCTCTCGTCGCTGGCCGTGCACGACCTGCTCCTGGCCGCGACCGTGGTCTACCTCGCCGTCGGCAACGAGGCCTTTTGGACCACCGGCGAGCACGAGTGGATGGGCAACATGACGCCGCGCCCCACGCGGGAGGGCCTGCTGGACGTGCTGCAGCGCTCCTACGCCATCTGGGTCAGCGTGGCCGGAGACGTGCCCGAGTTGAACAAGACGGCGGGCATCCTCGAGACGATGCTGGGCAAGCTCGGGTCGCCGCCGAGCCCGCCGCCGAGGGAGGAGAGGCAGAGAGAGAAGCCGGGTGCGGTGGCGAGGAGCGAGGGGTCGGCGTCCGGGACCGTGTCGAGCCAGGAGGCGCAGCTTTTTGACAATCTTTCAATCAACGGTGAGGCGCTTTCCCATTTCACGTTTAGGTTCAACTCGACACGCAGAGGTTGCGGCCGCTAACGAGCTTCTGCAGACGCGGCATCATTCCCTGCCCACATGGCGAATCACTTTCAGTCTCTGGACTTTGTCAACCCGAGCCTGGGATCGAGCGACTCCGGACTTGACAGAGGCTGGGTGGCCGTGGGCAACGAGATGGACTGGGTGAGTTTCGCTTCGCATTCACCACATCGATGCATGGCACATACCGCGAGGAGCAAAAAGCTGACCAGAGACCAGCGCTACTTTGACAACATCGTGTCCCAGACCAACAACGAGCCGATGGGCACCTTTGACGCGAATCGGCCGTGGTTCGACCAAGCGCCGGATCCCATCGATTTCGACTTTTCGGCGCCTGGGGCCTGGGATCCGAATCTCGGCCAACAAGGTTGAAAGGAAAAAGGGGCAGGTCTGCTACGCCGCTGTCCACCATGCAGCATGATGACGAGCCAAGGGGGGGGGGTCTGCATACACGTGCACTATTCACAGGTCGGTCTCTACAGATTACTACGTATACAGTAGTACTCGTACGTAGTACAGCGCACGTCTACAAGTACATGCCGCTGCCACGGCGCGCTCGGCAGCTGAACGGGGCCAAATCAACTTCTTCGCGCGGTTGGGAGCGCCCCGTACGAATGCTCGTGACTGAGGTGGAACAGGCAGGGTGGGTGCGGCTCCGCGAGCTGCTCCTGCCTCAAGCTTCGTCTACTCGGGCCTACTAGCGATCACAACAACAGACGGGGTGGGGAAACGAAGCTGCTGGGACCTTTTGGAATCCCTCAACAGCCATGTCGGTGCCCACAACGACGATGGGCCCGTGGGGTAACGCTGCTGCTGTACGGATACGGAGTCTGCTGGTATATTTGTATCCATCCGTATCCGAGCTCGACCACCGGGCAGGCCATGCCAGGGTGGTGCTGCTCAAAAATGAACCGGCTCAGGCGACTCGAAAGTTGCCGCGAGGTCGGCCTCGGGATAGCGAATGTGATATCGTGACCCCGGACTTCTGCTGCTTTGAGCTCTTCCTGCTCCTTCCCACGCTGGGCTGGACCGATGGCGTGCGACGAGCGGCCGTCCTCCGGGGACTTGGACCCTGCCAAAGTCTGATGAGGGGTTCTTTTCAACGGACGAGACAGGGTCGAAACCGTGACGTAAAAACCAGTGGGCCTTGGTGTTGGCGAAGAGGCCGGCGGCCAAGTGCGCGCGCCCGGAGCCAGTTGGAGCCGTTCTGCGTACAAGACGGACACACACACCGCGGCTCGAACCTCTCGTAGTCCCCGAGCTGCATCTCATTCGGCGCCCTGTCTAAACATGACGGCCGTCTCCTGAATGTTCAAGGACTGGACTGACTGCCAACCGTGGGCCCTACGCGGCATGGGCCAACTTCCCCGCAAAATCCGCATATGAACGGCAGCAGGGCGGAGACTGTTTGCATTAGACCAGCATCCATCCGCAGTGTTAACCCTAGTGGTGGTGCTTTGCAAGTTTCGAAACCACGAAACCTCAGTCTTTCTATTGTTCTGGTAGTCGAATATCACGCACGTAAACTTCTTGGTTCGTAGTGGTGGGTTGCGCAAGGGTCGATCCCTCCATCAAACAGCTCAATGAGCACAGCTCTCGGCGACACAAAGCTTGCGGCGTGTAATTATTGTGAGTCGCCTGCTTCCTCCACGGAGATGCCGGGCCTAGAGAGAGGGGGAAACGTTTGGCTTATGAACAGACTGGAACGCCAGATGGCTTGGTGGATGACGGCATGGAGGGCTGTCTAGAGGTTGCTTGGCTCCGTTTGTACGTAATGGAAAGAATGCGGTGCTAGCAAGGTCGGCATTACGCTATGGTTTGGGTTGCCATTGGCGCGTGGTCAGCTGAGCTTCTTTGCCTGTCTTTGTTGTGTCACTCCTATTACGGACTGTGGTTTTGTCTTTGGTTCGTCTCCCGTCGTATGGGCTGGTAGGAGAAGCGATGCTTATCTTTGAGGGCCAGCCACCATTTCGCCATGTCTCGCTGCTCGGGATCTGGACACCCAAAGGGGGGAGAGGCGGTCGTTCGTTGTCCCAAGGCGGCGGGCCGGATCGTTGAGCGTGGAGGTGCGCAAAGGACCGCGGTCACAGTCACAGCTCCGCTGCACAGCCAGGCTTTCAGCGAGGGTATAGTTCACCTAACTATTAGGTCCTTAGTTCACCTAACCTGACTATTATTACTAACCTAACCTGACTATTACTATAGGGCTATAGGTAGAGATAAAATAATATAAGGAGTAAGGTAGGGCTATCTTAGTAAAAGTATATTACTACTATTACTACTACTACTACTATAAGTATTCTTAATATACTCTAAATATATTCTTAAAAAATCTAATAGAATAAGAATATATATTTACTATTTTAATATTATAAACTAATATTAGTACTAATAATTTTAGCCTAAGTATAGTATTAATAATTAAATCTAACCTTAAAAACTAATTAGATCTTAATAATTTATTCTTTAAATTACTTAATATAACTAATAATATTAATATAAATTATATAGATTTTAAAAATGATAATAACTCTTTAGATTCTAATAATTAATATATAGTTCAAGTTATAGAATTAGAATACTTCTTCTTATTAGTATAAGTAATATAATAGAATATTTCTATATTTTTAAACTAATAACTAATTATTAAAAAGTTATTTTTAAAAAAATATTA
>AMCV02000027.1:0-29854 GCA_000350065.2 Colletotrichum orbiculare MAFF 240422 | reverse complement strand
CTTATAAATGTATTTTATTTATACTATAGTTAATTATTAAAGAGTTATAAAATTACTCCCTACCAATACGGCCCTATAGCAATAGTCAGGTCAGGTTAGTAGTAATAGTTAGGTTAGGTGAACTAAGGACCCAATGGTCGGGTGAGATGTAGTCTCGCTTTCAGCAGCACCAGCAGATTCCGCCTCAAAATGGACCCGCTGGGATGCGTTTTGAGAGCTGCGGCTAGGCCTGGGTCCATGGGATCTTGCAATTACACAGCGCGTTGCCAGAGTTTGATACTGCTATGCAGTAAAGTGGCCGAAACAAACTCGTAAAACGCCATTGCTGCATAAGAGCAGGCGACGATGCTTTCCGAGCACTTGCGTTGTGCTGCAATGCGCATCACTCAAAAGCTTCTCGGCAGGCAACGACGAAATTCGAGCGCCCAATGGCACAATCGAGGCCGGCGGCGACGACTTGCTGTGGTCTCGGTAGACCGTCAATTGAGCGGAAGCTTGATTCTCACGTAGCCGACGTGCATTAGGGCCCCTCGATGCACAATGGGCGGCGGCGCGATGTCGTGCTAGGTCTGCCCCAGGAGAAACAGGCGGTGCGAGGGCGACATTAGTCGGCGACCAAGAGGCTAATCTCAGACATGCAGAAAGCGAGGCAACAAGGCGTTGCGCATTAGTGCTGTGAGGTCGAGGGTGAGCGTTGGTGATGGTGACGGGTAGTGGGTGTTGCGGAATGGAATTGAGAGTATTTCTGATTTTGTTGATTTCCCCATCGCAGCACGGGATTGCGATATTTCGAAGGTTCCATCCCTCTGCTCGATAGTCGGGAGTGGGGCCGGCCGTCTGGACACCTTATGGAACACCACGCGTGGGCGTGAGATCAAGGTATACCTGGGTAACACCATGCTACTACGTAATAGTAGTTGGCTTGTAGGTACGGACACTGGCGGGGACTCGCCCTTTGAAAAGTCCACATCATGAAAGCGGTTAGGTAAGTTATGGGGTTTGCTGCACTCAGCAACGCTCATGCTCTTGTTTGTGCTGGTGCTCCAATCGACAAGACGGAGCCGCAAAGCAGAAGCTACTCGGTATCGGTGATCTGAATTCTCAACGGTAAATGCAGATCCGCTCCGTATCATGCTCCGTTCCGCGTTGAAGCCGGAACGTCAGAGCGACTGGAGACCGATACGGAGACGGGTACGGGAGCAAGGACCGGGTGGCCTGCAAGACGCGTCTTACGCATGTGGAAGAGAAATCTTTGCGTCACGTTTTCAAGTTGTGGGCCACCGGGGCAGAAGAGAAAAGTTTGCACGCGCTTCCGCTTCGCATCTCGGAGGATTGTGGCATCGGGATGTGCTCCGATGGCCGACAACGGGCTACTACTACTTAGCACATACGTTAGCACCCAGCAGTATCCGTACGGAGCATGACCCATTGACAGGCTACCTTACGGTACATCCTGATGTGGAGATGGTGATTTGCGCCGGGGGTCGACGGCGCGAAGTTGCTTAAATAGAAATATAACCAAGAGGGCGTATCCCCGGCGGACGACCGTGCCCCTTGTTTCCTTGGAAGCGAGGTGGAAGTACAAATAATTGCGGAAGACGAGATCGGCCATCAAGGTGTTTGGGACTGCTTATCTGACATGATTGTCTGAGCCAAGGATTTCAGGAGTTGAGGTTACAAGCTGACAATCAGCGGATGTCTCGGTCTGATGTTGACAATGTGGTGACAGGTGTAACTGTCAAGGTTCTATTTCTCGCTAGCTAAGGGTAGAATTGACCGCTGACAGGCGTCGGTGAGAAATCGGAGGTTGTGCAGGTACGTACTCGCCTACCTACCTTAAGGTAATTGTACTGTGTCTTTCCAAGTTGGCATTGAGACCTTCGTTGCGCTGTAGAGGCAGACACGAGCAGGACGCATAACGACGCTGCAAGTAACGACACTGCAAGTAACGACACTGCAAGTAACGACACTGCAAGCATCACTTACTTGGCCGCGTCCATGGTCAGTTTGCGGTTAAAGCCCTGCAACTCACCAACGATTAAGCGCTCTGGTCGCATGAGCAAACGGAACTTGCGCGGAACGGTCCATGGGGCTGCTGCGTCGGAATTGCGGATTGTAAAAGTACACAGGTACGTCAACGTCAAACAAGTTCAAATTTCGGCAAAAGATAAGGAAAAATTTTTCTGACGCAACGCAGGCAATGGAACAATGTACAAAGAATGGGGACAAATGGCGAGAGCAAGAGGAGACACACTGGCAAACAGCGTTTCTCAATAGGTAAGAGCAACTGGACGAGAACGAGGCCCAGCCAACCGCGTCCAACCTCTTACATAATAAAGCCAACCTTGCACACTTTGCGGGCGGGACCTTGAATTTTCTGCCCTGTGCTGTATTTCTACGTACTGCGTACAAGCCTCACCCAGCACCTTACCCAGCACCTCACCCAGCAGGTACCGTTGGGGAGAGAAAACTACCTTATCTGTACGGATATCCGTACGCAGTACGCATTGTGGCAGAAGGGGCACCTGGGAAAAGGTCCCAAATCCATCCCAGGCAAGCCAGGGCAACTGCCCGGACCTGGACCTGGACCTGGACCTACACAGTACTGAGTAGACGTATACATACTCAGTACGGAGTAGAGCCGTACGCAGTGCCTGTTGGAGTCCCACCTCCACTGATGGAGTCGCGGCCCCATACCTTGGCTGGTGGTAGCTGTCGCAAGTCGAGGGCAGTCTTCACAGCTCTTCTGATGTGAAGTGGACTCGTCGCCCGATTCAGTGAGCAAGTTCTCGATCCGAGGCTGTGACTGGCTGAGGCGATACCCAGGGACCTTTGCACCGCGAAAAAGGCAGAAGTCTGGAAGTCGCTGGACTCGGTGGAAAGGTACACGTGCTCACGCCTCGACACAGTACCGGTCCATGTATCCGGAAGTGCGCAACCAGCACCGTTCCTCTTACTCGATTCTCCCACCTCATCACTCGACTCCAGCGACTCACACGCATTTCCACCTTTGCACGACGCATTTTCGTGACTCTTCCATCCCATGCTGTCCCCCATCTTCGTCATCCTTGGTGCCAATAGCTGTATCTGTCCTACCGCAGTCGTGCTTCCGGCCAAGGACTACGGGATTCCATGTCGCACCGCACCGTCAGGTCATTGTATGTACGAACATGTCATGCCCGCCCTGTATGCCTCGACGAGAAGAGGATTGGGTGATGGAAAACCCCGGTGGCTGCCTCGCCAGAGACGGCTGCAGCAGAGACTTTGGACGCAGTACACTACACGGCGAAACCCAATGCCAGCCTTTGCCTCGTGGTCGTGGGTTCAAAGTGGCCGGCGGCCACGATTCAATTATTAACAGAAAACTCAGCAGACGTCGGGTCACCTCAGGTAGTGCCGCGTCGTGCCCTGACCACCAGATGGGATTCAACAATTAAAATCCAAGTCCATGCTAGCAATCCCATTTTGCCTTTGACTCTGCCTGTCCTGTTGCAACTGTCCGGGATTCCTCAACTTGCGTGACAAACCGCTCGTCGATTCAAGTCATTGAGATCCTCGGGATCCTCACTTCATCTTGCCTCACCACAACTTTACCAGCCTTCCCTCCCGCTCTTTACCTGCCATATCCCACACCTTTCCTTGTTTATCATTACTAAACGTATCCGTGCCGCTTCGCTCTCGCGGACTTGTAACCCCTCTACCGTGTATGTGTACACAACACTGGTCTGATGATCGCATTTACGCATACTCTGCGCCTGCACATTTTACCCAGTTCGCTCGCTCCTGCAACCTGCGACTCGGCCTTCCTATAGCCCTCTTATTTCCCCATTCCCTCTGTCCATCCTCCTCCGAGTCACATCTTTTCATATCTACCGGTTCCTCTACTTCTTCCGCATCAGTCCATCGTCGCAGTCGACGGCCATTGTGCTTCGGTTACAATACGCGACCCGATACGATACGGCACGGTCCTACGGATACTGCTGCATACGCCATCCGTACTGTCTGCAATTACAAACTATACCCTTGCCCGTTTCCAGTTGGTCAAATCAACACACGGACTGACTAGGACCGGTATCAAAAGCTTTGATTCTCCTCAACTGAGGTCATCTGGTCTACCACACGCCCAAAAAAATCCTCCTGTTTGCCTTTCCCGGAACGAATTGGATCACTGCCTTCTTCTTCTAGCCCATCCCCATTCCAAACCGCCCGGCTCTCACCACTGGACGTTCTGCTCCGATCGTCTCACCTCATAAGGTTCGACCTCACATAAGGAGACCCCATATCTCTGAGCACTCTGCAGAAATCCCCTGCCTTCTGCAGTCCAAAGAGCCGCCCAACGACGAACACGACGAAAAGGCCGCCCTCGCTGCATACAACACATACCACGCCCCCCCATATAGGAGCATCATCTGATCCGACTTCGTTTTATCCACCGTGGACCTCGTTTGTCTCTTTCCTTGCTGGCTGTAGCGTGTAAAAGTCGACTTCAAAGATACCCAGTTTGCCCATACACCGCTATCACTATCGCTGCGAGGAGCCCCGGAATCAGCCAGCATCGCATCGGATCTACACGCCGAGTTTTTACCCCCAGTCAGCTTGGCTGCCAGACTGCGCGAACACCGCAGGACCGACTCAACCCAAGTCACCAGACCACGAGGTATACTCTTGTCGCGCATACAGGGGCACGGTCAGCCAGTTTATCCCCCGATTGGACAGCTCAATCCCAGTTTGCGCCGTGAGCTTTCCGATGCACCTTGTCAGTGGATAACTAGTCCAACGACGACGAAGAAGACGACAGCAAATCCAAGAAGCACGCACACCCGCATCACCCTGACGAAACTCGCCTGACTGGGCAACTCGACTTACAACGAGTCTGCTCACTTGACTGAGACCCGACAGGGGATACACACACTCACGCCAACACGCACGCACGCCTCTCACACACACCTCCTCCTCATCACCACCACTATAGAGTGTTGCTGTTTTCTTGTACGCACGCATACTTATCTACCTAGTATACAACCCTCAGCTCCAAGTCCAAGGCCCAGACACACACGACGCCTCTATCCGCACACCGTCCATCGGCCTCATCTTCATTTTTTTTTTCTTCTTTTACCAGACACCCCCCATCACCCGAGAGCTTCTGCAGCTGTCAACGGTTTGCTGTTAGGCACGTATCTCAGGAACGCCAGCCAGATACGATACGACACACGCGTCTCTACCTGGTTGACCCCGACGAATTTCCCTTATCAGCTTCCGCCTCAAAGCTACGACCACGACGTCTTGTCAGGATCAAACCCCGACGAAGCGACGGTTCACACCCCCCTCTCCCAGACGGATACTACCATCGCCGCCTCCGCCGACGGACGCGGTCTAGTGTTTTATCCATTCATTCCCCAGATCTTTGATCGACCTCTTCGCCTGGACAGGCTTGCGTCCATCTCCCTCTCTGGCCTGCCCTGCGTCTGCGTCTGCAGTCTGCATCTACGAGCTTGGCTCATTGCCTGTTTACTGGGGTAAACCCCGCCATCGACAAAAAGAGGAGCTGACTCTTGATAACGGTCTATTGCTATCTATCTCGCCATTCTTCTTAGCCGACCCCTCAGGGTTCTTGAATCATTTTCGGTCCACGATACAGGAACCGACCGCATTTAATTCTTTTTTTGATATCTCACCCCGTCACGTCACGCCTCTCAGCTCACCTCACCTCACAATCTCGGGCTCTTGTCTCTCACACACATTACTGTGTACACTCATCTCACTCACCCAACTCACCTACCCTTACCCTGTCTTGGCTCTGCTATTTCGGAGAGTCCTTCTTCCCGACTAATTACGGTCGTTCGCCCTCCCCAATCTTTTGAGTCGCTCGCGTGCGCCTGCGCAGAGACCTGCACTTGGCCCGTTCGGTCATCTCCTATTTCGCGATAGCTATCTGGCCTACCATAGGTTCGAGACTCGGTTTTACGTATCGGTTTGTCATGGTTGAGACTCCTCTTTAGAAGTGAGGATTCCCATCGACGACCCGACCCCGTCTTTTCGCTCCGACTTTGGCATCAGCCGTTTTCGGGACCTCCATCACATCATTGTTCACAAGTCCCTTTCTCCACAGACCAAGACCGCACTTACACCCTCCTTTCGGTGTATTCTCTGGGGGAATTAGCGGGGTTGACGACAAGCCCTTGCAGCAATCACTTTTCACAACTCAAAACCCCTTCGGCCTCGCCTCTCAGTCCTGCTCTTCCCGCGAGAGCAGTTTATCTCGGAGACTCTAAATGGTCACCCTGATGCCGTCTCAACTCAACGGGGTTGGAATCCCAATCCGACCCGCCAGGCAACAAAACCAGCACCACAGCCACCAGCACCCCCAGGACCACCCAAATCACCATCACTACGGCGATTCGGCGGTTTATAGCGGCCCAAGAACTCACAAGCACTCCCGGTCGTCCTACTCAGAGTCGTCTCCGCTGGCCACCTCGAGGAATAACTCCCTCACCTTCCGTCCCTTCAAACGCCCAATGCCTACCCCGAACAAGACCATTGCCGTCATCAACGCCAGCGGTCGTCAGGCTGCTTCTTTCATCAGGGTCGCCACCGCCGTCGGCTACCATGTTCGTGCTCAGCTGAGGAATCTCGAGGGTGTCGTCGCCACCGAGGTAAACTCGAACCCCAATGTCACCGTCCTCGTCGGAGAGTTGTACCTCAGACACAAGCCCACTGCCGACAACAGAGACGTGACAACCAACGGTCCCATTTCTGGCGTCGGGGTCAACCACGATCTGATCAATGACCTCTTCCGCGGTACCCAGCTGGCCTTCATCAACACCACGTTTTATGGGGACGAGTTCCAGATTGGCAAGGCGTTGGCTGACGCCGCCAAGAAGGCCGGCATCCAACACTACATATACTCTTCCATGCCCGACCACGCGGCCTACAACGCCGACTGGCCATCGCTCCCTCTCTGGGCAGCCAAGCACGAAGTTGAGGAATACGTCCGCCAGATTGAGCTGCCCGCCACTTTCGTCTACACGGGCATCTACAACAACAACTTCACCTCTCTGCCGTACCCGCTCTTCTGCATGGAGCTGATGCCGGATGGTTCCTTCCGGTGGCAGGCACCGTTCCACGAGGACGTCAAGCTACCTTGGCTCGATGCCGAGCACGACGTCGGCCCGGCCATTCTGCAAATTTTCAAGGACGGCGTCTCCAAGTGGCGGACGAAGCGCGTGGCCTTGGCTTGGGAAATGCTCACTCCCCGTGAAGCATGCGACGTCTTCTCCAGAGGTGTCGGCAGGCCAGTCAAGTACATCCGAGGCCCGATCGAGCTCAAGGTCAAGATTCCCAACGGCTACCGCCAGCAGCTCGAGGCCCTGGAGAAGCTTTTCTCGCTCGGGCACGAAGATCCCAAGAAGCAGCCGCCGTACTTTGGCGACGCCGAGTTGGAGAAGAACTGTGAGGCTCAGTCAATGGCCCTGTGGGAAGGCCCCCGTGGCCTGGAGGAGTATGCCCAAGAGGCCTTCCCGCTCGAGGAGCAAGCCAACGGCCTGACGTGGATGCTCGAGGAAGACGTAGCCCCCGAGGAGCCCACCCCTGAAGGCCAAAACATCCCTGGCGCTCGCCAGCCTGATCAGGAAGTGCAGCAGGAGGAGGACGAAGAAGAAGAAGAGTACTCTGACGACGAGGATGGACTGGTCATGAGAGGCCTGAAGAGAGACGAGGAGGAATGGCTCGCCTAAGGGGAGACTTCCCCGACCTACATCAGCAAAATATCGTTTCAACGGCCGTGGTCTACCACTCTCGGGCATGTTGCACCGCACACACGACATACAAACTGCATACGGCGGCGTCCGGGTGAAGAGGAAAAGGAGGAAAACGACAGGAAAGGGATCTGGGAGAAAAAAGTTGTGCGAATGGGACTTGGTCTTTTCTTTGCGGCCTGGCAGGTCGAGGGACTCTCACGCATAAGTGCTGACGCTACTGACGGAGCTGACTTTCATTCATGAGATGGTGATGACAGTCTCGGACTCGATGTTTCATGGGCTGGCATGGCGTTGCGTGGTCGGCACAAAAAAAGGACGGCGAGTAATGCATAGCTCGCGGTGATTGTTTCGTTTTTGGATTTGGAGTGTTTTATATAACGACAGCATCGCGCCGTACATGCTGAATGTGAGGCGATAGGTCGCCTGATTACCACACGATAAGAGAAGACTTGATTCACTTGAACTGCATGTGGAGGCTTGTGACTGCCGTAGAGGAAGATCCGCAAGCTAAGCACGAGGTGTTCCTGCCTCTTTAATGAAGTGAGTGGTCGTCCAACAGGAAACGTGACTTGACGTCGTCCCCCCTGCTCGAGCGTGGGGGTCCCGATCCGCGCGCCGAGCTGAGAGCACAAGTTCCTTATTCGGTGAAGTCCCGCGTGGGAGGGACACCGAACGACGCGGATCGTGGGGCTGAAGCGGATGTGCGCAAGGGGTCCCGGGACATGCATGAGATGACTTCGTTGCCCAATGATGTTGGTCCGATGGAAGGGCTCGTCGTTCGATGGGCTGTTCGACGGGGCTTCTTGTTTGATCTAGTGGGCTTCTCGGATGTTGAGAAGTTGATGCTGGAGAAATCCTACTTTGGTCTTTGTCCAGTGGCTTTGCTTGCGGAATATGTTCAAGTCGTTGGTGTGGTCCGGCTCCGAGATGTGGTCTTTGGGGTGTCACTTGTCACAATTCATCCCGGCCCCCCCCCCTTTTTTACCCTCCCTCTTTCAAGCAAGATGCCGCATGTGTCTCTTTTGCGTAATGTTCTCTGTCTAATTCGTGTGATGGTTAGGGCTGGCCACGGCTCGCGCTATCCATGGTGTTGCAAAGTTGCGATAAGAAGGAACATGGGTCGTGGTGGCCCCCCTCACCCATCCCATCACGTATGCTCGGACGATGACCTGGCTCCTTCATTGTGAATTGTACAGGCTCATGTGGCTTGGTGTCTATCAGGCATCGTCGCCCTTGGGGACAGTGTGGGTTTGCGGCCTTGTCAAACGCAATCTAAGGTTCTGCGGTGCGGTCCTTATCTTGAAGACGGTGGTATCTCGCCACTATCGACTCGGAGATTTATCGAGTCATAGCCACCTTTTTGGGGGGGCTCTTGTATTCGCCCAGCGCTGTGCCGTTCCGCTTGCTTCTCCCAGAATACTGTCCCGATGAAAGGGAGTGAGCTTGGATCGAGTGTGGTGAAGTTGGCGTGCTCGTTCAGGGGTAGTGATGCCAGTCGCAGCCCATCGGGACGCGCTCCTGCAGACCACAAAGTATCGACGAGACGGAATCATGGTGTCCGTGGTTCTGGAGTGCTCACATGTCTCATCAATCTTTATTCCGCCAAGTGGCTGTCCAAACTCTCCCCATCAACGCCGGAATCCCACAATCCAAACCGCAGCCTCGCCTGAATTATCAGCTCCGTATCCCGCAAGGTACCAAGCCCTCGACACTGTCTACAATTCCCAAAAATCATCTTGGCACCCCTTGTCCTCGTTCACCCCCTCGAAACCTCCTTGCCCAGAACCCCTCCGTCACCGCTGACCCCCACCCTGCCCTCGGGCAGCTCGTTCATCGCGTCCTCCTCCTTGTCCAGATCCCTAAACTGCACCCAAAACACCACGCCCGCCAGCGCCGCCAGCACCGCGACGACGCCGTAGTTCCACACGAGGTACGGGTCCGCGCTCAGCGGCGTGAAGGCCTGGCCCAGCGCGGCCGAGATGGCCGACATGAAGAGCGCGACGGCCTGCACCATGGACCGCATGTTCCGCGGCGCCTTGCTGAAGGCGTACTCGAGACTCGTGATGCTCGCAAAAATCTCCGACAGGGCGATGAGCACGTACGCGCCCGTCTGCGCCCAGACGGAGATGTCCACGTTGGGGCAGGGCTCCGCGGTCCCCGGGAGGGTCCCCGAGGCGTCGGCGCCGCAGGGGGAGCGCAGGTAGATGTAGTACTGCACGACGCAGGCCCATACCATGGCGGCGGCGCCGGTGAAGAAGCCAAAGGTGATTTTGCGGATGGGCGTGAAGCGGATACGGAGCTTGCGGAGGGTCGGGTACAGGAGGAGGTCGCAGACGGGGATGAAGATGAGCAGCGCGAGGGGGTCGAGGTTGGAGAGGATGTCGTTGGGGAGGCCGTTGAGTTTCATCACGGCGGCTTGGGAGACGAGGTTATTGTTTACTGGCATCCAGACGAGTCAGCTTGGATCAAGTAGAAAAGGGGACCGGGCGCAAGAGGGTGCTTTACGTTGGTTATAGGAGAGCCAGTAGATTGGATACCACGAGAAGACGGCGCAGGCGGCGAACCCACGACGACTGAACGTGCCAGTAAGCTTCCGAACACGAAGGGGAGACGGACGACGCATCGACTTACAGCTCGTCAACCCACGCATCGTCAAACGTCATCCACTTTGGCCTCGTCGCCTCGGTGAACCTCGAAGGCTTCACACTATCCCAAAACGTGCCGTCGTGCATGTTCCTCCACGTCCGCACGGGGTTCAGCGACCACCGCCCACGCTGCGCGTAGAAGAAGGTCCTCAGCGCCGGGCCCAACACGGACCCGGACGGCGGCTGGTCGCGGTACCGGCCCTTGCCCCACCACATGACGAGCGGGCAGAGGGCGAGCATGCACGTCGGCAGGGTGAAGCTGAGCCAGAAGCCGACGTACTTTTCGGCGTAGACCATGGAGATTTGGCCGACGAGGGCGCCGACGTTGATGAAGAGGTAGAACCAGTTGTACACGCGGTTGATGGTGATGGCCGGGTCGACGAGGACGCGCTCGCCCGACGGGAGGGTGCGGACGGTGAGGTGCTCGATGTCGAGTTGCTCGGTGATGAGGGGCGAGATGTTTGGTTTGAAGCCGCCCGTCGCGAAACTGTCGGTTCTGTTAGCCACACGTCACAAGGAGTGGAAGACGACTGGGAGTGGCTGACCCTATGGTGATCATGCCGACCAGCATCGCCGCGAGCGAGTGCTCGTTGGATTTTGTTATGACGGGCGGGATGGCCGCGCTGATGAGGATGAGGTGGCCGACGAGGTCGACGGCGATGGCAATGCAGATGGTCTTGTACCGGCCCCAGTACTTGTCCGCAACCCAGGCGCCGAAGAGCGGCATGAAGTACTGCCAGAACTGGTTGAAGGTCGTGATCCCCGTCGACGCCTGCTGGCCCATGCCGAGGGCGCCAGCCTGGCCTCTGGGCGAGTCGGTGCCGCGGCCGGTTGTCGATCCCGGGGGGAGGGGTTGCTGGATGAAGTTTGTGACTGTTTGGTCAGTACCAGAAGGTATTGAACACGCCAAACGGTGCGAGAAACCTACACTAAACGCGATATCAGTATCCGCAATGGTTGGACGGCCGAGGTTTACTTACAACAATAACGGATCCGTAGTACGAGAAGCGCTCGCAGAGCTCGACAAAGGCAATGGTGAACAGCTTGAACGGGATGTGGTCCGCCACGCGACGCAGAGTCTGCAACTCCTCCTCCGTAGGCGCATCGGGTCGCGTCCGGACGCCCGTCTTCTCCTCCACCGATGCGTCCTCGTGGTACTTCATATCGTACGAGACCTCCTGGGACCGGTCGCTGGGGACATACTGCTCGATCGTGTCTCGCTCGGCCATCTCGACGACGACCAGCACGCGTTATCGTTGAAAACCAAAAGGGGGAGTAAGGATGCTATCATCCAACGCGGCCCTCCTCAGACAAGCACTCGGGAGGTCAGTGGTATATAACCTCCCGCATCGTGGCCCGAAGTTTTGAAACGGTCTAGCAGAGCGATGCGGGAGGGCAGGGATGCATAAAGGTTGTTATCTCAGTAGTGGGAGGGAGGTTGGACTGCGAAGTGCAGGGCGACGCAGGGATGGCGGGGGACGTCTTCAAACGTACAAAAGAACGGACGGTTTGCGGTACAGATCGTGGGATGAGCAGACGGCCACATTTTGAGGCCAGAGGAGGTCTTAGCTCAGGGGCAACTTGTGTGAGATATTGGATGGGATGGAAGTTAGACGCGCGGGACATGTCGCCTTACTTTCAATGTGTCTGTTGTGAGTTTCTCTCTCGCGGTTGTTGCAAACAGTACCTCATAGTCCGATGCCTGTGTGTTAAGCTTGATGCCGAATGGAACTGTCGGGAGCCGGAAGGCTGAAGAACAATTGTTCCTCAACTCGTTCCCGGTTGTAATAACTGGACTCTTGAATTCAGGGAATTGGTAGTCTTGCAAGACTCGTCATACGACTTCGATGGATTGAAGCTGTTCATGCCAAGCCGATATTCAATATTTTTGCTTTTATCATCCAGCGCTTGAGCACACTTCGTATGACCACTGGTTCATTGACTCTTTCGAGGTTGCTTTCCTATAACAACTCAGCACGACGAGTTGATAGTCCATCCTAAGGTGTGGCAAGGAGAAAAGAAGGCCAGGTCATGCTCGCATGCATAGTTTGTGCCCAGACAGGAAAGAGATGAGGCTTCGTCTCATTTCTCGTTGCTTTCAACATCGATTACTGAGAAAGCTGTAGAGCCGTTAAACGAAGCACAGGCTGTGGTCCTCCAACCATGACCGATAAGTTTGAAGATGGTGATGACCCTCACACAGGCACAATGACCTCCAGATAACGTCGTAGCTGTGTGTGAGATTCTCAAGGTCAAAAAAAAGGCCGACCTGTGCAACGCTTGGTCAACATCCTGCGCACTGCGGGAACCACTGTTTCGCGTGCTTTTGGACTGGTTCTTGCTGGCTGTCTTTTGTGCGAAGGCAAGGTTGAATTTGGGCCCCCAAGGACATCTGAGAGACAGCTCCGTAGACCAACGACCACGGCAATGGACTTTTTTGTTGAGACAGCCGTCGCCAAGAGGAGCATATGAACGTCTAGCGTATGATCGGAAGACACCTGTCAGATGAAAAAGCTGCACTGGTGCACAACAGAGAGTGCCAGGCTGTATTTTATCTTTGGCACCTCGTACTCCATATGCGAATGGTGTCTTTGGCCACCGGTACTTCTTCCATATGCGACTGGTGTCTTTGCCAACTGAAACTGGTCGTCGAGATGGAATTCAGTACCAGTTCGTGTTCTGCTATGGGGATGCATTTCTTTTTCTTTTCTTCCGATTCTCCATTGATTGATCTGTATTGAACCCGACAGAATATAGAAAATGTCGATGGACGTCTTGTCACGCCATAATCGACGACGACAACATCTGACGACAACATCTGTTGATGATGTCGTTGGGAAGCATCCATTCATGCACCTCTCAAAGCCACGGTAAATTGGACACCGGCCCCATACCAGCCAGGACAGTCATGCGCTTCAGGCCCATGAGACCTCGGCAGGACCCAGAGGTGATCCAAAACACCGACTGGTGGCATCTTTGTCAGCATGCATGGCATGTCGATCAGGGTCCAACGCGCGGATGGCGCTATTCCTGCTTCAGCCTCCTATTGAACGCCTAGGTCCTGCATCTGTGGACCGTGGACTCGGCGCATGTCTCTCAACCGCATCATTGATGTGCTTGTCTCTTGGTGCGATGGGCGGGCGAGTATAGACCGGCTGTAGTAGCGCCGTGGTAATATAGAATTGCCGCTCGCGGGGTGTCATTAGATAGTAATATGGACATGATTTCGTCGGTATGTATAACGTCGAGGTCCAAGCTGAGCGGCGCAGCTTCCTCTTCGCGCAGCTTCCTCTTCGCGCAGAGCCCCTTTTCGTCGTCATTAAATCCGAGGCATCTAATCGCCTTTCCAAAACCAGCCAGACGGTCGCCCGCCTTCTGTATAATCCATAAGCTAATTAGAACTTGCCCTTGAGCAGGTTGCTAATCATCTCCCGGCCGGTGATTCTCGTAGTCTTCCAAAGCGTGGGGAAGTCGAGAGTGCTGGACAGGCCGTCGGCGAAACCGAAGAAGAGCATGGGGGGGATCCAGCCACGGGCATACTCGAGGGCGAAGCAGCCGTCGGACATCTTGTACTGCTTGACGTCGCCGCGGTGCAGGTGGTGGACGCTGCCCTGGGGGTAGACCTCGGGGGCGTACTCGCCGGGGACGTAAGCGAGTTGGGTGCCGTAGAGGATGTTGAAGTAGTCGTCGGCGGTGTGACGGCCGGAGTGGCCCTCGGTTCCGATGGCGGTGCCGAAGACGATGAGGTACTCGGTGACACCTGCGGGCAATGGTGTAAGTCATGTCTTCATGTTCAACTCGGGTGGTCTATGGAAAGTAGAGCTTACTGGCGTGGATAATGTACATGGCGCCCATGGCACCACCGGCATTGTTAAAGACCCATTCCTCGTCGAGGTTGACGTTGTTGGGAACGAGGCCGTTGAGCTCGGTCACAATGTAGTTGACGACGGACTTTGTGTCGTTGCCGTGGGCGGCGATAGCGCGCTTCGAGAGGTCGTGCAAGTGCTCGTGGTCGAAGATGTAGAACTTTTCCAGGTTCTTCTCGAGGTACAGATAGATGGGAGTCAGGAGACCGATCCAAAGAGCCACGGTGAAGAGGCGGCCGACAGAGACCATTGTGGGCAGATGTGTCTATGAAACAAAACCAAAATCCAATATATATATAAGAAAAAACCAAGGAATGTGGTGGTCCGAATTAGCAGCGAGGTGTTGGTGAGGAGGAATGGGTATGACGAAGAAGTTTTGCGACGGGACCAGCGGACTAATAAGTGTCGTTGAGTCCAGCGGTCGCAATGTTTTGGTTGGGAATGGACCCAGGACCCTGCATCTCGACTTTGGATTCTGCCTGTAGCCACCGCCCCGGAGGCTCAAGTTCCCAGTGGCATGACGAGCCTCCAGCTTCCAAGCCTGGAAGGCACGAAATAGTGGTGATAGGAAGGGCCCAAGGTATCTTAGGTACCTGAGGTTCCCAAGCTTGGCTAAGCCTTGCTACGATAGGTACGTACTGTGTAGCTGTAGGCAGCCAGTACCTGCAGCTCTCAGCAGGCCAGGACTGCTCCGGATAGTGGGGCTCCGGTGCACTGGACCTCTCGTACCTGCCATAACTTACCGGTAGGTACTGTGAAGAGTGTCGATTGAAAAATTTCATTGTTCGGACTTTCGGAATTTTGCAAGCATGTTCAACCCCCGAAACGGAGCGGATTCTGCCACAACCTCTACTAAACCCAGCCTCAGTCGAAAAGAAGATCCTGCCAGGGTCATCTCACTCCGCTTCTTTTCGTTCGCTCACGCCATTGGCTTTTCTTGGCTGAAGAATTGATCACGCCTGCCAGTGTGTGCAATTCGACGCTCAAACATAAGCATTTACTACTACGTCATTCAGCTCCCTCACCTCAAGCAAAAATGGCTGCTGAAGATATCCCCCAGACTGCCATCCCCGGCAAGACTCTAGGTCCTTCGTCGCGATACATCGCTGGCCCTGGCACCCACGTCTACAATGGCAATGTTGTTGCCTCGCTGCTTGGTCAGGTGACGGTGACGGCCTCTCCCAAGGCGCCGTCAGGACCTGTGAAGCGTCTGAACCGCATCACAGCCCCGTCTGCGGATGAGCTCCCGACCATCTCGGTTGCTCCGCGACAGGCTTCCGCTGGCAACGGCAGCAGCAAGAAGCGCGAGGTGCTCCCTGACGTCGGCAACGTCGTGCTCTGCCGGGTGGTGCGTCTGATGCCCAAGCAGGCCATCGTCACGATCCAGCAGGTCGGCGAGACAGTGCTTCAGACGGAGTGGCAGGGTGTCATCCGCTCCCAGGACGTGAGAGCGACGGAGAAGGACAAGGTCAAGATTTATGAGAGTTTCAAGCCTGGCGATGTCGTGCGGGCCCAGGTGGTGAGTTGGATGGCCCATGACGATGAGATGGGAATGGCCAGGCTGACAGGTGCGACAGATTTCTTTGGGAGATCAGGCAAACTACTACCTCTCCACTGCGAGCAATGAGCTGGGCGTCATCATGGCCACCAGCGAAGCTGGCAACGACATGGTCCCGGTCAGCTGGAAGGAGTACAAGGATCCAGAGACGGGCATCGGCGAGCCGCGCAAGGTGGCCAAGCCGAACTGAGGGCTACGACGCCACACGAGCAGCACCAGGAGCAGAGCAGAGCCGTCGCTTCATCAGTTTGCCCGTCGGTCAAAATGCGACGCAGGCAACGCGAGGCAACTAGAGGTTTGTTCTGCTCCGCCTCTGCGAACTAGAGCCGGCAGACCGGTTGGAGGTTCCGCCTCCGCTTCCGCCTCGGCGCGAGTAAGAGCTCTCGTCGTGTTTCGAAACAAGCGGCCGGCATGACGACATGACCAGCGAGTCGGGCAGTCGCGAGAGTCATGGACGGAACCCGAGGGCCGACGCATAGCTTTTCTTTCTCTTCTGAAGCCGCTTGCGCATTGAAAAGATTTCCTGGACGGGTGACAAAACAGGGATCCACCTCGAACCTCACGGGCGACAGAGTGTCGTCCGGAGGAGGGGTTGCATGTCATGTTCGGCAGGGTGTCGTATGTGTGCCCTGCGACGACGCACTGGGCGACAGGCGATAACGTAGTATTGGAGACAGATGTCCGCTGGCCAAAACCGATGGCCGAGCTTTCATGCAAGGGGACGATCGCATGTTGACCACACGCAGTAGGAATGCTGGGCGTCAAAGGGGAAAGTGGGCAAAGTCGCATCCACAACTGTCACACAAGTGAACACGATACCATCTCCTCTACAATGGATGACATGATACGATGGGGACAAACATTCTTCAAGCGCAAGCAAATCAAAAGATTAAAAACCAACATTCCCCGAACGTGCGTACATACATGACAGTTCCCGAAAACAAAGCCAAAAAGATTTTAAAAGAACTCCATCAATTTTAATCAAACGGTCGACGGCCCGTTACAACAAGCAAAACACGCGCAATAGATGAGAGGCAAAGAGGGCCGGGCACCCCAAGCGTAGGTCGTCGCACTTGTTGCTCCCTGCCATCTCGGTAGATGAGGCTGACCAAGGAGTGTGCCTGGGGTCGGCAGTGGGCCTTTGTCTGTCTCCGTCTGTCCCCCTGGGACTGGGCAGGAACTATTCGTTCTCGCCAATGGTCGCAGTTGTTGACCGCTCCGCCTGGTTTGAACAAGCCTCCTTCGCGACGGAAGCAAGGAGGCGCAGTCGTCGTCGCTTTCGCACCCTTCCCTTGAAACGGAGTACCTACGTAAGTTAGTAGGCAAACCCGTCGCATCGGTTTTGAAGAATTGGGCTGTGATGCACTGCAATTAAGGGCACAGAGTACACCGTAACTGTACGGATAACGGATGCTGGTAAACTACTGCCTGTCATAGGCCGCTGTTCAACCGACCACCCACCTTCCAACCACATGCCACACCACTTGTATGCGTGTAATAATCCTGGTGGCTAAGAAAGTGGAGGGGTCGACGAGACCTACAGAACAGAACAGGCAGACGAGAAAGAGAATGGCATCAAACAAAATTCGAAGACAACAACGCCCAATTCTCTCTCGTCCTTTCTTTTTTACCTCTTTGCCTTTTTTTTTTTCATTCCGACTATTGAACTGCAGCCCAGACACATCCATAGTCCATGACTCTCGGATCTCTGCCGAACTTTTCGCACTGATTTCTCGCAACGGCTTTCCGCTTCCCTCGCCTTGAACGTCGCCATAGCGCATATATCAGGCCCGAATAAGAATATCGCATTTTCAATTATATCCCATCTGCCGCTGCCCATAGGCCACGCATCGTGCGCCCACACACCACACCCCTCGCAGGCCAACCTATCCTTGGCTTTCCTTTCTCTTCCCATCCCTCCGACAATTCGACGTCACACCTTGCAAACTCTACCGGTTCTTATTAGCTTTTCCCATCTGCCCTCTCTCTTCCCCGAACCTGCCACGCCGGCACACACAACATATCTACCCGACCACCCCCAAGCACCGAAAGCTTGTGCGACTCGCGGCCTCTAGCAGCTCGTCCTGCCGTGTCTACCCCTCTCTCTCACGACCAAAACCACCGGCCTTCCAAACCACCTCCTTCACCACGACCGGGCAGCAAGCAACAGCTCACCACCAGGAGAAGACACCATGAGCGCTACAATAACAATGACTGCCGCCCTGCCGCCGCCAACACTCTCCCTCTCCACCGACCGCTCCGAGCAGCACTCGTGCCCAAATTGCGGCGTCGTCCTCGAAACCCCGCCCGCCCTCCTCGAAGCCCAGGCCCGCATCGCCGACCTCGAGGCTCAGGTGCGCCTCCTTAACCAAAAGGCGGCCGCCGCCGTCGACCGCTGGGCAGACTACGAAGACGAGCTCACACGCCTGCGCGTCGCCGCCTCGCATACGCCCCCGCCCCCGCAACCCAGCCCCTCGCCCACGCGGACGTCCTTCCTCTCCGGCGGTGCGAACAGGATATCCCAGCTCCTCAGCCCGCGCGGGATGAAATCTACACCGAACCTGCGCACCCCGCCGCCGTCGGCAGGCGACCCCGCAAGGACCGAGGATCTGCTCGAGGCGCTGAACAGAGAACAGAACCTCCGCGTCGCTGCGGAGGCGCGGCTGAGCACAACCAGCCAGGAGGTCGAGGAGCTCAGCGTGAGTCTGTTCGAGCAGGCCAACGAGATGGTCGCGACGGAGCGCCGCGCGAGGGCGAGGCTGGAGGAGCGCGTCGAGGTGCTGGAGAAGCGCGACCAGGACAAGAAGAGGAGGCTGGAGAGGTTGGAGGGCGCGGTAGGGAGGATCGAGCGGGTGAGGAGTTTGCTGGGCGAGATGAAGAGCGCGGCCGAGGCGGACGTTGATGCTGGACGGAAGAGGGAGTCAGCGGCGTCGGAGGTGTGACACGACCGCACGCGGAAGTCCCTCTAAGGGAACGGGGGGGGGACTGGAGTTTTTCTTGTTGGTTTTTGGGATGAATTGTACGATGCACAGCGGTGCGACAACTGTGCTTTTATGACGACATGACTGGCATTTCGGAGCAGGGGATCTGGTGGCTTGGATACCTATGAGAACTGAATCATGGTAATGGGAGCATACATGGATGGCCGTAAAGAAATTTTGGGAAAGGCTAGAAATTCACGACACTTGAAAGTTCACGACACTCATAGGCTCAGGTTCATGTCCAGGAACGAGTCACTTTTGGATCAATCGGTGTAAATTGGGAACCTGAAGAAGTCCAAGCTACACCACGGAAATGGAGTGGTAGTCCACCTAGAAAAGAGAGCAAACGAAATTCGCAGCAGCAGCAGCAGACATGCCTAAACCTATTGCTGCCGCTTCTCAAGCAAATGCTTTTGGTGCCCCCTGAAATGATGCCTCGTACGCCTTGTCCCTGCCTGAGCTGTACTCCATCGCACATAACGTCATGGCGTGTCTTCTTGTGCAGATATGTCAACGTCCACGCGTCTTAGTCTTTGATGCCCTCCCACTCCGCGTCGTCCGTCTTTGTGGCCGTCTTTGCCTTGGGAGACCCCTTTGAAGACCCCTTGGGCGATCCCTTGGACTCTTGCTTCTTGGGAGACGCGGTAGGCTCTTCTTTCACGGGCGACCCTTTGGGCTCCGCTTGCTTGGGAGACCCGGGCGACTGCTTCGTCTCGGTCTTGGCTGCCTTGACCGTCTTCTCCTCGTCGCCCGAGCTCGAGTTCCTCCGCTTCTTGGAGCTGTTGAAATCCTGCTGCCTTCTGTCTTCCCACTTGCGCTTCTTCTGGTTGTTGCGGCCGTTGTTCTTCTGCTGCTCGTGGTTGTTGCGCTTCTGCGTCTGCTGCGGCGCGCCGTTGGGGTACTTCTCCGTCCAGTCGGCCAGCATCTTGGACACCTTGGGGCCCCAGACGTCCTGGCCCTGCAGGAGGTCGGCGTACTCGAGGCACGTCTCGGTGCGGACCTCAAAGTCGCTCTGCTTGGACCGCTCCAGCTCGGCCATGCAGGCCGCCGAGTCGACCTTGACGCCGAGGTCGTGGCAGAAGCTGCGCACGTAGAAGCCCGAGGTGACCTTCATGCGGATCCGGGCCGCGGGAGGACCCTTGTCCTTCCAGGGGAACGGTTCGTCCTCTGACGGAGGAGGGGGGATGAGGTTGGATCCCTTGCCGGCGGGCAGCTGGCCCAGCGCGCCCGACATGAGGGCGCTGTTCTTGGGAGGGCGCTGCTTCTTGGCGGGCTTATCGCGGATGAGGCCGTCCTGGCGCTCCTCGAACTTCTTCTTCTCCTCCTCGTGCTCCGACAGCGCCTTCTCCTCTTCCTTCTCCTGCTCGGGCGTGAGCTTGCGCGCCGTGTCCTGCTGCTTCTCCACGCGCCACACCTGCTCCGCCAGGTTCTTCTCGGCCGTCTCGGCCTCCTCCGTGGGCCACCGGTAGTTGTGCGTGCCGGGTTCGTACCACTCCACCATCTCGAGCTCCGTAACCTCCACCTCGCGACCGGCAATCTCCCGCGGGATGGGCTTGCCCTCGCGGGCGTACTCGTACAGCGGCTTGCCCTCCATCTTGAGCGCCGAGTACAGCGGCGGGATCTGCTCAAACTTGCCGCGGAAGCCGTCCATGGCCTTCTCCACCTGCTCCTTGGTGATGTGGTCGTACGCCCTCCTGCTCAGCACCCTCCCCACGCGGTCGTACGTGTCCGTGCTGGTGCCGAAGAGGACGACCGTCTCGTACGTCTTGGTGCAGTCGAGGAACGACCCGAGCGACTTGGTTCCGGACCCGACGCCGAGGATGAGCACACCGGTCGCCAAGGGGTCGAGGGTCCCGCCGTGCCCCATCTTCACGCGCGTGTCCTTCTTAAAGGCCCGGCGACGCTTCCACTCGTTCTTCGGCTCCTGCGCCCTGGCGGCCACGTCCCTCTCGATCAGGGGCTTGAACAGGTCGGACGGGTTGAACTGCGACTGGACATCCCTGATGACTTGCGCGGAGCTCATGCCGTACGGCTTGTTGATGGCTACGTCCCACGTGTTAGTGTGGGCGACGACGGGAACAATGGCTGGCGCATCAACGGAGCGCAGCGGAAACATGACATGCGACTCGGATTGGAGACGAGGCAGGAGCAGGTGGGGGCTTACCGAAGACGCCTTCCAACACGGTGTCTTTCGCCATCTTCCAAAGTGAGGAAGAAGCTCGCATGCGTCCCAGCAACGAGTTGCAAGGAAGTAGGAAAGAAGAAGGGAAAGGTGTGTGTGGTATGGTCTGGTGGGGGGGATTTGGTGCAGCGTCTCTTTAGCTTCGCGCTTTGGGTTTGCGGTTTTCTGCAAGCAGTTCTACTAACAGTGGGAAATTTTTTTGGTGTCGGAGACGCTCTGGCGTCTTATCGGCTTATCCGTTGGCTATCGGCTCTCGAGTCCCCATTGATGGGGACCGGCGACCAGCAAATACCCTGCGTGATCCGCTAAGCCTTCGCTGAAAGGACCTCCAGCGGCTCTCGTGGAGGATGACAGCTAACACAATGGGCCCGAGGTACGTACCTACCTCAAGGCAAGGTAAGGGCCTTCCAGGTTGTCAGGGTACCAACAATGTATACGTACGAGTCGGATGTAATCATGGCGAGGTGCCCCGCAGGTGGTGCCCCCTGCGGTAAGCAACTGGATGTGAAGGTGCCTTGGGTTGGGTGCCTACCTAGTTGCGCGGTCCAGGTGTCGCACCTGCTTTAATGGCATCGCGTTCGCGCGTCGACCCTTCTTCCTCTTAAACCCTTCACAGCGCAATCGATCGCCCCGCAAACCAGCGTCGACGACCACATCATCGACGTTTGCAATCTCGCCAACATTGCTACGAGCGCACGAATTGCTTCTCTGAAATCGCCTCTTCTACTTGGCATCAACTCGCGACGGGAAATAGTGCAAGTCGCTGCGATGGGCCGACGACGTAGAACGACGTCCGACACCACGACGGGCACCGTGGACCCTGAGACCCAGCTCTACACCGATGAACTGCAAGTATTAAAAAAATTCGATCCCATCCTCGATGCCGAGGATCCCATGCTGCAGACCTTCCTCTTGGAAGATGCCATCGTTCTCGACAAGGCCGGCGAGCCCGTAGAGCTCTTCAACGTCAGGACCAAGGGTCCATTCACTGTTCGCGGTCGCGTAATCATCGACGACGGTCGGAAACCACGTGGTACGTCCTTGCGCCCTCTTTTCCTTCTTCTCGCATAGTAACACGCAACAGCCAAGAAGCCCACGATGAAGACGGCCATGCTCGAGACGAAGAAGTGCACCAGGTATGCCATCGGCAGCGGTGACTCGGGCTGGGGCGCGTGGGCGGGCGGAGAGGCTGGCTGGTATGAGCTTCGACCCCCGGCCGAAGCATACAAACCTACCTTTGACCATACCATCGAGGGCGTCTCCATTTACTACACCGTCATGCAGGTCATCGAGGAGCACGAGGCCAGCAAACGTGGCAAGCGGAAGAGAAAGGGAAAGAAGCCCGCACCCGCTCCCCAGGAGGAGTTGACGATTGAGAAACTACTTCTCAAGGTAAGTTCCTACCGGAGCACAATCTCTTCAAGTTCACGGCTGATTTCCCAAGTACGCTGTGGCTATCGGCGATGGCGCCACGTACGAGGAAGTCGTCCGTCGTTGCGACGATCACGCTTCGTTCCTCATTTCTCACATGTACGAGGATGCCATGGCCTTTGACTGGACGCCGACCGTCTTCTTCAAGTGGATGGTGGAGCAGCACCCAGTAAGCTTTTCCTCCTACAGCATGTTGCAACTGAGCTCACCAAGTAGGACATTCATGCCAGCGTACTGGAAGCCCAGAAGAACAAGCCCGGCGATGCCATCACTCCGGGACTACCCGAAGAGACGCAAGCCGTTGTCACGCCATCTGCTGTCGATGACCCTCCTGCCCAGAAGGGTCTTTCGAAACGGAGGCCGAAGACGACGCAGGTGGACGTCACAGAGACTGTCGCTCAACACACTGACACGCAAGACTTCGCGGCCCCTCAACGCAGCGTCAGGTCCAGGTCCAGGGCCAAGACCAAGACGGCATCGCGAAGCCCGCCTCCGGCATCTCTCCCATTGGCAGAGCCTCCGGCCGAGCCGATGGATGTAGATGCGCCCAGTGTGCCGCAACTGACGGAAGACGTCCAAAGTAATGCCGAGACCTCAATCGAACTGTTGCTCAAAGCGCTGGACGACCTCCGACCTCTATTCGGTCCTCTGCAGAAGGTATCCCTCTCCAAGGTCTCGTCGAAGCTTTACTACAAATACAAGATCAAAGACTACGCTGCTTCGGCCGAGATACTCAAGTACCACGCCAAAGAGCTGCTTGAACGTCTCGACGCATCCGAGTGGGGCGGTTCAGGTTTTTGGGAAGCGCTACGGACAGCCGCCACTGGAGATCGCAAGATCCCGCAGGCCATCGAAGTCGACGACATTCACTACAGCCTTCACCCAAGGGGGACAAAGCAACAACCAAAGGCTGCGGTCAGGTCTGAGGCGGGACCGAGTGGCCTAGTCGAGGTCACCGCATTCGTTACTGCCTCCACTCCCAGGCGTGGTCGCCCACCGGGATCGTCCAGCCAGGTCGACAAGATGAGAGACGCTGCGGTCATCGCAACTCCTCCTCCTAAGCGGGGACGCCCGGCGGGGAAGATGTCGGCTCTTCGCTTGGTCGGCAGTACGGGAAGCAAACGACGCCGCACCGATGTCGACGGCACCCCCGACACCGTCACTCGAGGCGCCAAGACCGCCAAACTCTCCCACGCATTGGACTCCGAAATTGAGAAAGAGGATGAATCGGAGGCCATGGAGGCTGTCAGCACTGCTGGCGAAGATGACAACTCCTCTGAAGCGTCTGCAAGCTCCCCTGCTGCCCTGAAGGTGGTTGTCCAAGCCGAGAACGTACCCACCACCGAAGGCAAAGGACCCGATGGTGCTTGGGTTTGCGATGAGGAAGAATGTGGCTTTGTCGTGCGCAACCCCGACCAGGACGACGGTCGGCAACGAGTGCAGGAGCACATGCAAGAAGCACACTACAAGGAAGACGAGAACCGAGACACGCGCATCGATCTGGCCGTGACTGAGGGTGTCAAGAACCACCTCCCGATAGAGTATGAAACCCCTCCCCCATTTCCTTGTATTTTCAGATATCCCTCATTCCCGGGCGGCCAGTCTGAGATGTCACCATTCTGGGATTCCAGTTTGAGTGGACCTGTGGAGGACGAGAGCGTGTCCTCGCTGCTTCCCGTTACTGCCCAGGAAAGCCCGGATGAAGACATGATGGTGCCAGGCACACTGAATTCTGCCCTTGGCGGCATTTTCTCCCGCATTGCAGATCTTTTCTAACATATTTTGCTCAATTCCAGCCATCTTCTCGAGAAAATTCGTCGCATGGGTCAGCGTCTCGAGGCGGGGCAGGAGATACACCTCAACGATGCCATTCTTCCGCCGCCCATCAAGAGACGACTCATCTCATAGACAACTTCTACCATTCGGCAAACTTTGGTGACCAAGGGAAATCAAGACATATCGAGGAGAGATACCATTCGCATGAAGAGAGACGGCGTTGGGGGTCAACCGCCAGTACAGCACCACACCGAGGGCAGTGTGCCTGGTGGAGGTGACGCATGGCTTTGGTCACGTTGGTAATTAGCTACGCAGATCGATTTTAGGGAGAGCGCAAGGGGACAGTAACTCATAAGCGAACAAAATTCTTTTGTACGATTTGCCTCGCGCCTCTGGCTTGCTCGGCCGGCTACCATTGTGTCTCATGCATCGTCAAGGTCTTGTCCGTATTTTGCTTTGTAGGGGATGTGGCCACGATTTCATACAGGCTAATTCTGTTTCTATTCCACCACCACAGAAACCCTACTCGTTTTATTGTAAAATAGGAAGCAAACTTCGTCTCGGCTGGGCCTGACCACATGTTCGCCTTTCGCCTCGCCTCGGGCTACTACTGACCAATCCTCTACTTCATACCGTGGGAAGGCTGCCCAAGACACGCCACTCATCCGCGGCGGCGGGCCGGCGTAAACTGGTGCCGTCCAGATCTTCTGCTCTTTTTGTTTTGCTCTCCAACGCCGCGCTACGTGGCCAGAATAAGTCTGCCCTAGAATCGCCTCTGATCCAAGTAATTGCTTGCTGTCGACCAAACAGACTTATCCGCTGCAGAAATCTCCTTGTCGAGCGTCTGGACACCCTTGTAGATGGCGTCGAAAAAGGCAAATGCTAGCTGCACATCCTCCTTGAAGTTTGTGGCATACGGAAAGAACTTGCCCGGGAACTCTTCAAGCCTCGCCTGGCGCTTCTCCTTGCTCTCACCGGCAGGGTGCTCATCCATGAGCGTCTTTACTGCGATGCCCAGCGCAATGTCGGGGCTGTGGAGAAAGGGCAATCTATGCATTGTTTAGTACGAGACTCGTGGAGAGCATCCTGTGGGCTTACCTGGTGTTGATCTCGAGGTAGTCGTTCCTCTCTCTCTTGGAGTGCGCGTTCAGGAAGCTGAACGCAACAATCGCCTCCACCAGGTCGCGGTCAGCCTCGCGCACAGCCGTGGAGAGAGACCGGAACAGCAGGAGGTTCTTGTTGAGAGGACCCGTGTAACCGTTAGACTCATGACGAAGCTTGAGAAGGGAAGCGCAACGGCTGATGAGAACGATGCTGGCCTTATCCTCGTCGCTACCAGCAACCGGAGCCCCGTTAAGTTCTTCGTGGCGGTGGCGCGAATTGAGGACGTCAAATCTAATGAGCTCGAAAGCGAGCAAGATGGCCTCAAAGATGTTCAGGCCTTCGGGGAGCTTGGCGTCTTTGAGGTAGTCCTTCATTGCCCAAATCGCACGAGCAACGGCGCTGCCCCAGTTGGTCAGTGTGTGCGAGTCGTCTACGTAACCGCGTAGGTGAAGGAAGCGCCAAATGGCAATTGCTGTGATGTTTTGGACAGAGTCGATTCCGACAATGCGCTTCTCCTTGGCAAAGGTACCCGCGACGAAATTGTCAAAGAGCAGGGCAAGGACTTCGAAGGCGATGGAACCAGGGGGGTCCGACACGTCCTCCGCAACCGTCTGGAAGAAGTCCTCCTTCACATCCCATGTCTCGACACGCTGGTGTGGAGGTGGTTGCAGCGAATTGCTGATCTTATAGGAAAAGCTGTCATCAAACCACACCTTGACGAAGATGGGGTGATGCTGGAGTCCACGGTGGAGCCTCTGAAGGAGAATAGCGATGCTTTGCTCTTTGAGAGGCACTAATTGGTTCGTCATCAGCTTCCGGTACTGCTCCGAGGCTACGCCGTCCAAGGTTGGCGTCACAACGATCCGGCTATGTGTTATATAGTCGAGAACGCGAGAGCCGATCAACCCTGTGTTGAGGTAGTGAAACAACTCTCCTGGCAGCTGTAAGCCGAGGTATTCGTGGTTGTCACGCGTGAGATGGTCGTAGTCGTTAACCTTGACCTCACCCTCTTCAGAGATGAAAATGAAGTGGTTGATGACCATCCTGGCCTGCCTGTACTTTTCCAGCCAGTTGGGGTCTTTGGACTTGAGGATATCACCGTAAGAGCTGCAGGCTGATTGGACAGACTTCTCTGAAGCTCTCAGGAGATTCACCGCATCGTTAATGCTGAACGGTTGACGGGGGTTAAGCGACACATCCTTAAGAGGGGGGAACGGGGGCAGAAAGGACGTCCCGCTCAGCAACAGAGCGTCGTTCAACATTCCCTCGCTAATGTTGAGGGATCGAAGGAGGTTCTTCTTTGACAGCGAAGTGACCTTTTCAGCTTCCCAGTCTATTGTGCGGATGAGGGTGTCCTTGATGGGGTAAAGCAGGAGCTCCTGGGAGCCCATGATGGCGGCGCATTGGTCTGAGTCGATCATGTCAAAATAGGCAAGCTAACTATACGTCAGTCCATTGCTCGAGTATCAAATACCATTCTCGTCAACCAACCTGTGCAGAGGCATTGTAAGGGGGAACAAGAAAATGAAGGTCATTGTCCTTGAGAATCGATTTCAGCAGCGGGTAGAGGTTCTGGATGCGAAAAGCCCCTGCAGCCGTCGGTCAACAAGAGCCTCATTATACAGGGTTGGGGTACGCATACCGGTGTTGTTACCAAAAGCATCGACCGCCTTTTGCGCCTCGCTGTTAAAGTAGAGATTCCAAGCTTCGTTCGTCTTCTGGTTTGCCAATTTTCCGCGCTGTACGGCCACCTCCTCCTGGCCGGTAACGGACTGGCCGTCAAAGATGAAGAAGGGCACAATCTTGTGGGCCTTCCATTGGTCGATGTCGGCGCGCAGATGGTGCTCGATGCCGGTCATGCCACCAAGGGCAGGCAGCAAAGGTTCGTGGAAGGGGGGAGTGTCGAGGAAGAGCTGGAGGTAGTACGTCGCATCGATGGCTATGGCGCAGTCCTCGAGTTCGGAGATCTCGTGAGTTCTATGCGGCGAAAGCGAATTAGTCGGAAAAGCGTGTCACCACAAGAGAAGGTTAGACTCACGCTGCCTGGCCATTGATCCAAGCGTCCTCCACAAGGCCTGTAAGAAAGAGTCAGTGTCTATTCATACATAAGGGGGCAAAAATGGTGAGAGCGATTGGACGGCGAGGCGCAAGATCTGGGTTGAGGCTGGAGTCCCCGATCGCAAGTCGAGGCCAGATGTGGTGGGGTATGGCATCAGGGGACGTCACAACTCCGAAGCGAGCTCGGAGGCCAGCGCCAGTGCTTGACAGCGACGAGTCTCTCCTTCTCTCGGCTCGATTCCGTGGTTCCGTGGACGTCCACCAGAAACACGAGGCACGGGGGATTCCCAGCCAGCGCGATGGAGGCGTGGAAGGCATGACGCGGGTTGGAGACATGTGACGGCTGGGCCAGGCTCCGGAGAGTGATTTCGATGGTGTAGACGAGGGCAACGGCGTCGAGAACGGGGGAGCCGACAGATATTGAAGAGAAGGGCAGGACTCACAAGGCATCTTGTCGTGAGCCTTGCGCGACCCTTCGGAAGAGCTTCGTCGAGCTCGAGTTGACAATGAGTTGTTTGGGGTGGGAGAGGTAGGTAGGTGGAGCTTGGGTCGCGAGACCACTCAGGGGAGCAGAAGCGGTCGGGTGCTGTCGGGGAAAAGGTCAAAAGACTTTCAAATGAATGACTGAGCTTGTCATGGAGGAAAAAGGCCGTCCGAAAGGCCAATGACACCGACAAGCGTGTCTCAAAAAGAAGAGGAGAGCTGTAGAAACGGATGTTGGATTAGACGAGGGGAGGTAAATTGGGAAAGTTTGGGGGTTCAAGGACGTAGCGGCAGGTGTGAGGTACCGGGCCGCTGTACAGTACAGGGGGGGAAGGTTCAGCTTCAGCTTCTGAGGCCCAGCGTTGACAGTTGGGCCGGCGGGCCTAAACTTGGGACTTGGGGCTGTGGCAGGTCGTAGGTAGGGCTTGTATGCGGTACTTTGTATGAGAACCTTGGTACCTGACCTTGGGCATGCTAAGGTACCTACCTTGTTATAGGTGGGCAACAACTGATAGGAGATAGGTAGGACAACCAGGAAAAGCAGAATGGGGTGTATTTGTGGCGGTGCTTGTGGCTAAGGCTTAGCTTCCCCTTGTCTGAGGCACAACTGGAGGACGAAACGAAGAGTCACGAAACTTCAATCCAATTTACGAACAGAAGGATGGAAAACTCAGGCCCTGATCACTTGTCGAGTTCCGCAACTGACTGTCGAATCCTCTTATTGTTGTTGCTGCCAGAAACGAGCTTTAACCTCTTGAGGCGAAACACCCAGTCGAACAGAGGTGTGCTCACAAGACAAATAACCAAAAACCACAACGGAGCAAATCAACACACACCAGGATGGCTCTTTTTCCCAAGTTGGCATTTAATAGTACCGTATACCACGACGGCAAGCCACCGTCGACTGGGCCACTGGAAGCTCCCGTCAATCGACATGACCCTGCAGCGGCTACTATCCCCGCCCGTCCCGATCAGTCCCCGCTCTCTCTCTTTCCAGGTGTCTGTTTATAGCACTACGCCATATTACCACAAGGTAGCGCACCCATATATATTAGGCCGCAAGGGCTATTAGCAGAGATAGCCGATCATACTAGTTTTACCTCAGATTATACTACATATTATAATAATACCTACAATTAGTAGTATAACTAATAACAATCTAAAAGCCTAAGTATTAAAAAATCTATTTTTAATTAATTAAGATACTTATTATTATATAATCCTCTAATTTCCCCAAACTTTTTTAAACCCTATACTTTAATATTAAATTATTTTATATTATAACCTACCCTACTCACAATCTACTAATATACTTTCTACTAACTACTTATATTAAATATTAACCTAAAATAAGAATTAGAATATATTATATATTACTTAGATATTACTAATATAGATATTATTAATAATAATAATCTAGTTCTTATAAATAAAATTATAAATACTATTAAAAAACTAATATAACTATTAAGCTTCTATTTATAAATTAAATTTCCTATTAAATAGAATTCTAAAAAATACTTTAATTTATAATATATAATTAGTACTATAAAGTAGAAAATTTTACCTAATATAATTTCTTAACTTTAATCCTATTTTAAATACTTCTAGTAGAAGAAATATTCTAACTAGATATATTATAGTTTTTTAAAAAATTCTAATTTCTTAATCTCTTACTTAATACTAATAGAACTATTAGTCTAATTAATTTTAATAATAAAAGTAATACTTATTAAACATTTAGAATTACTAATCTATTTAATATTCTAATTAAATAACCTTATAATAAAAATAATATATTATAACTTTCTAATTCTAATAATAAGTCTAATAATAATACTATAGTTCTATTAATAGTAGAAATAGTAGTAACTATAATAAATATAGTAATATAAAACTAGTATTAAGATATTATAAATCTAATAATTAAAACTTTTAGTTAAAATAGAAAACGAAATACTAATAAGACCTAATTACTAAATACTAATAAAATGAATTATTCTAATTTCTAAT
>AMCV02000026.1:1153591-1183101 GCA_000350065.2 Colletotrichum orbiculare MAFF 240422 | reverse complement strand
AAGAGTTATCTAAAGGAAATATTTAAGGAATTTAGAGAATTCTTCTATTTAGCTACTATTCTAATAGAAATAGGAACTTAAGATTTTACTATATTAATAGAAAGACAAATTAATAAAATATTATAATAATAATATTATTAAATATTTAGAAAACTTTAATTTATTATATAGATAATATAACTAGATTTATTATTTAGTTATAAATTATAAGTAAGATTCTTATATAACCCTAGAAATTCTTATAAAAAAGGAATATTATAACTTCTCTAGTATACTAAAATATATAATAAGTATTATATTTACTATATTAAGAAAAATAGAAATAATCTAAAACTTTATAGATATATAGATAGTAATTATACTAGCTATATAACTATATCTAGATTAATAACTAGATAGATATTCTTTATAGTTAGAAGTCTAATTGTTGGTTTATCTGGAGGGTAACGCATGCTATATGTAATCTTGCTGTATAGGTATAAAGTGGTATTCTGGTTATTTATTATTATTATTTCTACGTTACGTAGCGCGAGGCGCTACATAAAGCTCTAGATCTATAGTATGGTAATTGCTTACTAATTGCTACGCGATTAGCTATAGCTAGCGTTAGGTACTTAGTACCTATTGCTAGTAAGGTATAGAAGGCATATTGCTATATATATAGTAATACGTATAGTTACTATATACCCTACGGTATAGTATAATTAATACTAGTAACTTTTTCTTTTTGCTATATACCCTAGTGCCTATCTATTTATATGAAAAATAGTGCTTTTAGCAATCTACGCTTTTTTTGTTTTAATAATATATACTTTTTTTGTTTTAATAATATTTAAATACCTGTTTATTTATTCTACTTGAGTTATTTTTTTTTTATTTAAATAGTTATATGGTTTGAATTGATAAATCTCTTGAGGGTATAGTTTGGTATGTTTTTTGTAAAGGTATTAGTGATATTATTATCTCTGTTGATCTACTGTATTTTGTGGAGTTTGCAGTATTTATATAACTACCTTAATGCTATAATATTAATTATAAAGTGTTTTTCTTTAGTAGTACTGAGTTTTATAAAGTATTTGTAGAGTAAGTATAAGTTAGTATATATAATAGTTAGGATCTAAAGGAGTTTTTAGTATTAGAGGATTTTCTTAAGTAATATAACTATAGTATAAGTAAAGTTTATACTAATTATTATAGTATAAATCTCTAAAGTAAGTATACTCTTAATAATTTTTTTATTTTTTATAGAAAAGTAGTATATAAGGTTATTATAGAAGTTAAACTAGTTATTACTAGTAGTAGTCTCTTAGTTTAGGATTATTATAAATTTTAGTTAAAATGAGAAGTTAGTATTATTAGTAAAAAAGCTATTAATAAAAGTATAAAAGTATATTTTAGAGAAGTTAAGTAGTATGAATTTGAAGCTATGGTTAAGATGCTTGATTTACTACTTGAGGTATTTATTAAGTATAGTAGTATTATCACCTAAAAGCTATTACTCTTATATTATGTAGGAGAGGTTAAATAATACTTTAGGTTAGTATATTAAGGTAAAATATACTTTATACGCATATTATTCAATATATACTTTCTTAAGTGTTTTAGGTGTTATATGTATATTAATAAAGGCGAGCTTTTATTTTTAGTGTTTTTAGTATAGTTAGAAAGTATTGTTGTTAAGCGATAAGATATTTCTATTAAATATTAGTAGTACTATTTTTAAGAAGGCTATTTTAGGTTTAGTTTTAAATGAGGTTTTTTAGAGTTTTTTATTTTTATAGTATAAAAAAGTAGTATTTGAAAAGCTGAAGGTATTATTAATTTGTATATTTATAAGGTTAAAAGTATTATTTTTAAGGTATAAGATGGAAAAGTATAAATTATATATTAATATTTCTATTTATAATTATTTTTTATAGTATTTAAAGTATATTACTTACTAGTAGGTACTAGTTTTAGCGAGGTTATATAATAGTTTAATAATAATTATAATAGAGTTAGGGGGGTATTGATTTTTAAAGTATAAGGGTAGTTCGGTTATAATATGCTTTATGAGTTCTATTTTAGTTTAGGTATAGGTTTATATTATATTATAAAGCTATATTATTATACTAGTATGCTAGAGGAGAGTTAAGGCTATAGTTAAAATTAACTATTAGTTGTTTTGTTGGATTATTAGTAATTATATTAATATTTCGAATTTACTGTTATTTCTAAAGTTTTAGATTATGAGTTTTAACTTCTTATATATTTTATTAGTATTTTTATTTTTAACTTTACTGATAATATAGGATTTAAAGTATTTATAATTTTTATAGAGGATAGGGTTATATTAGATGATTTTAATAATATTATTAGTAATAATACTTTTGACTTTTTTTTTAATTAACTTTTTAAATAGTAGTTTAGGTGTTATAATAATACTTTTTTTGTAGTGGTTAAGTGTTAGTATTATGTCGGACTGTTCTTTAGTTGTAAGGTATACTATAAAATAAGGTTTTTAGTTAAAATCTTAAGAAAGTAAGCTATTTTTATAAGTTATAGGATTTAAAGTTGGTTTAATTTAAAATATTTGAGGTTAGGGTAGTAGATTGCTAATTATTTAAGTAAGGGGGGGATTATTATTTTTAATAGTAGTAGTATTATTATTATCTGTAATAATAGTGTTTTATAGTACTTATTAAGTATTCTAGGGCTTTATAGGGATAGTTATAGATGAAATTGGGGTATTGCTATAGGAGTATATGTCTTTATGTGGCGTTAGGTTTCTTACTGTAGTAGTACTAGCTCTTATAGGTATCTTATAGGTATTTTTAAATATTAGTATTTTAAAAGAGGTTAGTATTTTATAAATATAGCTTAGGGAGATCTCTTAGTTATTATTCTTAAAGTATAGTTTTATAGTTATAAATTGAAATTCTTAAGGGTTATAAGGAAGCTTGAGAATATATATCTTACTATATATAGTAAGTAGGTAGTATAGGTTTTATTAGTTATTTTTCTCTTACTATATATGTATTAAGGATTAAAGTAGAAAAGTTATAATACGTGAGGTGTCTAAGTTGTTATATATTGCTACAATAGTATTAATAATATATTTAGTATATTTATAGTAGATCTTTTTAGTAGTTTTATATATAGTATAGGTTTAAATAATAATATTTGGAGAGGGAGCTGAATTTTTTATAAGGTAGGGGTATATTTTAAAAATAAGTAGAGTAGGTATAAGGCTGTTAGGTTTAGTAGTATTATTAATTACTTTGTATGCTACTTAAAGAGATATTTTTTAAGTGGTAGTAGGTATCTTATTATAGTAGATGTTATATATGTAGTGGAGGAGTATATAGTATTACTTAACCTTACTGATATTATTATATACCTCAATTAGAATAATATAAACTATTAATTCTATTATTTTTACTTTTAATCTGAAGTCTTTAGATTAAAATATTATACTTATATTAGTTATAATAAAATTAAGAAGGCTTTAGTATATATCGATCTAGTATGCTTTGAGGGCTTTTTATATTACTTTTATTAAAATATTTAGTAAAAATTAAGTAGTATTAAACGCCGTTATAATATTAATAATATAGAGTATAAAGTAGCTATTAATATAGATAATATTAATTATAATTTTAAAGTTAAAGTTAATATTACTATAAATAGTAAAATGAAAGTATAAAAGAGCTATACTATATATTTAGTATTAGTAATAGTACTTCTTAAGTATTTTGAAAGTATAATATTTAATTAAATATTTTGTCTTATTAAGAATATTGTAGAAGTATATAATAGCTAGATATCTAAAGTAATAGTAGAATTTCTATATTTCTATTTCTATAAAGTATATAGAGGTAATTATTCTCTCCTTATTAAAGAGTAGCTATAGATACCCCTATTTTTAAATAATTAGGATAACTTTTTTACTTTAGTAGAGCTAGTTATATATATTATTAAATATAATATTAAGTTGATTTATATCTATAAAGTAGAATAAGAAAGAAGTATTATATAGTATTATATAAAATATAATAATATTTAGAAATATAGGAATATTAACTATTTTAAATATAGTAATTAGAGAGGTTCTACTAAAGTATATTATTACTAGTTTATTTTATAGAGGTATGAGGGTTATAAAAAGGTTAATAATCCGCTTAAATATAGTAAACTAGGAATACCTAATAGTTAAAAAGTTAGTTATACTTAAGTTATGTAAAATACCTTAAAAAATAGTATTTAAGTAATAGCCTTTAAGTATAAATATAGATATAGGGGCTATAGTATTACTTTTTTTATTAATTTTACTACTAGAAGTACCACTTCAAATAAGAATATAGAATATTATTTAGTTTTAAAAAAATTTTATAATTTTACTTTTATTAAAAGTAATAGGGTTTTTACTAAAAAATAATATTAAAAATTATTTAGAAAGAGTAGTAGTTTTATCTTTAAGGTTATATTATATTTAGTATTATATAATAGTATTATTAGGCTTATAATCTTAAGGGGGTTTTTTAAGGTTATTATCTAGGTTATTAATACTTTTATATTTTATAAAGAAGGTTTAGTATATTATTATAAAGTATGCTTTAGGGTTGATATTTAATTTATACTAGTTAAATAAAGTATGCTTCTCTTTAAGGGTATATTTTATAAATTAGTAACCTATTTTGCTATATATATAGTACTTCTTATTTAAATAGCTATATATAGCTAGATAAAGAAGATAAGTACTATTTAGAATAAGTAGTTATAAGCTTTATAAAGCTATATAAATAAAATATTAAATATTATATAGTATAATATCTTAGGAGTATTTTTAAAAGGAGTTATATATATAGTTAATTTAAAATTAATTATCACCTTACTTCTAACTATTATCTCTATTATTTTAAATATATTACAACTTTTAAAATAATATAGTATTACTTATAGTTAATCTTAATTAGTTATAGAAATTTTAAGAAGTTATTATAAAGTTAAAAAAAACTAACTAGTATTTAGATATATTATAATATATATTTATAAGCTAGAAGTAGAATATTATATTTATATAGAAATTTAATAAGAAGGTTTTCTAGATATAGGTAAGCTTAAATATAAGGGTTTTAAAAGCTTCTTTTTTATTCTTCTTAAAGTTCTTAGTTATAATACTTCGAAATATAATATTTTACTAATTAGAAAAATATAGTTATTAATATTTATTATTTTCAAAATAGTTTTTAATATAATAAGTTATCTATTTAAATTATAAGTTAAAGCTAGGGTTACTTAAGTATTTAAAATAATACTTAAAAGCTTAATCTTTTAGTATAATTGAAAGTATACTAGTTTATACATAATATAGGATACTAAACTTAAAATAGTAATTATAAAAGATATAGATCTTTATTTTAAATATATTATATAAATTTTTACTATATTTTATACTTTTATTATATAGTTTCATAAGGTTTATAATATATTTAGCTAAAGTATTATTAAAAAGAATAGTAGAAGTAGTATATAAGAGGTATTCAAATTACTTTAGTAGTTATAAATTATTATACCTATAGTTTACTTCTTATATATAGAGAAGTTTTATATTAAAAGGACTATATATTAATAAGATTAATAAGGGGAGTAAGAAGTATAGTACTAATACTAAGAATAAAGAGGCTAATTAGTTATACTACTACTATCCCTCCTTTATATTTTATAGGGGAATTATAATAAGTTCAGTCTATTAAGCTTTAAGTTTAGCTTTATAGAGAAATATTATAATTTCTTATTCTTTTTCTATAAAATCTTTAAGCTATTCTAGGAACTTCTTAAGGTTTTACTTAAGAGTATTATAATATTTACTAATTTTAATAATCTCTTTAAGTATTTAAATAGTAAATAGGTTTTATTAAGCTACTTAGTATAAAATACTAAAGATTTTTTTACTATTTATATTAATTTTAATACTATAAAAGAAGAAATAGTTTTAAATATACTAAATAACTTAAGTATTTATAAGTTACTAAATTATAAAAAACTAATTTTTAAAATTATTTTTAAATATCTAAAAAAACTTATAACTATCGAGTTTTAAATAATTATAGAATATTATTTAGTATACTAAGTAAGTTAAAATTATAAAAATATCTTTATTTATAATATTCTTATAATTAATATTTTTAATCTATCTAAATAATATAAGGTCTAAATATTAGTAGATTTTTATAAGTATAGAGATATTATTTAATACTACTATAATAATTAAAAGAATACCTAAAGTAGGTATTTCTTTAGGGGTTAGTAATTTAAATATTATTATAAAAATAAGAAGGATATTAGAAGAGTTTTTAAGAAGTTATATAGGTTTCTTAAAAGGTTAAAACTAGAGATATTATAAATCTCTAGTATTATAAAAATCTAGTAAGGTTTAATAAGATTTAATATATTTACTAAATACATTCTAATAAGTAATAATTAAAAATATATAATTAAATTTTTTAAAAAATATTATAAAAAATATTTTAATTTAATTAGAATAAGAATTTTAATATAATATTACTACTTAAATCTTATAAAAGCTTCTTTAAGGTATTAGTATGTGATTTAGAGTCTCCTAACTAAAGTTTTAAAGTAAGGAGAGTCTGAGGTATCTAAATAGTTATTCTTATAATCTTTTATTTTATATAAGCTTTAGGCGTAGTATTTCATAATTATTTTTTCTACTATGATAAGCTTTATTGATTTGTAGTATAGTAGTATGATAGAAGGGTTAACTACTAATTAGTATTAGTTTATCTAGAGGGTAATATATACTATATGTAATCTTGCTATATAGGTATAAAGTAGTATTCTGGTTATTTGTTGTTATTATTTCTATATTATATAATATGAAGTATTATATAAAGCTCTAGATTTATAGTATAGTAATTACTTACTAATTACTATACGATTAGCTATAGCTAGCGCTAGGTGTTTAGTACTTGTTACTAGTAAAATATAGAAGGTATATTATTATATATATAGTAATACGTATAGTTACTATATACTTTATAGTATGGCGTAACCAATACTAATATTATAGAAATTTTAATATTAGATTATTATAATAAAATCTTCTATAGAAATTAAATACTATATAAAATCTAATATTATTTTTAAAATTATATAAATTTAATTTTTTTTAATAAATTAAGAGAAATAATTACGAATTTTATATTAATATAAATAGATAATATTAAATTAATTATACTTATTAGAAGAGAAAGTTTAAATAATAGACTAAAATATATATAAACTTATAATTATTTTATAAAAGAAATAATAAGTTAAAATAAAATAATCTTTAAATATATAGAAACTACTAATAATATTACTAATAGCTTTATAAAACCTTTTAGAAAACTACTATTCGAATAGATTAGAAACCTTATAAGCCTTAAGAAGTATAAAAACCTAGGAAATAATATTAAAATAGTAGAATTACTACTTTAGTGAGGAGGGGTATAATAAAAAGATCCTAGGGCATTCTATAGGAAATCCTAGGGATTTCCTAGAGAAATACCTTTCTAGAAGATTCTATAAAAAAAACTACAAAATCCCTATAATAAAAATATAATAACTTAAACCCTAATAATTAATATAAGGTTTATAGCTATAAAGGTATATAGTATTACTATTAAGGTTATACTATATAACTATATAAGGAAGGAGTTTATCCCTTATATATAGTATTGAATAGACTATACCTATTGTATTAACAACTACTTCGAATTCCTGATCCCTGTTTGTAGCCTCTGTTACACTTGTCTTGTGCCGCGCGCTTCCGCTGACGCTTGGTTATTAATGCTTACCCTGAAATGACCATTCGGGATAAGGGCGAAGACATTCCAGCACCAACAGAGTGTGAACATGCATTTTCGATCGTTGGTTCATCGTTTTATGACCCGTGCTCGAGGCATGAGAAGCATCTCGCTGCTGCAATCTTGGTGTTCGCCAACAAGATTCCCCGATAAGCCCCCAGGCGTCACGCCAGGCCTCGATTCTGGGCCAACATCAAACTCCGCCTGGCAAACCTGCAGCCCGTTCTTGAAATTCGATGGTAACCCATCTATTCGAACCGACTTTTATAAGTGCTGAATGAGTCCAAAGTTGCTGAAATGACCGAACAATCAAAAACCCATTTTGTGCGACATAGTCTGTACCACCCCCAAACGACCGTCGTCTGGCAAAACGCGCTTGTGTCGTGTTTCAACATTGTCGAGATTTGTTTTCATAATCCTGGCAGAAAGTACCATTCGATCTTCAGTCCATTCATGATGGCGCCTCAAGTCGGTGTAAGTTGAATGCCACCTTGTTGGTAGATATCCTGGCTCACATCTATCCGAGTACATGCACCTTGCCGGCATTCAGCACTGCTACAGCAACCTAAAAGCCAACTCGCCCGAAGTCAATGTCGATGTTCTGTGGAGCAACATTCTTCCTTTGTATTTCGACATCCGTAACGACTATGTCATCGCATTCCAGCAACAACCTTATCCGGGCGTTGTCAAGACCAAGTGCGACTTCATCGTCAAGGCCATCAGTAACGGCCTGCCCAAGAAGGTCGTTCTCATAGAAGACAAACGCGTCAGTCATGAAGGCTCGACCGTCGTGTGGGAGGAAGCTGTCGAGCAAGTCACGGACTACATGAAGGTCGCTCGAACATCCAATTTTTCAACGTTCGGCAGGGTGGAGACGATGTATGCCATTGTGACGGTGGGACGCTACTCACGCTTTTACGAGTTGCGTCCCAACGCTCAGGTTCTGATCGACTATGGAAGTACTGACGGACAGGCATATGAGTTCAAGAAAGACGAAGAGTCGATTGACGGCCTTCTGCTTGATATTGTGCACAAGACATCTCATTGAGCTTGTCTTTTGTTTTCTGACTTGGATTGTTTACTGATGTTGGTGGTTCTATTGTTTACTCTGTTAAGTCTTATCCTACTTGCAGGACGAGTAGACCTAGTGATCATTCTCCCACCCTATATCCTAGGCATTTGTACAGATTTTCAAGCAGTATATGTCTATCAACTTGATGACCCGGATCTTGACGTATGTCCACGCGCACAATACTGACAGTGTTGTCGTACAGGGTAATTGATGTGTCTCTGGGGCTACAAGGCAGTAAAACGCATACACATTAATACATGAAGGTCTGCAGAGCTTGTAACACAAGAGCCGCCTTTGGCACTACTATGCTGGGGGTATCCAATAGTCTAAGAGCGTACGATCAACCCGAGTTCACAAACCCTACCTCAGGCAGTGTTAGTCTGGAGGTAGTACAGCATGACATGATTGTGAGGTTAAGTAAATGGATATGGGCAATTTTGTAAAAGTCTCCTGAACACTTCGCCAGGTTTACTGTCACAGCATGGTAAAAGAGATTTGTATTGACCAGCTTGAAAACTCGGGAGTTTCAGTGAGCTATAAGCTTATGGCATTATAGGTGGAATTACTAATTCTACAAACTCCCCACTCGATTATGCACTCAGCCGCCGTCTACACATTCAAGCTTTTACTCCTTGCAAGTGCTGCCGAGTATAACTTTCGAAAACAGGAGCAGTCACGCCACAAACTCATTGTAAAAGAAGAAAAGAGCTTACCTACTGATCAGGCTGTCGCCTCGGAAAGTCTCATGCGTCATCTTCCTACTTCAGATCGGGAAGTCTCTTAAATCAACCTCGAAGTCGGCGCCACCTGTTGCTATCCTGGCTCTGATACTACTTGTATCTAGGGATGTGATTGGGTGTGCCCCAGGAGGCGTGGTTGGAGTTGGTCCCAGTAGGGCGAAAGTGGCAATCAACTTTACCAGGCCTACCGACCTAGACTGCTGTTCAGCCGCAAGCCTTGCCACTTCGTTATGTAACACTTAGCAATCACATGAATAGTCTGCTTGACGGGTCTGTAATCTTTCTGGTATTGATACTGTCAAGAAGGAGGTCCTGTAGATGAAGAGTTGAGAACCGGTTGATCTATAAAAGGGTGATCTGGGGCGAAGGCGTTTAAATACCCCCCAACCCACGCGGCGAGCCCGCATAAAGGCCACTCGTGGCTGGGCTTCGTAGCAGATACCACCACTTTAGGCTAATGTTCAATATTCAAGCTGTCAGCTTTTTCCAGGGTACTGGGTATTCTTCCAAGACTTTGGGGATTCTTGAAACGTATTTAGCCATGCAACTTTCAACCATTTGTATGGACCCCTTGTCTATATGTCGCGACTGAACCAAATAGACTGTTTCGGGCAGTCCATGATACATCAGGGCTTCTGATTTGACACGAGGTCTGTGACATTCGGCTCTTCTGACGAGTATATCTATCAAATCTTTTCCGTCTTCCCAAGAAGCTCGTTGTCCAATGGGGAACTGAGATTCCATAGCCTGCTATGCTTGTAGTAGTATTCCAATAACACAGACCGTAGGCTTCAGCCTTCCAATTTATTGCTGCCTTACACCGCAATCTCGACCATTATAGCCAAGGGTATCGTGGAACAGTCCCATCACAAAACAAGGTAGAGAACAGGTGTTTGGGTACGCTTACAAGCCTAGGACCGTCTCCTGCGAATCTCTTGCTGATGGACAGATTCTGTCTATGCCTCGATCGGAAAGATAGTTTAGGAGTACATCAAAGTGGAAGCTCAGAGTTTCGACTGGAAGCAGGTCTGAATTCGCCTCGGCCCTCAGTCAACTGTGCCCACCAAGGACCTTGACGGGAAGGGAAATAAATAAATAAAGACGTGGCGCGAATCATCAGTCAAGGCAGGTTTTTGTTTTCTTCTCTTTATCTCGATTACACTATTGTAGTGTGTCCGAAAGACAACAAGACCATCATGTCATTTTAGACTGCCTATCTTCTTTTCTTCGTCGCTGACGTTTTGAGACCCAGCGCAGCTTCCCGTGATCATTTCTTCGACCTCCTCCAAGGGCAAATTCAGCCCTTTTCCCTCCTTTGCCAAACTACCTCGCTTGCGCCCTCCGCAGCCCTGCAACCCCAACAACTACGCGGCGAACTCTCATCAGCCAGGATGGACTACATCAAAAGCCTGACAACCTACCCGACGTCGCTCTGGACGCGGATACTGGGCGAGACGCCGGAACGACCAGCCCAACAGTCCAGGCTTATAAATCTCCCAGCCGAGCTCCTCCACGAAATCCTCGGCTACCTCGAGCTCCACGACGACTTCGCCCTCTCCCGGACCTGCAGCGACCTGCGGGTGCTCACGGGCAGAGACTGGCAGAGCCTCGTCGCGAGCCGGCTCTCCCCCGCTCGGCGGCGTGACTTTTGGATGCGGCTCGCGCTGGTGCTGCCGAGAGACCAGACGCACGGGTTCTGCGAGTCTTGTTGGAGACTCCATCGGGTCCATCGTACATGGCACGCATACGGTGCGATGGAGCTCACCATCGTTCGATGCCGGGGACGCGGCGTTGCTGACTACAACGCGTGAGGCGATCCGTCCCCCTCCCTATGTTCAGCGTTGGACCTCCTTTCGACCTGTGTTACAGGCTAATTCGCACTCACAGGGCTATCGGATACATTAATGTGTCCTTCACGAGGACTTTCAAACCCACAATCCCACTCAACGACCAACTTGATGATTACATCTCTGTAAGTGTTTGACAGAATTGTTTTGATGGCTGGCAGAAACGGCGGTGCAGTTCCTCGAAGAACGAAAGCATCATCACTAACGAGGTTACACGAATAGCCAAGGTGACCGGTCGATCGAAGGTACACTGCAGGAATGAGCCAAATCATACACTAGTCGGGGGGCGTCACTTCAATGGCCAGGAATTCCCGCATGGCTCGTAATGTCTTTGGGCATCAGGAACGCTTCATCAGGAGAGGCCCAACAGCCGGGTTCAATAGACTACAGATACAGAATCACCAGTGCTAATCACCCACCGCTCAACCTTTTCCAACCCCCACATGACTGTGAAGAGCAGACGGGCAAACTCGTCCACGTCAGCCGCCGGCACGCCCCGCTCGGCCATCGAGTAGCCCTGCAAACTGTGCATGAACAACGGGTCTTCCTTCCTGGCGACAGCCTCCCAGCGAGCGGACGAGGCGGCATCCCACAGCCCGGCGCGGGCCGTGATGCAAACGTCGCCGTGGCACGAGTGCTGCCACGTCTGCTGGAGGCTGCTGTACACCCCCGTGGCGATGCTCGTGAGCAGAAACGTGCGCCGTATCGACTCGGACAGAACAAAGGCGCGGTACAGGCCAGGCACGACCTCGTTCCCATCTTGCGCGCAAGGTTCCGTGAGCGACAGGGTGTTGGGGTACGCGGCGGACGTGGTGGAGGCGTCCAGCGTCGCCGAGTCCCACATCTGACGAGCCCACGCCCGGAGCGTGTCGATGAGGCTCTCGGCCTTGGCGCGCCGGGGTATGGACGGCGAGAAGAGGGAGAGCAGCAGGTGGATCAGCAGGGCCTGGGTGCGGACGAGATGCTCCCTGGTGCTGAGCAGCGAGAGACAGCGGTCCTCTGCCGAGTGGCTGCTCGCCAAGAGGTCGAGCACGTACGTCGAGGAGGCGGAGTCGACGACGTGCTCGTTGTCCGGGGTGACGTTCTGCGCCACGGCGATGGCGGCGTAGGCGTCCTGCATGCAGCGCGGCATGTTGGCGGCCGAGTAGAGGTGGCGGTGGATGAAGGGGTTGTGGCCCTTGCGGAGGAAGCGGGAGAGCCAGGACTGCAGCCCGCGGACAAAGTTGGTGAAGACGGCGGCCGGGGGGATGGCCGACGACGGTTCTTGTTGGTAGTCGATCTCCCACGAGGGCGAGACGAGGAACCAGCAGAGACGCTCGGTGCTGGGGGTCAGCTGCCTGATGCGCAGCTCGCTGTCGGGATTGCTGGCTGTTGGGTCGATGCAAGGGAGGGATGTGGAGGAGGAGGAGTAGGACGCGCTGGGAGGCAACGATGCCGTGCCGTTGCTGCCCGACGCCTCTGGGGTGAAGATGCTCGGGTCCAGGCCTCCGACGCTGTGCTCGGAAGAGAGCGTTACACCAGCGAGCTGGCCGACCGTCCACGGCTGGGTCAGATCCCAGGGGCTGGGGACTTCTTGCACCGCTTGAGGAGCGTCAGGGTGCGCCAGCAGACGCGGAGGTCTTCGAGCCGGCACGTAGGCGCACTCGACGTCCCTGTCAAGACACCTGGTACACGACGGGAGGGTGCGGTCGCATCGCCTCTTGGACTCGACGCAGGGGAAACAAGACTTTTGCTTGGAGCAACGGACCATTGCGGGCTGCTGAGATTGACAGATGGAGAATGTGGAAAGGAAGCGGCCGGGAGTGGAAACTCGTGTAGTCGGCCGTTTGGGTTGAGGAGTCGAGGCCCGGACCACGGAGCAGGGTCGACCGTCGGACGCGGAGTTGCGGCGGAGTAGACGCGGAGATGGTGCGGACTTGGCGTCAGCCGCGTCTTTGCCTTTCCGCATTAACTCCGACATACGAGTGTCTCTGTAAAAGCATTAAATTACTAGACTCGGGTCTTGAAGTACAGTTCTTTCGTTACGGTGTTGATCTCGTTCCCCTAGATGCCTCTCAGAAACCCTCTTTTCCGAACCGGAGGCTTCGAACCCTTCGTCTTCCTCACCTCCTCCTCACTGCCATCCTCCGTTTCAACGACGTAACGATCCTTGTCTCTTTCGGCCTTTCTCTTGTCATGCTCCGTCTTCCAGCGCATAAAGTAGCAACAGAACGGGAACAGGACGGTGTTGACAGCCGCCCACGCGAATAAAACGCCAAAGTTGAGCCCAATCTTGGAGTGCAGGTTAAACAGCAACTGGCGACTGCCTTCAACAACGTGGTGTAGCGGCCACGCGTAGCCCCAGTGGTAGAACCCCGGAGACAAATCAATCGCGTAAAACGAAGACGAGACGTTGGTGATGACCCAGAAAATCAACCAGAGCGCCGTCCAGGGTTGTCCGATGAGCATGGCGACGTTCTCGCAGGCGAGGCCCAGGGCCGACATGCCCGCGAAGTTCAGCATCCAGTATACCGGGAACGTGCCGCGCCCGTACGCGGTGGCGCCGCTCAGCGGGGCCGGTTCCGTCGGAGAAGTCGGAGGAGCGCCGAAGGGGAGCTGGAAGGCCAGCGAGATGAGGCTGTAGCTGAGTGAGATGAGCAGGTAGGCGACCATGGTGGCGAACCAGCGCCAGACGATGAGTTGCCAGAACTTGAGGGGTGGGTGGCCTTGCGGTTGGATGTATTTCTGAGCACCGCCGGTCAGCAAATCGTGTCCGAATCCAGCCGTGATGGCTTGCGAATGGTAGAATGGGTTCGAGGCTTACCGAGTGTATAGGTAAGAAAAAGGAAAACGAGAAGAATGCCATGATAATTAGGTAAATCAGCCCGATACTCACAGCAGGCGTCGCCGTGCTGGGCTTGAAAGGACGCAAGTCAATCATCAGAGGCGCAACACCAGGATTCACCGCCAACGGCGCCCTCGCCAGGTTTTCGCGGCTCAACGACGTGTTCGACATGACCATCTGCCCCCACTGCTTTCCAAACTGCTGCACAAACTGCTCCGTAAACTGCGTGAGGTACTGCTGTATATCGCTCTGGAACGTCGTCTGGTCTCGCGCCGTCTGCGTGATAATCTGCAGAGACCCGGAAGGGCTGTAGTTCGCATCGCCCGTCGCCACGGCTTCCTGCAGGGCCGCCGTGGCGTTCGCGTGGACGACGACGGCCGACCAGCTATCCCAGTCGTAAACGCCCATCCGGACGGCCATCGGATCGTTGTTGAAATGCGAGGGCGGGAGAATCGTCCATCCTAGCGACGGGCCGGGTTTCTCCAGCGTTTGCTGGACGATTTGCGTCACAACAGGGCCTACGAGAGGTTGTACCGTGTCGTAGGGGGCGAGCTGGCCGTCAAAGTCGACGACGTGGACGACGAGGGATCGCAGGTTTGCTTCGGTGCGGAACAGAACGGCCCAGTAGAGGGATAGCACGGCGAGGATGAAGGTGAAGAGGATCGCGATTGTCTGAAGCCATAGTCGAATCACATGGGCGCGGACCTTTCGCATGGAAGGATCCCAGAAGCCGACGGCGTGGTGAGGTTGTCGATGGTGCTCCGAAAAGGCCTTTTCGACATCTTCGTGGTGCCTGTCTTCTTTCGGATGGCCCCCGTTAGCTGAGGAAGAGGTGGCTGTCTGCCGTTCTCCTGGCGAGTCGGCCATTCTTCGACGGCGCGCAGATCCTTGTCTGAGGCCGTGTGATGGTTTAGACGATGGTTTAGGTGACCGTATCACGATGAGAAACAAGCTCAGAATGCATGCCCAGAGCACGAGGGGCTTGCGCCTCTTCCGCGCTTGGCGTCTTGGTTTTTATCTGCCATGCGAGTTGGCTAGCTCGACAATTCCCAAGCAATGGGATTCGCACTGCCGAATAATCGATGATGCATTGCTGAGCGATGTCGACAGCACACCCAAGGTAGTCACTAACAATTCCGTTATAGATCGCTGGCAAGTCTTTCGCGTGATTGGTCAACATGACCTGGTTGAATTCGAACTACAAAAGGCCATTTTATGGCGGCGTGACGATGACATCACGAACTCTGGCCTAGAGTGAGAGAGCTTTCGATGAACGGGCTCATTCGGATCCACCGGCCTTTATCCTTGTCTCCCTAGTCTCCATTGCTAGCAACTGGCATCGATGCGGCTGATCTTGTATAGTCCAAGGCAGTGGACCAGCTCCAATACGTAAACGTTGCAATCCCACGAACTATCTTGCAGCAATGAGGGTTTCAGAGCATACAAAGCATCCGGGGCTGGATAATTTCAACATAGAGACGAGTTCCGGGAGAATGCTATGTTCTTGCAAATGCAATCCGCGCGTTGTTTTCATCACCCAGGTTGCCGACAAGTTATGCAGAGGCCATCTTTTCAATAGTGCTGCTGAATTCTGAAACACGCGTTCCATTCACTTCCACTCGACGTCGCCATATACTGCAAAGAAGGAGTTGGCCTTTTATGAATTGGTATATTAGTACAAACTCGCGAGTTAGCCGGTTCACCGAGCGGTCATCTTGGAAATCAGGCTGTAGCCGAGTTGCCGGTGCGTCATTAGGTGGCAGATAACCACCATCACGACAATATATCAAACTGTCGTAGAGTCAGATGGGATGTCAAGGCAGACGTAGGATTTAAACACCGGAGAAATTTCAGGAAAGGTCGTAGCCGTGCAAGCGTCATGAAGGCGCGGCGTCCTAGGCATCATACCGCTGGGCTTGCACACTCTGCGAGCAGCTTTCAGACTTGCCTGATCTCCCTGATCCTGGCCGCGTGAACGAGTTCTGCATCCAGTCTCGCTTCCTAGTAAATCGAGTAAACGTCTCGCTCATATGGGCGAACATGACGACTCTTTGCTATCTTCCACCGGGCTGCTTGTAATAATTTCTGGACCAAGTCATCAATCTGTTCATCTCGGATACGGTTATGGGCTTCCGCGAATATATCCGATGCGTAGACGAGCAGGACCAGCACTGCCGCGACGCGCTGCCTTTTGAATTCTTCTACCCACTCCTTTGGGTAGGGACTTACTGATTTGTAAAGTGCAAGTGCTCCCAGAGCATAGTCCAGAGCCGTTCGGCCGCCATCATCTGCTTGGCTGACTTGGGCGCCATGGTCGAGTAGCATCTTCAGCACCGCCGCCGCCTTCAACGTTCGATCTTGCGCTGTCGCATACATCAGAGCCGTGGCACCGGTCAACGATGCAGCATTAACATCTGCGCCGGCATCGAGCAGTAATTTGATGCCCTCCGTCTTGTGTAGTCTGGCAGCCCCCATCAAAGGCGTCGGTCCCATGCAGGCGTACATGAAGGGTGTCTGCCCGATTTTGTCCGGGATTTCGACGTCTGGAAGATATCCCTCTTCGACAAGGCAACGTACAATGTCGAGATTCCCCCGCAAGCACGCAAGATGGAGCGCCGTGGACCCCATATCAGGGTCTAGCAAGGGCGACGCACCTCGGCTCAGCAGGAATCGAACCATCTCTAGGCGATTATTCCAGATGGCAATATGCAAAGCTGTTTCGGCGGCATGCCCATCCTCTCCAAGATTCCGCCGAGTGGTCCATGCCCAAAAGAGGTTGAGACGTGCGCATCGAGGTCGCATGTCGCGTCGACTGGCACCTCTCTCGAGTCCATTTCTCGAATGATTTGAAGAGCAACTATCGCCGCTGCCAAATGAAATGGGCTGGGGCCAAACCGACGCTCAGTCAAAAGAGGGTTCTCGTCGGGGTCGCGAAAGTTACGCGCGTGCCATAGTCGGTTCTCTTCGTCCATATCTTGCATCCAATAACAAGAAGTGCCTGGTGTCTCTGGTGCGTAGTCGTAGTCCGTGGAGCCGGCCACATAAGAGTCGGGAATCCCAAGGATGTTGCGCAAGTCGGATGCTGCGTCGTCCAGTATCCTCACATGGCCCGGCGTCTGGAGTGAAGTATTCTCTGGTATCTCAGTCGATAGAAGACCTGAGAACAGCCCCTGCTGTACCTTGCTGGGGTAGGACCTATATTCCTCTTCCGGCATCCCAAATGTCTTGAAATCTTGCAGCATCAATGTGCCATCTTTTTGTTGATAATCAAGGTCCCAATCAGAGAGGCATTGCGGACTATCTGTACCGGGCTTGCCGGCGTCCTCGTCCGGTTCCCCAAAGCAAATCGAAAAGCCATGAGGCGGGGGGGTGCAAGACAAGGGGTCAACACCGGCATCCATGCTTTTAATGGCAGTTCCCAGCATATAGTTCTGTACAGCCCACCATAGAGACGACGGATATTGCCCAGATGCATCGAGTATATACAAGCGAGGCTCGAAGAAGTCCCAAAGACGACGGCAGCTAATGGCGAGGCTCGACAAGGCCCTTAAAGCTTCCGCGAGGTTCTTCTCGATCCTCTCCACGTTCTGCCCCTCCATGCCCTCCTCGACCTTTCCCTCTATCTCTGCGGCGATCATACAAAGCAGTTCATTGGGTAGATACTGAAGACCTGTGGGCATGGTCTGGCTCGGAGGCGATGGCGTGACAGTGTGATGCGGCTGGCTAGCCTCAGTGCTGCCATCAAACGGCGGGTGATTGGTCATCAGATCCGGGGGTTTGGTTTCGCATGTGCTTCAAAGAAGCAATAAGCAAACGAAAAGCGACGGGCGAGAAAGTATTTGAGCTGGGTTGTAGAGCTTGTAGGTGAGAGGAAGTCTGCTGTGATCCGGCCAGCTCATCATGGCGTGCGTAAGTCTCATTCGCAGATACTATTGATAAAATTCTGCACGAGACCTTCAGGGTCACAAGAAGCCAACATCTGATAATTAAGACTGTGGAAAGTTTCTTCCAAGCTCCACGGGTCATCCCGATCGAAAATTGCCCCTGTTCTTCGGTCCTTCTGTACAAGATGGCGTTCTCCAAATCACGTGCTACGCGTCTTGAGTTCCACTGTTTACTCCGTACCTGCGAGTTGATATCCAAACTGCCAGTACACACCAGAAGACGCAGCTCGCCATCACGATGACGATGTCACCCTCGGGGATAAGGTGGTGTGGAATGTACCTTGCCCAGTCACCTTGACAGTTTGGCGCAGCACACTCGGACAATTCTCCACAGCTGATCGGCGATCTGCCGCGGCGCACCCAGGTACTGCGTACTGTAGGCGCAGCGCGAATGCAACGAGAGCAACTTGCACACCTCGCCCTCTGGCTTTAAACAATTATGAGCTTGATGATCTTGTGAATAGTTTGTCTTCTGGTCCCGATGGAGAGACTTCGATGGCCGGCTGGCAGGGCAAGTTCGTTCCTTCCAACCGTACCTGCGCTTGGGATGTGCGGGGTAGCTACCCCAAGCTGCTTGGTACATGGGGCTTAGGTAAGGTGTTCGGCCGAACTAGGAAAGAAGCTCCCCCTTGGGCTGCCTGCATACTGACGTCAGAGTATTTCGGAGCATAGTCTCCCAGCCAGTCGTCTCGCCAGAATGGCTAGGTACAGCTCGCCTGCCGGACTGGTCTAGAGCTCCTTCCCTTGTCCTCCCTTGTCGGTTGCCCCTGTCGCTCAGCTGCTTCCGTTCGTCACTTTGACTTCAATTGAGTGTCAGGCACGTGTGACGAGCCTTCTTGCCTTGGTTAGAGCTACCAGCCCGGGCACCTGAGGTAGGTAAGCGGTCATACTATTGTGCTCCCGACGCTAGCCATTCCGCCAGGTACGATTTCGTCAGTGACGGCAGGGGAGCTCTTTCCTTGCCTGGCCTTGGGTCTTGCATTCCCTTCAAAAAAGCTCCATCTCACCTACGTCCACGTGCCTCCCTTCCCTCTGGCACTTGCCATTGTCCTACCACCTTCGAGATACCCCTTTTTCTCTTTCGCAATCCATCAGTCGAAAATCAAGAGCTGTCCAAACCTCCTCTACAACCCTATCCAAATCGTTCAGACCTTCAAGATGATGTCCGCGAGACCCCTTGTTCGCTCGACGCTCCCTAGAGCCACCCGTGCCGTTCGCGCACCCCGCCAACAGCTCCGCTTCCAGTCGACCACTTCCTCATCGTCTGCCAGCACGAGCGGTAGCAGCTCGCATTTCGGTGCCGGTGTTGCTGGCGGTGTCGTTGGCGCCGGTCTTCTCTACACCATCTACACATTCACCCCGGCTGGACGTACCGCTTCCAAGGTCAACAAGGCCGCCAAGGAGGCCGAGAAGAAGTACAAGGTCGCCGCGCAGAAGCTCCAGGAGAACACTCCTTCTGCCGACCAAGCCATCGACTACATCAAGCAATTCGCATACTCTTACGTCGGCTGGATCCCTGGCGGCCGCGCTTACGTCGACTCGGCCTTCAATGACTTTGAGACTGTCCGCAAGAACCACCGCGAGGAGGCTGACGAGCTCATCAACGACGCCTACAAGCAGTTCCAGGACGTGGCCAAGGCCGGCCTGAGTTTGGACGCTGTCCACAAGGCCTACGAAGTTCTTGCCGACCTCTCCAAGAAGATTGCCAGCCTCGGCGGCGATGCCCTCTCCGACATTATCGACAACCACCCCCAGCTCAAGGACAAGCTCGGCGGTAACATTGACCAGCTGAAGCAGCTGGGTGACCAGTACGGCCCCGAGGCCAAGAAGCAAGTAGACGAGACATGGAAGCAGGTCAAGGACGTCCTCGCCGGAGGCTTCACCGCGAGCAACTTTGACAAGGCGCGCAAGGTCATCGAGGAGAAGATTGAGCAGGTCAAGAAGCTCGGCGACGAGGCATGGAAGAAGGCCCTCGAGGAGGCCAAGCCTTACTTGGACAAGAACCCCAAAGTCAAGGAGCTGGTTGAGAAGAACGCCGATACTCTGAAGCAGGGCAACGCGAAGGAGCTGTTTGACAAGGCCAGATCGGCCGTCGAGTCTGGAGACCTCGGTGGCCTCGAGAGCTACGTCGGCGACGCCGTCGACAAGGCCAAGTCCAAGGGCTCCCAGCTCGGTAGCTTCGCTGGCCTCGACCAGTACTTCAAGATGATTCCTGATGGCGACCAGATCATCCCCAAGCTTAAGCAACTGAGAGAGGTTGCCGACAAGCACAAGGACGAGGGAGAGAAGCTGTTCAAGGAGACTATCGAGGAGGTCAAGAAGGTGCTTGAGAGCAAGGCCAAGAAGGCTGAGGACATTGCCAACAAGGCCAAGAATGAGGCCAAGTAATCATTGATGTCGCACAGGCCTCCAGATGGCTGGATGCTACAAAATTGTTCCTGTAGTTCTTAGAGCGATTAATATCATGTATTTCACTTACATCCGTTTCCTGTCTTTACATCACGTGCCAGTGATTACAAGGAGTCTCCGGTGTTATCGCATCCGATCAACGGATCATTCGTCGCGTAACCAGGAATCTCCGCCACGTGTTGTGGGGTACAATCTTCCGTCTTCTTTTATCATTACAGACTTGTCAATGCTAGAAAGAAAACGAGCTACTGTTGGATGAAGCCATAAGTCGTGCGGGCAGGCGCCGCGGGTGTAGACGATTTCCTGTCAATGTCAACTATTGACTCTAATTCTACACTCGTGAGAATGATGTTTCGGGCACTTACAGTCCCTGGCATCTTCAACCGCCGACCTTGTCGTTGCTGAGATTTGATATCATATTCTATACCTGTCGTTCGCTTTCGACTTTAGGAAGGTTTGTATACATCGGCGAGCTTTGCCTCATTTGCCTCTGAATGCCTATTTGGTCCCTGCCAACTAAATTATTAAGAAGTATGTTCTAGTTTCGGTTACTTGGTATGTGACAGATTCTTCAGCAACCTTTTTCCAGCAACTCGCTCGAACCGTGGCCGTCCCACGCCGTCTCCAACGTCATGCCTGTCGTCCTCGCCTCACCCTCCTGTTCAACAACTGCGCTAGCAGTGCCGCATCTGCCGAGCTCATGGCCGGCACTGCTGGTGCTGGTGCCGGTGCCGGCGCTGGTGCTGGTGCTGGAACCGCTGGAGCGGGCGCCGGGGCAGCCGGTGGTGGGGCCGGGATCGGTACGGCAGGCGGGGCCGGCACCATCGGCGAGAGCGGCATCGCCAGCGGCGGGTTGCTGAGCGTTGTGATTCCCATATTCAGCGACCCCGTGGCGCCCGCGAATGCCGACTGGGCGCCGTTCAGCGTCTCCGGGGGCAATTTCGACAGTGTGATTTGGCCGAGGCCGCCCGAGAGCATGTTCTGGTTGCGGAACGACTGGAGGATCATGGGCGTCATGTTGAGCTGGTCGAGCGTCGTGCGCTGCAGCATGGTGGACATTACCATGATCTTGATGCTTTTCGACAGGGTATCGACGCTTTGCTGGAGGACGATGGCGTCGGAGATGGAGAGGGGCTGGAGGCCCTGGGTGTTGTTCTGGGCCTGGGTGAGGGCGGATTCGAGGCTCATTACTGCCGGCGTCAGGGCCTGCGCCGTTGCGGGATCGCCTGTTACGCTCTTGAATCTCGTGTCAGATAATTTGGACATTGTATAACGCGGCGGCCGCGTCGTGATCGTCGTCGTCGTTCAAGCTTACCCTTACTGCGAGATCCAGGTTCGACGCCGCCACGGATATCGAGGTGAAAGCCCCCTGGGCGGGTTGCAGGCTTTGGAGATCCCTCTTGCTATTGTCGACCGCTGGAACAGCGAGACTCAGCGTGAGCATGCCAGTGCTCCATATGAGAAAGAAAACCTTCATCCTCACGGCTTCCGTTCTCTCTCTTCTTCGCTGCCAGAGCGAACAACCGAGGAGACGCGTGGGTTGGGCTTGGACAGGAAATTGGGGAAAAGCCACGACCGTCGAGGGGGGTGGTCCAGCTGTAACCACTGCCGGCCAAGGCTTATTTACAAAGCCCTCTACGCCTGAATGATAAGGGCTTAGCCGTAGCCGGGCACCTGTTTTGGGTGCAACCGGAGTTTGTTTAAGAAAATCAAACGGCGGCTAGGGGGATTCAGCAAAGTCTGCTGATCCGGTCATCAGGAACACACACCCCGGGATCTCAGCTTCCCGCGTGCACCCCAGACAGCTTGGGGAGGGCTTGCATGACAACCCCTGATGGATTGGGATCGCTGGGCTACTGGTCACCAAGCGTTTTACAAATAAGCTATCCGCAGACTCGGGATAATCGTCCGTGATGCCACACCCACCTCCTACGAGGTGTTCGCATGGGACCGAATCCGAGCTGCTATTCAGGAACAACAACTCAGTATGCAGTACAGAGTCCGGAGCTCCGGGGAACGGGGCCAGACTCTAATCATGGGATGAAACGGGCCCGCGACGGGGGTGGCTCGTTTTGTCAAGTGCCAGTCGGAACATTGACAGCAGATGATCTTTGAAAGATCGTGGGGGGGGATCGGGTCTGTGCCAGTTGGCACCCACTCATGCGCTTCCGCTGCTCCCTCGGAACCCATTAAGGCAATGTCGCGAGGTTAAGGAAGCTCGGGTCGGAAGGCGATCTTTTATCCGCATCATGAAATGCTGATGGCCCGTCAGACACCGAGGCATATGCAGGAATGAGGGTGGAACGAGGGTTGAGGTCGTGCGGTGATGTCAGGGTCGTGATGGTTTTGCTGGGCTGGCGTCAGCAACGTTGCGCCATTGAAGACCCTGTCTCATCAGAAGTCTTGGAATTACATTTCTCTTGTATGACTGTCCTAGTCGTCTGAGCTTCGCCACATATTTGATATAAGCTATTTGTACAAACCTACCAGACCCGACATACCTACCATACTAAACTTCGTTGAGAGCCAATCGCAGCATACATAACCCATCTGAATCCCATATTTGCCCAGGAATTGTTAAAGTCTTACATGTCGCCAAAGCACTTCACTCATTCGCCCACGCCTGGTGAGATGGATGCGAGCTATCTCCAGCTGAGGTCAGGTCTAAAGCTTTGTGTTCGGCCTGTATTACCCATCTGATAGACGCCAAGATGATGTGGTCTAAATTTTAGCTTACATTTCTTGTATTGAGTACGTATTTCCTCTTCGCCTCCCAATTTATTCGTTAAATATTATGCCATGATGCCATTGACACCGACTTTGGGTGCAACAGTGTCAGCCAGTAATCCCTAGCTGCCATGTATGATATCCCTCGCCGACATCTGAAGCGATCAGCACTCTCAGAAACGCATCTTCGATTCAGTTATACTGCAATTTGAAAAGGTCGCAGAACGTCACCTGCGGCCACGATTAATCACTGGGCACCCGGACTCGGCGGCAGCTCGCCCGAATCCCACTCCCGAGGCTCAGCGCCCGTGACGAACTCCAGCAAACCACCGGCACCCTTCTCTCCCAGCAGATCCTCATGGCTAACCCAGCTCTTGTCCCATTCCTTCCCATTCACCTTGAGGCTCTGAACATACGGCCCCTTCTCCAGACCCTGGGCTGTGATGCGCAGACTCCCCGCGTCGCCCAGTTTGATGCTGGTATCCTCAAAGCGAGGCGACAAGATGAGGTAGACGGGCTGCGTGACAACGGGGTACAGTCCGAGCATGTTCCACACAAGCCAGCTGCTCATGCTCCCCGCGTCGTCGTTGCCGGGGATGCCGCTCGCGCCGACGTGGTAGTAGTCGTCGACGACGGACTTGCTCCGCATGACGCTCTTCCACTGCCTGCGCCCAATGTAGTTGTACTAAGAGCATATTGTCAGAACACAGTAGTTTGGTGATGCAGAGCTGTGTGAAACCATACCAAGAATGGAGTGAGGAATGACGGTTCATTCCCAGGGTTGTAAATCATGTCACCGATGCCGTTGTTCCCCTGGTCCTGCTCGGCCAACCCGGAGATGAAGCTCGTGTCCAGGCGGCGCTCGAACGTCTCGCCGCCCCCCATGAGGGAAATCAGGGTGGCCATGTCGTGTGGCGCGCCGAAGCTGTACTCCCACGGCGTGCCTTCGTAGGAAATGGCCTGCCAGTTGCACTCGCCGCACTTGAGGGGACTGTAGCCCGCGAGAACCGAACCGTTGGTCTCGAGGGGCGCGAGGAAACCGGTGAAGTTGAGGGCCGTGGCGTCCTTTACCCAGATCTTTTGCCACCCACTGCTCACTCCCGTTAGCACAACCCATCTCACCCCGAATCAACGAAAAAAACAAGCAGGGCGAACGTACGTCGACCGGTTCAGATACGTAGCCGCCTCCTCGGGCGCCTCGCCCTTTGCAATCTGCGACACGGCAAAGTCGTTGAGCGAGTACTCGACGGTTTTGCTCACGCTGCGGCCGTAGTTGACCGACACGTAGCCGTACCGCTTCCAGTCGTCGAGCGCGCCCCGGCCCTCCTTTGTGCTGCCGGTGGGATCGTTGAAGTCGAAGTTGTTGTACGGCTGCCGCTCGGCGTTTGTGCGCACGGCCGCGTAGCCGTCGGCCCAGTTGACGAGGCCCCGGGCGTCGAGCTTTTTGACGTAGGCGTCGGCGAGCACGTTGTCCGAGTTGGAGCCGCCCTGGACGCGGCCGTTGTGGTTGTGGCTGCGGCCCTCGGGCAGGAAGCGCTCGTGGCGCCAGATGTCGATCATGGCGCGGACTGGGTTGTGTGTGAGTGAGAAGAGTTTTGATACTGGGGGTGAGGAGAGGAATTGGAGGGGATGAGACTTACTCATGTCGACCTGGCGGTTGGGCAGGATCAGAGACACGAGGGCGTGGGTGCAGCGGAAGGTATCCCAGAGCGTGTAAAAGTCGTCATAATAAGGCTCGGTCGAAGTCCAGTGGGGGTTCTCGCCCGTCCTGTCTGACGGCATCAGGTGCGAGTGGTACAGGCCGGTGTAGAACATCTCCAACTGGGTCTGGTTGTCCGTCCTGACGTCGATCTTGGAGAGCACCTCGTCGTTCCACGCAGTCTTGGCCTCGGCCACGGTCTTGTTCAGGTCCCAGTGCGGAATCTCGTCCTTGATGAACTGGCACGCTTTCTCGGCCGAGATCCAAGAGACGCCGACCTTGGAGGTCAGCGTGGAGACGGTCGAGGGGAAGGAGAAGAGGCCGCCGATGCGGTTGGCGTACTGGTAGCCCTCGGTACCGCCGCGGATGGACGTGCCGTTGTTGAAGAAGGGCTTGACGTCGGTGGTGTTGGGCCAGTACGGGTCGGTGTAGATGCCGGAGAACAGGGCCGACTCTTTGGGTGCGCTGTCGAACTGGCCGCAGAAGTAGACCTTGAAGTCGCCGCCTGGGAGCATCAGCTTTGTTGAACAACGGGTGGTGATAGTTACTGTGGCTTACCGAGAGCCCAGCCTTCTCTGTAGACCCCATATCCCGAGTACCACGATCCGTCTTCGCTGCGGTCAAGCTGACCGTTGCTGTACCACTGAGATTCTTTGCCACGCGTCGGCAGGTAGTGGCTCAGATCAACCAAGATGTGACGCTCCCCATCGCTGGGGAACTCGTACTTCATGATGCCAACGTGCATGCTGGCGCTGAGCTCCGCGGTGACGCCGTTCTTCAGCACCGTCTTGTAGTATCCCACCTCGGCAGCATCGTGCCCAGCCCTCGGCTGCATGTAGGTGATGTTGTCCAGCAGATTCACTCCTTCGAGAGTCGTGAGAGGCATCTGCGGGATCAGGCCGTACGTGGGAGCACCGCCGGTACCGCTGACGTGGAGCATGGAGATGGCCGTCACGTTGCCTTCGACTGTGTAGCCGGCATTCGCCTGGTATCTCGTATCCCACCGCGTCGTGTCGATGCCGACCTTGACGGCGCCAAAGGGCAGCGTAGGCCCGGGGAAGACATTGCCGCCTTGGTACGATGAGCCCGGAGTAGGGCCTTCGGTGCCGAGAAACGGGTCGACGTGCGGAGTGTAGTCCTTGGCTTCAACGGCTGCAGAGAGTCCGGCGACGGCGGCAGTGAGGCCGAGGGTGAACTCACGAAGCGCTCCCATCTTGACAGGCTTGGCTGAGGCGGAAGACGTCCGGAGGAAGCTCACGATGAGAGCTCATAACACTCCGGGGACGTTCTTAATATTGCACGATGCATACGGGCAGCATTGGCCCGAATCTTCGGGTTCGGATTGCTCGATCTACAGAAGATACGACCTTGAAATTGTTTCTACCCACTTTCCCCGCATGTCACTGGGAACATGTTGTAGAAATGCCGGCGAGCGATGCTCGAACCGGCTAGGAGGCCGATATCGTCGGATTGTTGAAATGTGCCTGATTCCCCTCACCTTGGCGGCCCCGCAGCGTCATGATTAGTGATGCGGAGTCTCCTGTTTCCATGGTCAGTCATGACGGTTCCTGGTATTTATCGGCTAGAAGTGGGCTTCCTGGTTGTCTGACAAGCTGGGTGACCGTTGCGACGGATGAGGAACACAGGTACTTTGTAGAGCTTGAGGTTTACTCTGGTAGCCGTCAAAGACGCGACTCAAGCGTACTGGTAGGCGGATACAATCAGGTCATGAGGTGGCTCTTAGGTTTATGGTTAAATTACAAGAGAGCAAAAACCGGAGCACTCCACGATGCCAACAGTCCTGCTCCTTGTCCGGCGGCGCCGGTGCCGGCTTCGGTGTCCACAACCCCCAGATCAGCGGCTTTCGCGGAGTTAAGCGACTGACAGTTGGGGCAAGCCATGCTCAGGTATGGTTTGGGCGCTGGAGGGAGGCATACCGGACGTCTCTGAAGGGACCAACTGCCGGTTGGTCAAGAAGTAGACGGAGAATGTATGTAAGACCGGAATTAGTACAGTGGTCATCCGATAGCTTGCGTTTTAATTCTACGACGGAAGGTATGATAGTTTCATTGGACGGAAAAGCCGGACAGTGGACACGGGAAACATATCCGAACAACTGAACCCGTCTCCGCCGCTAGATCGGACATCGATGACGGACCACAGACCAAGGTCTCTCATCTCACTGGTGAGCTTTCTGACTAGACTCTCCATGTTTCCATGAGACCACGCATAGTGAGTTGCTAGACAGCATTGCTCCGCTTTGACATAATAAAGCCCGAAATGGCGATTGCCAGGAATGCTCATATTTCTCGCGCTGAGCTAACTGCCACGCAGCTCCAGTAGCTCAGAACACGACAAACACGAATGGGAGGTAATGTAAAACGCTTTGTTACTTTCAAAAATACGCATAGTCTCTTGATATGAGTTGACTTCTGTTGAGGGGTGGGCCCGTAGCCACATACGTCACATGCCACGGGTGCCTATATTACATACCAGCCTAGGTGCTACAGCCTAGAGGTTCACCCTCTTACTTCTATACTATAGAAGCTCCCCTTCTTTAGATACTACTAATAGTATTACTATTACCTTAGTTCTCAACTTCTTACCTAGAGGTTATATAAGTTATAAGCCTAATCTATTTTCAATTTATTACTTATAAATAAAGTAATATTTCTTTTTATTAATACTTTTATTTTCTAACTAATTTTTTTAATAACTTTAAGAATAATAATATTTATAACTATATATTTTATAACTTTTAGCCTTATAATAACTAATATTCTAAACTATAGAATAATTATTTTATTAATCCTAAAGTTAAAAAGTAAATTAAACTAGTCTTCTTAATTAGTATTAATTGAGACTATATTTAGAATAAGTAAAATTAAGAAGTATATTAATACTAATATATTTAAATTACTTATTAAAACTTCTATATATATACTATAAGAGAATAAAAAGGATATTACTTATAACTTCTTTATATTATTATATAATATACTAATTAATAAACTATTTTATACTAAATAATAAAATAATAATAATCTTTATATACTTATAAGAATATTAGAAAAATATATCTCTAAAATTTCTAAAAATATTATTAATACTTTTATTAATAAGTTTACTAAAAATAATACTTATAACTATAAGACTTTTTATAATACTTTTAAATATATTTAGTATTTATATATTTATATTATAAACTTCTATAGTTAGAATACTAACTATTTCTTAACTATTATACTTTTTAATTATTTTAAATTAAAATTACTTAATACTTATAAGTATTATACTAATAATAATAAGAAGTTTATATAGGTTAATATTATTAAAATTATTTATACTTTTATTTAAAATAAAAAATAAAAGATAGGTTTTATTTTATACTATAAAGTAATTACTATTAGAAATATTATATTTAGTATTACTCTAAATAAAAAGAAAGATAATAAATACTTTTATTATAAGAGAAACTATCTAATATTAAAATATTAAATTACTTACCTCTATCTTATTCCTACTACTAATAAGTTCTATAATTAATTATTAGTATTTACTATAAAGTATATATATACTAAAGATTATACTAAAATATCAACCTTATCCTTATTAATATTTATTAAAAATACTATAAGTATTATTAGTAGCTTAACTATTAGAAGTTTTACTATATAGAAACTATTAATAATATTTAAAGTAGTAAATACTATAATTAATAATAAAACTATTATAAATTTGAATATTAAAGTTAACTTAAGTTACTCTAGCTTAGTTTTTAATAACCTCGCTCTTTTTATATTATATAATATTTATAATAATTTCTTACTTTTTACTACTATAAATAGTAAATTAGTAAGACTAGAAAGCATAAGTACTATTTCTTTTTAAATAGAAGATCTTATAAACCTTTCTAGAACTATTAACTAGATTATTAAAAATACTAAATATAGCTTTCTTAACCTTATTAACCTACTTAGCCTAGGTAAACTTTAAAGAAATTATATTAAATATAATTACTATACTATAAGCTTTATAAATACTTAATTTTATTAGGATTTTACTAAGATTTATTAGGTAAGTAATATCTATATTATTAATATATCTAATAGTATTACTATCCTTATTAACACTACTTTTAGTTTAATTAGAATTAAGATAAAAGTATATTTCATACTTAAAATAATATATTAATACTTTATCTATACCTATCTATTATACATTATTAAGGATTCTTACTATATAAATATATAATTTACTTAAAAAGAAATTAACTCCTTTTATTATAAAGTATACTATTTTACTAAATCTTCAAAAACTATTAGTTATAATACCTTTCTCCGTTTTATTTAAATAAATAAAAAGATTTATCTCAACCTTATTAAGGTTAAACTATTATTA
>AMCV02000026.1:1130885-1148284 GCA_000350065.2 Colletotrichum orbiculare MAFF 240422 | reverse complement strand
TATAAAAAGATTATTATTCTAAAGTTATAGTTATTAATATTTAATATAACTAATAAGTCTTTAAATACTATATACCTCATAAGAAATCAACTATACTAATAGTATAATTAATATAATATAAACTTTTTCCTAAATATTACTACTATTAGTAATATATTGTCAATACTATTTAAAAACTTCTAAAAGATAATAAATAGCTCTAGTATTAATAGCTAAAGTAGTCTAATAAAAAGCCTTTTAATTAGTTTATTTTAGCTATATAAAGTATTTATATTACTAATAGCTATTTAAAGCGTAATTAATACCAACTTATTTAAACAATATATAAAGCTTATAGTATTAATAAGATAAAATATAAGATCTATCATATAGAATATAAAAATACCTTATATACTACTTTTAAAGAATATATTACTTTTAACTTCTACCTTTATTATTAAAATTATAACAATTATACTTCAGCTCTAATATTTACAAATAGAGCTACTAATTACTCCTAAAACTTCTACCTTATTAATTATACTAAAGTTATTATTATAAAAGCATTCAAAAGCTTTATTATACTCTTTAAATATTAATATAATACTAATATTAGAGTTTTTAAATATAATAATAAGATTTCTAAGTATAGAACTTTTAAATATAATCTAACCTCTTGAAATATATGTTTCAAGCTATCTACTTTATATATCTAGAGTTAAAATAAAAGTATTAAATATATTAGAATAATGATTAAAATATATATAAGAATTATAAAGTATAAGAGCAAACTATCCTGTAATTTTAATTTAAAAGCTTATAAATAATAGTATTTCTTAATAATTAAATATTAATATATTTTTAAAATTAGTAAATACTATATTAGCGATTTTATAAAACTATTTAAAGAAATAATACTATAAAATCAAATTTAAACTATTTCTATACTTATAACTATAAATATTTTATTCTTATTATAAATATAAACCTTAAGTATAACTATTTAATATACCTTAAGAGGTATATTTTCATCAGCTTTTTAATTAGCTATACTTCAATTAATTAATATTAAATATAAGACTTAATGTAAAATAAAATTATAATAGCTTATAATATCTCTTTTAATAAAACCCTCCTTTTCAATAGGGATTTAACCTTTTTATAAGACGACTTCAAATAATTTAATTCTATTAAAGTTTCTTACTAATTATAAGAATAAATAATTATAATAGAACTACTTAAGGTTAGTTTAACTACTTATTTAAACCCTAGTAAAAACCTAATAAAATAATTTATATTAAAATAAGAAGTAGTTATAGTAATTTGAAGTCTTATATCTATATAGTAATTATTCTAAAGTCTTATAAAGTACTATTTAAAACTATAAAATTCATATTAATAACCCCTCTAGAATTACCTATTATATTCTTTTATAATCTTATTTATATAGATAAGACTATAGAAGAATAAAGAGCTTAAGTACTTTTAAAGAAAGTTGAATATAAAAGATAAATAAAATATTATATTAGAATTACTAGGAGATCTTTATTTAAAGCTATCTTTTTAACTAATATCTTTTGATTATTTTAAAATACTTTAAAATACTCTTACTTATAGCTATAGAATAATATAAATAGTTAACTAAAAGGGATCTTAAGACTTTAATTCTCTTAAGAACTCTAAGATATAGATATTAGGAGTTCTAATAATAAATTTTAATTATAAGGTAAATTAGATCATAGAAAGTATTTCAAATATAAGAAAATAGAGGTTCTATTTTAAAAGTTTTATAGTAGAAGTTATTATTATGATTTATATCTTAGTTAATAATACTTATTTATCTATATATTAAAACTATAATAATAATTAAATAGATTTATCTTAAGAGTTATATTAAATTGTATTTTTAAAATAAGATTAATAGAATTCTTATAAAAAATTTAAGATTTTTAAAATATTACTAAGTTTATATTTATAAGCTTAATAAGTATAAATACCTTTTAAAAATTCAAACTCAACTAATTATTTAGAGAAATTAATAGTTATAAGATAATTATAAGATCTATATAATTATTCTAATAGGTATAATGTTTTAAATCTTTATAGTAATTACTAACTATTTTAATCTCAAGCTGTTTTAATATAATATAATTAATACTTTTATAAATATAATATTTAATAAAATTATTTATATAGAGATATTACTAGGTTACTAAATATTTAGTAAGATCTATTATTTTAATGAAGTATTATATAGCTTATAGAAGTCTTTCTTCTTATAGTAATACTATTTAAAAGTAAACTTTAAGTACTTCAGCTTTAAACTTATTATAAAAAAACTATATTACTAATTTAAGAAGTATATTATCTTCTTCTTCTATATTAATAATTATATACTCTTATCCCCTTTCAAAGATATATCTAAAGTATTCATATTATTAATAAACCTTTAAAAAAGTATTACTTTAAGAGAAGTAAAAACCTATAGTAATTTCCTAGTATTAAGATTATTTAAAATTAAATAATATAATCATTATAACTCTTATAAGTAGTATATATTAAAAAGCTCCTTAAGTATTTTATAAAATATATATAGTATATTAAATACTTTAAAACCCTTCTAAAAACTAAAAAGCTTTTATTATACTATAATTAAACCTCTTATATAGAAATTAAATACTATTAATAAGATATTAACTTTATTAATTATATTATAATTATAATAAAACTAGATATTATTTATATAATACGTTTATTATTATACTTCAATTAAAACCCTTTAGATAACTATTATTTAAAAGCTAAATAAATAAAGATATAGTTATATTAAAGGTCTCTAATCTATTTAAAGTCATATACTTCTCCAGGACCCTTTAAAAGTAGTTACACCCAGTTATTAGCTCTTGCCTCATTTACCCTATAGATACTACTAGTTCTAAGGAGCTATTTAAATAGAGGAAACTATTATACATAATTAGGAGGTAAAATCTAATATATATTCTATATAACTAAACGTGGCTATATATGCTACGTAAGGCTCTATTTCAAGTAGTTTAAATAAAGCGAGACCTATAGAAATAGCGCTAGCACCTAAAGTTTAACTAGTATAAACTCTACCTCTAAAATATATTATTCCTAATATACCCTTCCAACCTCAAAAGCTCTACTTATAAACTAACCCTTTTAAATAATACTAATTAAACCTTCTATTTATATCTTAATTTCATTATTCTTATTAAATTTCTACCTTTATAATAAGAAGAATAATATTATTTATAAACTATTTAAATACTTCTTATTACTTAGAAAGTACTTCTAGTACTTCTAAATCTTTTATTTAACCTTATTATTACTATAACTTAAAATCTATAAATCCTAACTAATTATTAAAAACCTTATTAAAATCTTCAAATATTAAAAGTCCCTTTTGAAATTCCTCTTCTTATTATAACTTTAAATAGTTTAACTAATCTATTATATTAATTTAAATAATAAAAATACTAAACTAATAACTCTAGAGAAATTTTATAAAACTATTAGCTATAAAGCCTCTTAAAAATATATATTCAATCTTAAAATACCCCTATATAATCTCTTATTATAATTAGTAGTTATAGATATCTATATATTATAACTTTATATATAATTATACTATTTTAATAATTATAAAATATATAGTTTACTAATTATTATACTAAATTCAAATAGTAAAACAAAGCTTATATACCTTACTTCTATTAAATATATTTATTACAAAATCTACTTAAAATATAGTAATAAGGCAGCTAGTAAAAATAACCTCTTAAATAACTTAAGATAGTACTAATAATTCTACTTTAATTATTAAAATAGTAATAATATCTTATTTATTAACTTATTATATAATTAGACCTCTAAAGAGATATATAGTATATATTTAAAAACTCTTTTAATTATTGCTATTATCTATAAAACTCATATCTATAATAATTATAAAACTATTAAATAAATCTCTAACCTTATAACTAAACTCAAAACAGAAGTTCTTTATCTTATTAAAATATTATATTATTTATTTAACTTCTATATAGTAATTATCTTAAAAAGTTTTAGTTAAAATATAACAATCAGCTTACTATATAAATAATATCTAGTCTTATTATAACTACAGTATAATTAATAAAGCTAATATTTTATTAATAATACTTAATCTTAATATAAGAAGCCTAATTATATTATAATAAGAGCTCTTTAGTTTTTAAAAAAGTTTTAAAATATTTAATATACTATATATATTTTATAAGGCGCTTAAGAAACTTTTTAATATATATTACTTATAAAAACTATAGCTATCATACTACGTAATCTTAAATAACCTTAATACTAAGAAACTACTATAAGTTTTTACTTCCCTTAAAGTAATACTTCTTTTGAAATTATACTAATAATATAAGTACTTTAGATATATCTTCTAAAGGGAATAAGAGTATATAATTATTAATATAAAAGAAGAAGATAATATACTTCTTAACCTAGTAATATAACTCTCCTATAATAAGTTTAAAACTAAAGCACTTAAGGCTAGCTTCTAAATAGTATTACTATAAGAAGGGAAACCTCTATAAACTATATAATACTTTATTAAAGTAGTAAATCTTACCTAGTATTTAGTAACCTAATAATGTCTCTATATAAACAACCTTATTAAATACTATATATATAAAAGTATTAACTATATTATATTAGAATAACTCGAGATTAAAGTAATTAGTAATTACTATAAGAATTTAAAATGATATACTTATTAAAATAACTATATAAGCCTTATAATTTTCTTATAATTATTAATCTCTATAAATAACTAATTAAGCTTTAATTTTTAAGAAATACCTATACTTATCAAGCTTATAAATATAAACCTAATAACACTTTAAAACTTTCAAACTTCTTATAAAAACCCTACTAACCTTACTCTAAAAATATAATTTAATATAACTCTTAAGATAAGCCTATTTAACTATTATTATAACTTTAATATATAGATAAATAAGTACTACTAAATAAGATATAAGTAATAATAATAACTTCTACTATAAGACTTTTAGAATAAAAACCTCTACTCTTCTATATTTTAAGTATTCTCTAATATCTAATTCGCCTTATAGCTAAAATTTATTATTAAAAGTTATAATATTTATATCTTAAAATCTTCAAAAAAGTTAAACTTTTAAGACTCCCTCTAGTTAACTATTTATACTACTCTATAGCTATAAATAGGAATATTTTAAAATATCTTAAAATAACTAAAAAGTACTAGCTAAAAAAATAGCTTTAAATAAAAATCTCCTAGTAACTCTAGTATAATACTTTATCTATCCCTTATATTTAACCCTTTCTAAAAATATTTAAACTCCTTACCCTTTTATAGTCTTGTTTATATAAATAAGATTATAAAAGAATATAGTAAGTAACTCTAGAAAAGTTATTAATATAAACTTCGTAATTTTAAATAGTATTTTATAAAGCTCTAAAATAGCTACTATATAGATATAAAACCTCAAACTACTATAACTACCTCTTATTTCAATATAAACTACTTTATCAAACTTTTTACTAAAACTCAAATAAGTAATTAAACTAACTTCAAATAACTCTATTATAATTATTTACTTTTATAACTAATAAGAAACTTTATTAGAATTAAATTATTTAAAATTATCTTATAGAAAAACTAAATCCCTATTAAAAAAAAGTTTTATTAAAAAAATATTACAAATTATTATAACTTTATTTTAAACTAAGTTCTATACTTAATATTAATTAGTTAAAATATAACTAACTAAAAAGCCGACAAAAGCATACCCCTTAAGGTATACCAAACAATTATACTTAAATTTCATATCTATAGTAAGAATAAAGTATTTATAACTATAAGTATAAAAATAAGCTAAGTCTAACTTCATAGTATTATCCCTTCAAGTAACTTTATAAAACTTCTAATATAGTATTTACTAGTCTAAAAAGTATATTAATATTTAGTTATAAAGAAATACTACTACTTATAGGATTTTAAACTAGAATTTATAAAATAGTTTACTCTTATACCTTATAGTTCTTATATATACCTTAATAACTACTTTAATATACTTAATACTTCTATTTTAGCCTTAAGTATATAGAATAGATAGCTTAAAATATATACCTTAAGAAGTCAGATCGTATTTTAAACTCTTATACCTACTAAACCTTATTATTATACTTAAAGACCCTAATATTAATACTATACTAATATTTAAAGAATATAATAAAGCTTTTAAATACCCCTATAATAATAACTCTAGTATAGTTAATAAAATAGAAATCCTAAGAGTAATTAGTAGCTCTATCTATAAATATTAGAACTAAAATATAACTACTATAGCCCTAGTAATAAGAGTAGAAATTAAAAATAATATATTCCCTAGGGGTAATATATAAGGTATTCTCATACTCTATATAGTAAATCTTTTATTTTACCTTATTAATACTACAAACCTCATATACCTCCTAAATAAACTAATACTTATTATATTTTAAATAGCTATTAGTAATATAAATACCTTATATAACTAAGACGAAATAATTAAAAAACTCTTTATTAAGATACCCTAACTACTAATACTAAAGCTATTTATTATTTTTTAGAAATCTTTAAATAATATCTATAGTATACTACTAGTAATAGTATAAATCTAAGAAAAAACTCATATTATACTAACTATACTACTAGTATAATTAATTTCTTATAAAATACATAATATTTCAAAACTTACTAGCTATATTAAATATTAATAACTATAATTTTAGAATAATTACTCCTCTATAATTAAGATAAATAGTTTAACCTAATATCCTACTAATAACCTCATTTTTATAACTACTAAAAAAAACGAGGTTTATAACTAGAATAGTATAAAAAACAATATTATATAAGTATAACTTAACCTTTTTACCTTTACTTATTATAATAAAGATCTTAGTATCTCTATAGCTCTCAATAAGTATAGGTTTTATACTATACTAAATATAATCTCTTATAAAAACCCTTTAAAAAATTATAAAATATTCTATATCTTAGAAGACATAAATTAAAATACCTAAATTAAAAATAATAGAATCTTAAAGAAAGTATTTCTAAAATCCTTCTTTATAATATACTTACTATATAGTATTATAGCTATTTTAGCTAGAAAGCTAGCTATATAGTTACTATTACCTAAAAGTCTAAATCCTCCTCAAGAAATCTAAATCTAAAACTAGTAATTATTTAATTTTCTCTTTAGTTAAAATATTTAATACCTAACCCTTATAAACTAACTAAAAATATATATAATAATAACGCGTTAAAATATAACTTAGCTTATACTTTAAAAAGCATAAAAGTTTATCTTAACCCTAGAAATATCTCTTATTACCTTAAGAATTCGAAATAGTAATTAGAATCTCTATAATAATATTAAAAATACTATAACTAATCTTATTATATACAAAAACCTTAGGGAAATACTAAGTTACCTCTATAATAATTAAAATAACCTTATCTAGAAATATAAAATCTAAATAATTTTAAATTATATATATATAACTCTATATATAAGACTTAATTAGTAAGAAAGCTAGTGAAATCATAAAATTATAAATCTATAGTATTCTAATAATAGAAAGAGTATAATTAACTATTTAAGCTTTATATATAATATCTTATTATTTCTAAAACTATACTTTAATTGCTATTTTTATAATTAGATATTTAAATCTAGAAAACTAAAATATTTTATAATATATTAAAATAGTATTTTAGAGATATAAATTATCTATAATATTAAAGTAGTTATAGAAATTAGTAGTTTATACTATTATATCTTCTTCTATATAGTAATATTAATACTAAAATACCTTACTTATATATTTAAAAATCTAAATTACTATATAGGCTTAATTTAACTATTTATATTAGTATTCTTAAGTTTTTAAAATATAGAAGTTATAGAAAGCTATATAGACCTTTAGACCTTTCTCTATAAAATTTATAATATTTCTTATATAAACTTCTTTAGTAGTATTTATAAAAAATTATTAATCTTCTTTATAATTTACCCTTATAAAAATAAAATTCTTAAGAATACCTAATTTAAATATTTTAATAACTTATTAATACTTCCTAGCTTTTAGAAAATTACTTAAGAATAACTCTTAAAAAAGCTTTAAAAAGAAATTTTAATAAGTAGTTACTTTAAAATTAAGATAGTCCTATAAGTCATAAGCTTTAACCTCTACTTAAAAAACATTATACTAAATTAGCTACTAATTAGTTCTTTTAAAAACTAAAAAAAAATATTTTTAGTAAATATCTTAATATTCAAAATATATTAAATTATTATAATATATATATTTAGCCTAGTAGCTTTTTAGTATTATAAGACTCTTAATTATTATATATAATTAAGGGGCAAAATCTAATATATATTCTATATAACTAAATATAGCTATATATACTATACGAAGCTTTATTTTAAGCGGTTTAAGTGGGGCGAGGCTTATAGAGATAGTACTAGTACCTAAGGTTTAGCTAGTACAAACTCTACTTCTTAAGCGTATTATTCCTAACAGAAACCTCAAGTAGTAAATACAGTAAGTTAATACGATAGCTAACAAATAGAAGGTATATAAAAGGCTAAATAAATAATATAATACTTTAATAAAATAAAAAGCTTCTACTTTAAATTTAACTATAAAACTAGAAATCTATTTAATAATCTTATAATCATTATAAATACTAGCTTTATAGATAATAGTAATAATTAAAAGAACTTTTAAATATATATTATATATCTCTTTAGAAGTCTAATAGTATAATAAGCTAATAAATAAGATACTATTACTATTTTAATAACTAAAATAGAACTTTTAGTATTATTCTAAGCTATTTAAAAAGTTATTTTTACTAGCTATCTTATTATTATACTTTATATAATTACTTTTACTCTATATTTAGAATAATATCTAAGCTCTTCACTCTATATATAGATTTAACTATAAATTCTACCTAATAATAGCATTCATATTAATACTAACTTATAACTAGTTTAAATAATAATAGAATTACTTATTATTATGGATAATTATACCTCTAGCTTTAATATTTAACCCTATAGTAATAGAAGACCTTATAGTAATAATTAGGGAGAATTTTATTAAAACTAGAACTTAATATATATAACTAAAAGTAACTATTAAAGTTATAAGGTTAAGAACTTTTTTAAACCTCTTAAGAATAAGATAAAATAGAATATTTATAGAAACTAGGTATTTTATAACTTATTATTCTTTTATATCTTTTATAATAGATTCAAAATCCCCTTGAAATCTATATAGCTATTTATAAGAAGAGAAGTATAAGATAAGTATAGTAATATTTACTTATAACTCTTATAACTAAAGCTATTAGTTTATTAGATTAAGCTTTAATGAAATTAATCTAAAAATTATAATTAATAGGTAGCTTATAAATTCTTAAAAAATAATTATCTAATTATCCTATAAGTTATTATACTAAGTTAAAACTTTTAGAAACTAAGTATGAATTAGATAATATTCTAATATTAATATATTATTATAATACTAATTATTAAATACTTTAGAATAGTATAATAATATAATTAGAAGGGTTTTAAAAACTATTAAGTTATATTAGGAGTATTTATATCTATATAAGTATTATTTATATATTAGCTATATTTAATTAATATATTAAGATTATTTACTAATAAGAATAAGCTGAGTCCTATTATATTTATATAGAAATTATAAGTTAGCTTATATGAGTAGTAGAGAACTTTTATATTAGTAGTATAAAGTTTTATCTTAGAAGTAGGTAGAACTTAGTTTATAATAGGAATATTAAGGTTGTAGATATCAAGGTTATAATGAATATTTAAATAGAGTATTTATAGTTAGTAGTAATTAAATATCTCGAGATATTTAAATTGTATATTAATAGCTATAAAGGTATAAGGGTGTAAGGTTATTATAGAAAGAGTTGTTAGTTATTTATTATTAAAAAGGTTAATATAGGGTAGGTATACTAACTATAGCCGTAAGGGGTTTAGCTTTAGATTAACTAGAGGCTAGCTATAGTAATTAGTAGGGGGGTAGGAGGATTAAAATTATACTTTAGAGAGTAATATATCTACTAATAGTTGTAATAGAGAGCGAGCTATTAGCCCCTCTTATTATTATACTTTAAATAGATCTTATAATAAATATATTTAATAGAAATAAGATATATAAATTTTACCTCACTATTTAAATCTACTATAATAATTAGCAAATTATATATCTTATAATTAATAAAGTAATATAACTATATATAAAGCTATAATATATAGATATTTATAACTATTAGTTATAATAAGAAGCTATATAGGAGTATTTTAAAATTAAATATATATTCTTAGGAAACCTTATAGTTAATAGCTTTATAAAGCTTCTTTAGAACTACTAATTTAATATTTTTATTACTTAGATTAATATAATAAACTAATTAAATTATTCAAAATTATAATAAGAAAATGAATTTTAAAAAGAGCTTTTAATATTTAAAAACTTTAATAAAACTTTTAATAGTTAATTAGAGTTTATAAATCTCAAGCTATAGTAATAATAAAATTAAATAAAAAACTTAGGAATACTAGAAATACTTTCTAGTTAATAAGAAATATTTAAATAGTTTATAAATAGTATTATTCCTCTTATTATAAGAATAGAAGTTTAATAAAAGTAAGAAGATAATAAAAAAACTTCTTATAAGATATAAATAGAAGATTTAATTAGTATTATTCAAAAGGATTAATCTATAGATAGAACCCTTAAAACTAGGGGGGTATATTGGGAATAATATATATAAAAAGTAGAATTTATACTAATTAAACCTTACGTATTAGTATTATCTCTATAGGCTTCGCCCTATTTAAACAGCTTGAAATAGAACCTTATGCGGCCTATATAGCTATATTTAATTATATATAATATACACCAGATTTTACTTCCTAATTATATATAATAGTTTCTATTAGAAATTCTATAGAAAATTGCTACGATATTATAAGTACTAGCTAGATATATCAAATTAACTATATAGCTAAAAGGATGTAGGCATATATAATATATATTACTAATATAACTATTTATAGGCTTAAGTACTATAGTATTCTAATCTAATCTACCCCCTTAAAGCTACTAAAATCTATTAGGTTTAAACTATTCTAATTAGTAGACTTAATACTTTATAAAATAGGATTTCTATATATTTAATAAAATATCTCTTAAATTATTTCTTATTATAAAACTTCTTTACCTTTTTACTTAGAATAAGATTTAAACCTATAGTTTAAAGTATATAAGACTTTTAATTATTAAATTAATTATATTATCCTTATTAGATCTAAAATCGCTTAGGAGACTACAGAAATACTAAATACCCAGCAGGAGCATATCAACATAATCCTACGAGGTATATACACAAAATATATCTATCAGATTGAGAGATATATACCTCATATACATACCTCGTAGGATTATATTAATATACTCCTACTAGGTATCTAGTACCTCTATAGTCTCCTAAGCGATTTATATTTAATAATAATAGCATGATTAATTTGATAATTAAGAGTCTTATACATATTATAAAAAAACTATTTAAATTAAAAACCTCTTAAAACCTTAAAAAGAATAATCTACTTCTTCTAAAAAGGTTATTTAAATTAACTTAAAAGATTAGGTCCTTTAGATTAACTAAATTAAGTCTTTATATTAATCCTATAATTTCTAAAATCTTATAAACTTCTTATCTTATAATAAAATTATCTAAAAAGATCTAATAGAAAATATATAAAACTTACTACTAAACTAAAAATCCCTAAGATTTCTAACTACTCAATAAAACCTTAATAATTACTATAAACCTTATCTTAATCCTAAATTATAACTTTTAATATTAAAAAAAATATTAAGATTATCCTTACTAAGAGAAATACTACTTTATAGATTATGATTTTTTAATACTTCTTAACTACTAATATAACTCTCTATAAGAGAAAATATACTAAATATACTTTTTAAATAAAAATATATTATAAAAGAATAAAGAAATATAAATAGTATAAAAATATATTAGAAATATAGTCTTTTTAGATTTCTTAAAATATGTTTATAATATAATAAGAAGTCTTAATATCTAGCTATTTAAACTTAAGAACTATATAAACTATAATAAGATAGAAAAAAAATAGAAGTAATTATAAAATACTAAATAATACTTATGGAACTTATTAAAAAAAAGCTAAATTCTAAAAGTAATATAGAAACCTAAATTTCTTAATAAGAAAAAACTATTTATAAGTATTTTAATATTAAAATTCTAAATACTTATAAACCTACTATTTAATTTATAAAGTATATTATAGCCCTTATAAATATTTAAATTAAATCTTAGATCTTTTCATACTAAATTATAATTTCTTAAAGAACTTAAAATAGAAATTTCATAATTACTAAAATTAGTAGTTAGACTTACTTCTTTATTTGAAACTAGAAAATTACTCTAATAAAAATTAGATTAATAAGAAAAATATTTAGTTTTATAGATATTGAAACTAATAATAGAGAAATAATGAAAAGATCTCCCCTTCTTATAAAAAGTTAAAACTAAAATCAAATCTAAAAAGAAAGAAATATTCCTAACTAATATACTAATAAGTATTATAAATAAAATTTAGATAATAATAAGAAATATAAATTAAATAGAAATACTAATTATAAGATTTATTGGATAAAATACCTTTTCTTGAAATATTTCTATATTAATAAACAAATCTAATATTATATCTAGAAACCTAACTAAAAAATCTAAGATATTTCAAATAGAAAGATAAAATCTAATAAAATCTTCATAAAATATATAAGGAAAATTGCAGACTTAACCTTAACTTCTTAACTATATAGATAGTCTTATAGTATAATAAATATAATCTTAATAACTTTAGATAAACTTTATACCCTTATAAACTTAATAATCCCAAACTTAGGATTAATAATATATATATTTAATAATATAAGATAATTTCAAATTCTTATAGGATTTTCTATAAATAACTACCTCTAAGCTAGAATTTAGAAAATTCCTATTAAAAAATGTAATATTATAGTAATTACTATTTAAAACCCCTATAGGTTTATAAAACTATACTTCTATAATATAGTATTATACTCTAGCTTTATAAGCAACTTAGTCTTACTTAGGAAGCTTCATAAAAAAATTTATAATAAGATTAAAACTTAAGAAATAACTATATATAAAAAGTAAATAAAACCTATTTCTATTTTCTTAAAATTATAAGTAAATAATATATATTTAAACATAACTTTCTTTAAAAAATTATTTTTAAAATATCTAGAATTATAAAACCTCTACTTTAAAATAGACTTCTAGGACCCTATTAGTAATATAAATATACTACCTCTATATAAGAATACCTTATAACTAGATCTCAAAAACTCTAAGATATAAAACTAGGATATTTAAACTTTAAAATAATAAACTACTTATTAATATTTACTAGGAAAATAAGACTAAAATCCTAATTTTATATAATCTTAACTATAGACTATAACATATATATAAAAAAGAAGATATATAGAATAATATATAGAACTCCAAAACAAGTAGTATAATATACTAACTTAAAAGAGAAAATTACTATTAACTTTCATAACTTTAATAAAAACCATAAAAACTACATATTAATAGTAATCTTTATGAATTAAATAACTAGCTTAACTTGAGACTTCTATCTTTATTTAAAAAGAATAGAAGAAATCTTAAAAAGTATTAGAAAACTTTTTAACTTCCTAAAAATAATATATAAAATTATAATTAAAAGAATTAAAATAAATAATAAGATCTAGAAGTATAAAGCAATCCAGGTAGAAATCTATAAAAAAAGTATTAAGTTTAAACTTTCTATACTAAATACCTAAATATAAAATAGAAAAACAGAAAGAATAGTAGTAGTAATTAAGGACTACACAAAATCTATAGCTATTAAAATATTTCTACCTTATAGTCTATAGCTAGAAGTCTTCAAAACAGCTATATATATATATAATTACACCCCCTTAACCTTATAAAACTAGAAAGTACTATATAACTAATTGTATTAATATTTCTAGAAAAATAAGAATACTTATATATTAATTCTAGATTTCCCTTACTTAAAAATATATAGATACTAAACCTATACGATAACTTATAAAACTTAGTTAAAATAGAATTAATACTAAAAACTCATACTAAAAACCCTATTAGAATTCTTAATAAACTATATTTTAAGTAACTCCTTTAAAATCTAGAACTTTCTTTAGAAAGAAATTTTTACAACTCAAAACATAATATTTAACAAGAAAGAATTCTTCAATAATAACCTTAAAAACTTTATACATAAGATATTATAAATAAATCTTAAAGAAATTTAGAAAAGAATTACTAAATTTATAAAATAATTTAAAAGTATACCTTTAAGGTAAGATACTAATAAAAAAGTAGATAAGATTACTAAATAATCCTTAATTAAACTAAATATTAAATAAGTAAGTACTTAAAACTCTAAAGAGAAACCTACTTATTCTAAAGTAAGATTTAAGCTTGAGCTTATTCTTCCTCTCTCTCTAGAATTTATAAGTTTTATAATAACTTTTAAAAAAGTACTAAAGAAGGAATATAAAAAGGGGGGTAGTTATAAACCTTATTTATAATAAGATTTACCTTATAAATATCTTTTAAAATAGCCTTCTTAGTAGGATATAAAATATATAGAGATCTTAGAATTTATATAAGACTAATTACTTCTTTAAATAGATACTTAAAACCTAATTAACCTAAAAGTCATATTAAGATAAATGAGTTAAAATAAGTAGTAGTAAAACTACTAATATATAAAATAAGTAAAAAGAAATATAAATAGTGTTCTAATTACTTAGTTAGTTACCTATTACTCTTAAATAGTTTAAAAAACTTAAAATAAAACTAAGAAGAACTTTATATATTTTTAGGAAGATCCTAATTATTATAATATAATATAAAATCCTCAAGCTTCAAAAATATATACTAATAAGAATTATTTCTCCTCCGAATATCTTACTAGTAGTTTATAAATTAAAAAGAATATTTAAATTATATAAAGAAGAAGGATATAAACCCCTAGAATATTTACCTATTAGCTTAGGAATTTCAAGAAGCTAAAGAAATATACCTAAGAAGCTATTAGATCTCATAATTATAGATTAAGGTTAATAAACTAACTATAAAAAGCTAAATAACCTTTAGGTACTACTAAATCTATATTTATAAATTTAATAAATATAAATAATTACTAAAGTTAAAAGCTTACCGAGTTATAAGAAGAGATTAGTAACCTAAAGATAAATATAATACTTATATAGTAATATTTATAGGAATATTATTTAGGGTACTTATAGTAACTATTATATGCTTTAACCTTAAGCTCCTATAGTATAATATAATAAATACTTTTATTCATACTAAGATTAATAAAAAAATATATATATAAATACCCCTGGGATATAAAATACTAAATAGAATTCTAAAACTCCTAAAAGTACTTTATAGCTTTTAGTAATCTTCTATATTATAATAATAATATTTTTAAAAAAGCCTTAAAGATCTATAGTTCTCTTATATCTCTAGAGAGGACTATTACTAATATAAAAACTAAGCTTTTCTCTTTTTTTATATTAATAACTATATCTTAATCTTCCTAAAAATATATAAAAATCTCATAAGAAAAACTATATAAAACCTCTAGTTATAATATTATTTTAAGAGAAGAGAAGATTTATAGTAATTCCTTAATATTAAAGTCTTACGTAATTAAGAAGCTCAAAAGCTATAGTTCTTATAAACTATATATATAGAGAAGACTTATAAGCTCTTATTAGAAAGATACTAATTTAAAATAAGAGATAAATCTCTTATAATACGTTTAGAACTCTTTTTATATAAAAGAAAACTCTATATTACAAAATAAACTTCTACTAGAAGAAAATGAGTAGAATATTATATATAATAATTATAATAAAACCTAGTATAATGTTTACTACTAGTCAGTTAGCTTATTTTAACTAAAACTCTAACCCTTAGTATTAAAAAGTAATAAACTAAGTACTTAACTATATCTATAAGACTTAATACTTATATTTTAAATATAATGTAAAACTAAGGAGTTTAGAAGATACTTTAGTAGTCTCCTCAGATGTAAGCTTTAGAAATAATATATAAGATTAAAAGAACTCTTAAAATTTTATAATAAAACTATTCAGAAAGAATATTACTTAGAAAACTATAAAGTAATCTAGAGTTATAATATTAACTATAGAAGTTAAATTATTCTCTCTCTCCTTAATAGTAAAAGAAGTATTATTTATAAATCGCTTATTAGTCTTATTATAATTCTAGCTATTAATAGGAAGTTTAAAAGAAATAAGGTTTCTTATTAATAAGAACTAATTAGTAATAATTAAGATCTAATATAATAACCTCTAGATAATAGGTTTAGTTTCTAAAAGACTTATAAAATTTTAAATTTATCTAAAATATATAGATATTTATAACTACTAACTCTACTAAAAAACTTTCTAAAAAAGATTATTAATTACTTATCCTCTTTTAATATAACTAATAATAAATAATTTAATTAAGATTCTATTAATATAACTATTTGAAAAGTTTCAAAAATAATTAAACCTAAGTTATAAACAAAACTTCTTCAAAAGAAGTTATATAAATAACCTTAAGAAAGATAAAGAAATATAGCTAAAACTTTCCTAAATAGAATTAGTATAAAATATAAATAAATAATAAACTACATAAGATTACTATTAAATTTTAAAATATAAGAAAGCAAAATATTCTTCAATTTAAAACTAAAACCTATGAGTAAAAAAATATCTAAAAGTATAATATTTATAAATTAAAACTAATCCTTTAGAACTAAAACTTAAAATAATAAACCAAACTACTATATTACTATCCTAAAAGATTACTATAATAAGTAACCTACTTATAAGTATTAAAAAATAATCTAAAGAAAGTGTTAGAAATATAACTATTTAAATATAATAAAAAATAAAAATTAAGAAAGTAATACAAACTAGTAATTAAACTTTGATTTAAAATAAAAAGCTAATACTACTAATACTACTTATAAGCAAATTACCTAAAAAAACTATAGGAATAATAGGAACTATAAGAACTATAAGAACTATAGAGGAAATATAAAAAATAAGTATAAAAATTAAATAACTTTTAGTATAATTAGTATAAA
>AMCV02000026.1:1116121-1130823 GCA_000350065.2 Colletotrichum orbiculare MAFF 240422 | reverse complement strand
TATATTAGGAAAACTAATTAGAAGACTATATAAAAAATACTTACTATAAACTTAATATTCTTCTTATTATAAATAATAAAGAATTTAGTATAAAGATAAATAGTTATTTCTATACCTAGCTTATAAATACTACTAGTTAAATAGTACTTATAATAACAATAAGAACCTTAATAATAAATCTTAAAAATACTATAATCTTTAATAAGAAAAGATAAATATTTAAAATAAGAATTATAAAACTCTTCTTTATCTTCCTTACTTATATATTTATACTTATAACTAGATAAAATTAGAATTACCTTAATAATTTTAGATATAGAAGTAGTTTTAAGCATAGGAATCTTAGTAATTTTAGCTATAGGAAAGTATTTAATAATAATAAGTCTTTTCTGCTTTTTAGAAGTAAGAATAAACAACTTAAGAATAGGCATAAAATACTTCATAATTCTCTTAAAATAATAAGGAGTTTCTTCTTTAAGATCCTTATTATTAATCGTACTTTTAGTATCTTAATTAGTAGTAAAACTACTAATCGCTATATTAATAACAGATAAAATAATACTTTTAATTACTTCTTATATAAATTTAGAATTATTAAGAGATATATTAGAAGTAGTAAGGGCTTTTTAAGAGAATTTTCAAGAATAAGAGAAAATATCTTAAGATTTCTATATAAATTAATAATATAATAAATAAAAGAAAATTGATTTTAAAAAATTACATACTATTTAATAAAAACTTATAGCTAAAAAGAGAAGAAGTAAGACGCACAGCTATATAAGAAAACTAATAATTTATATTAAAACTTAAGAGCTTTTAGCTAATAAGATAGTAAGTACTAAAAATAAGATTGGTACTATTTAACTAATTATAATATTCCTTTATATAATTACAAACTATTATTTAAAAAATCAAAATAAAAAGTTTAGAAATTACATAATTTTCTTAAAAGATTTATAAATAAAAAAATCTATTTTTAAATCTATTTATGAAACTTATATAAATAGGGAGAAGTTCTAGAGATGTCTTTTTAAAGAAAAATATTAAATTAAGAGATATATACTTTATATATATACCTCGCAGGACTATATTAATACGCTTCTACTAAATATCTACTATTTCTATAATCTCCTAAGTAATTTATATTTAATAATAACAACACGATTAATCTGATAATATCTCTCTCAATCTAATAAGATATAATAATCTATTTATAATATTTTAATAAGAAGATAGATTGAATATTTAATAGAAATAGTTAAGTAAGTACCGCGAGAATCATCGGAGTCTTATATACTAACAAATTACTAATTATAATAATTAGCTTATAATCTAGAGAAAAGCCGTCTTAGCTTAAGCTACTAATTAAAACTATTGTTAGTAGTATACTCTAATATTTAAGTATAACCACTTCTCCTAATCACTTACTTTTATATAGCTACTTTTATTATAAGATTAATATCTAAAACTATAATAGAGGCTACAAATAGGGATTAAGAATATAAAATAATTATTAATAGAATAGATATTAGGTTATTTAATACTATATATAGAGTATAAGCTCCCTTTTTATATAATTATATAGTATACTTTTTAATAATAATACTATATATTCTTATAACTATAAACCTTATATGTATTACTAAGGTTTAAATTATTATACTTCTCTTTCTAGAATTTTATAATTCTTTCATAAAAATCCTTAGAATAATATTTCACTAGGAAATCCCTAGTATTTCTTTAAAAATACTTTAAAATCTCTTTATTATACTCCTCCTTATTAAAATAGTAGTTCTACTATTTTAATATTATTTTCTATATTTTTATACTTTTTAAAATTTATAAAACTTCTAATTTATTCAAATAGTAGTCTTCTCAAAGGCTTTATAAAACTATTAGTAATATTATTAATAGTTCTCATATATTTAAAGATAACTTTATTTTAACTTATTATGTTGTTTCAAAAATAATTATAAATTCATATATATTTTACTCTATTATTTAAAAGTTTTATTTTAATAAATATAACTGATTTAATATTATCCACTTATATTAATATAAATTAGTCAAGAATTTCTCCTAATATATTGAAGAAGCTTTAAATTTATTTGATATTAGAAGTAATATTAGATTTTATATAATATTTAACTTCTATAGATGATTTTATTATAATCATCTAACATTAAAATCTCTATATCATTAACCTTCTAATTATAAAAGATATCTATCTAATTATTAATTTAAATATAGTTTTATGATAAACATAATTACTATCTATATATGTATAGAGTTTTAACTTATTATTTCTATTCTTCCTAATAGAATGGATAAACCATTTATTTTATATTTGAATATATCAGAAGAATTACCATATTCCTTTCTTATAAAGATCTCTAGCGTTATATAACAATCTTATTTATTATTGATAGTTTAATAATAAGTCTAATTATATTATTTAAATCGTAAATCAGAGCTTTCTGAAAATTTGGTAATATTACTATTATAATACTTTATTAATCTATATTTATATAAATATAATAAAATCTTAAACTCTTATTTCTATTAGAACAATAACTAAGTAAAAGCATCTCTCTAAAATCTTTAGATATTTCTTTTCAATAACTTTCTTATACAATTATCATTGTATTTTAATTAAACTAGAATTAAATCTTTAGAAAGAAGTCTAATACTCCTAGATTATTCATCTTAATATTCTATTCAATTTATAAGAAGACTTTAGTAATACTCTTAATTATTATAATAATTAATATATTATTAATATAGATAACTATTATAACTTTTAGCTTATTGTTATAATATATAATATTATCCAAAAGTAAAACTTTAAAGCCTATTTATATCAGAATCTCTTTAAATCTCTCCTATAATAATTAACTTCTTTATTTGAAACAGTATAGAATTTACTATAATTAGATAACTTAAATTAAATTACTATTATAACTAGCTATTTTAATTTAATAAGAATATCTCAAATATATAGAATAATTATTAAATAGTAAGAATATTTATATATTAATATCTTCTTTAAAACCTATTAGAGTTCTAGCTATTTAGCTATTATTTATCTTTATCCTAATAACCTATTTTAGGTATTTAAAGGCTTAAGTATTCTCTTTTATTCTTATAAGTCTATATTTTCTAATTATTATAGAAAATCAATTTTTAGAGTTAAGGTTATACTACCTTAATTATTTATACTCTAAATTGATCAAATTATAATATTAGAATATTTCGTAAATAGACTACTTAATAGCCTAAGTGTTATAGAGCTGAAAGCTCTATATGATATGAGGTTAACCTTTTTGAAAATAAACTCTATTTAGATATTAATATTATGAAGTTTCTTACTTCTTATAGAATTCAAACTTCTTATTATTATTACTATTCAATTAGAATTAGTACTATTTCTAGATATTACTTTAAATAATTCATTCTTTAATAATGAAGAACTATTAATTTCTTTTAACTTTTTACTACTTATTTATTTCTAGTTTAATAAGTTATAAGTCTAGCTTTATATTAACTTCTCTCCTTATATTATATTTCTTTCTATACTTATTATTAATATTAATATTTATATCTTTATTAATACCGATTTAGGTTATATTAGAAACTATACCAATTAATCCTCAGCCTCTTTATATTTCTCTATCTATACAAAACCTTTCTTAACTATTTCTCAAGAGCTTTACAGTTTATTTTTTTATACCTATTTCAACTAATTAATTAACTCTTCTTATTAATTAATTAACTTAATATTAAGTAAATCTATAAGGAGATTATACTAATTAGAATTATAGGCTTACTATTAGGCTAATAAAAGAGAGAATTAAATAATAGAAATTGAACATTTCGTATATTTTAGGTTTATTAAGATCTTCTATAAATTAGCTCTTAGGTCTATTAAGATGTTTATTAATTAGAATCTTAAGTCTATTAAAACCTTTATAAATTAGAACTTTAGATTATTTCTAATCTTCAAAAAACAATATTTCTTATGAGATTTAAACTCTAGACTACTATAAGTTATAAGAGTATTAATCTATTATTAAACATTAAACTATACTATTTTTAATTTTTCAGTTAATAATAGTTTACTAGAGTTAGATCCTAAGTATTTTAATTCTACTTCAGAACTTTGATTAATTCTTGATTAAATAACTATTTTACTTTCTTAAGTTATTATTTAAAAATATAGATAACTCTAAGTTATATTTTATTTTTAAGTTAAAAAAGACTTAGAATCATAATATTTAGTTTATCTTCATAAAAGTTTTATTTATTAGTAAAGATATTTTTATAGATTCAACTAAACTTATTTCTACAAATAATACTAATAAGTATAATAAGGCTTTTAGTTATATATAATTAAATTATAAAGATAGTCCTTTAAGAATTATTAAGAATAATATTAATACTTTTAATATATTTAGTTATTTAAAAAGACTTTATAAATTAATTAGTTTTTCTAATAAGCTGTTTATTTATAAAGAGTTCTTGAATACTATTTTTCATAGCTTTAAGTTTATAGAAGAATATTTAAATAAGATAAAAGAATTTATTAATAATCTTTCTTATAATAAAGTTAAACTATCTAATTAAGTTATTATTATTTTATTTTAAATAGTTTAAATAAAAGTTATAAAGGTTTTATTATTTTTATTATTTAGAATTTAAGATTTAATAAGGATTTCTATAAGTTGGATTTTCTATTTTTTGATCTATTAAATAAGTCTGGAAAGAAAATTTAGACTTCTTTAGTTAATCTTTTAATTAAGAGGAATTAAAGATAAGGTTATTAAATAGTCTTCTCTTGAGGTTGTTAAGAGATTTTAGAAGAAATAGAAAAGTAGTTTTTAACATTATTATAAAAAGAATAATTATATCAAAGAAAACTATTTTAGTTTTTAGTTTAAAAAACTCCTATTCAAATAGAATCTAAAGTTAATAAGAATCTTCCTAAGTCTTCGAAGAAGGAAAAGGATAAAAAGAATAAAGACTTAGAATTAATTAATATTATTTTAACTTAAGAAGGAATAATTAAAGAGGTTTCTAATAATATAACCAAAAGTCTTATATAATTTAATTCTAATACTAAAGAGATTAAAAAAGAACAAGATAAAGAAAAAGATATTAAGTTTAAAAACATAACTTTAATTTAATTTTCTTTTAAAAAGACTTTTATTAAAAAAACTCTAGATACTTTAATCTCTAAGACGATTTAGTAAGTTAGAAGTTCTATTAAATAGATTAAAATTATTTCATCTTTTGTTAATATTAGAGCTACTATTTATATAATTAGAAATTACAATTTTCTAGTTAATAAAATTAAGATTCTTTTATTTATTAAGTAGAGAAATACTAAAAAGATTACTTTAATTATAAAAAGTAATTTGAAAATTGTTTTAAATAATATTAAATATCTTCTATATAATATTTATTATATATTACAACTAGGTATTAACCTATTAGATCAACTTAAACTTAATTTAATAGGCATATTATCTATTTTCTTTAATAGATTTATACTATATAATATTAAATAGGATAAAGTCTATTATGAAATAAGCAGTAATGGTGGGTCGGTACTGCCCTATTAAGGCTAGGCAAGCTCTTTTTGAACTGTGATTAGCCAAAAGGTAGTTTTATTTAATGAATGTAGATGCGTGAGGAAAGAAGGCCCCTGCGCGTGACTACTATTTACAGGTTTTTGTAGTGACAGGACGACTGATTATATAGCTATATAATCCCTAGAAACTATTCTATAATAATTACCTTTAGTTAAAAAGAGAAGCTATACCCTCATAGTCCTACCTTCCATTTAGTCTGAATCGTCACGTTCTAAGTAACTGCCACTAGTACTTGCCACATCATCACTAATATAATTATCAGGAGCGTCATTATTACTATAATCATCAGGTGTATTACAGTCGCTAGCACTTGCCTTATTAACATCACTTTTAGGAGTATCAGAAATATTATTATCTTTAGAGTTTTTAGAGTTATATACCTTATTAGTAAAAGTGGGTTTCAGGTTATTATTATTATTATTAGTATTATAGGATTAATTGCTATAGTAGTTACTATAGTATTAATTACCGTAGTAGTTACTATAGTTAATAAATAATAATATTACTATAGTTACCCTACCTTTAAGTTGAGGTTAGTATATTAACCTAGTTTATCTAATTAGTCTAATTAGTAATTAGATAAAAATAATACCTTTAATAAGAAATTAAGGAAAGAGGTTAAGCTAGAGACTCCTACCTCTCTAAACCGATAAAAGGGGGTTCTATAAATAAAACGTGTAAAGTAATTACTACCCTCCTTAGTAGAGTAGCTCTTGCCTCACGGTACTTTTAGTAAAAACAACACGCTTTAGCTATAGCCTTATAATACCTTATTATAGATAGCTATAATAGCCTTATTAAAAATCGGGTTAAAGCTATAGCCTTATTACTCGAATAGTTATATCGGTTATACTACTATTTATTATAAAATCAGTAGTAATTATAAGTTAGTACTACTCTATTGAGGCTAAGTAAGCCTTTTTTGAAGTATAATTAGCCAAAAGGTAGTTTTATTAAATAAACATAGATATATAAAGAAAGAAGGCCCCGCGTATAACTACTATTTATAGGTTTTTGTAGTAATAAGACGGCTGATTACATAGCTATATAATCCCTAGAAACTATTTTATAACAAAGTCTTACTTAAAGGAGTTAAAATTAATAATTTCTATAAGTTTAGAATTTGTATTTAATTTAAACAAATAGCTCTTTATATTAATATTACTAATATTAATAATTTAAAGTTATAATATAATAGATTAAACTATAATAATAATATTAATAAATTGATTAAGAATATAATAAGTAATATTAATTATAAGTATTCAAAAAGTAATAAACTATTTATTTATAAAACTTATCTTAAAAGCAAATTTACTAATAAGATTAATAGAAATTTCAATAGTTTTAAGAAGTTTAAATATCTTAATTATATTAATCTAGACCTTTATAGATCTATTTCACTAGAGATTTATAATTATTACAAATCTTTTATCTTATTTATAGATAGATATAATAGATTTTTTTGAAAAGGGTTATTAAGAAGTAAAAATTCTAAAGATGTTAATTTAGCTTCTAAAGAGTTTATAAACATAATTAATAATAATAATAGTAATAAGAAAATTAAGAAAGTTAATATAAATAGTAATCTTGAGTTTTCTGATAATAGAATAAAAATTATTTATTTTAGTAATAGTATTATTTATAATATAAAACTACCTTATACTTATAAGCCTAATAGTTTAATTGAAAAAGATATAAGAATGATAATTACTAAAATTCAAATCTTTCTATAGAATTCTAATTTATTCTTATATTTTTAAATAGTAGCTATTTTAAGTTCTATTTATATTTATAATAAAATACCTTATTCTTCTATTAAGTTTAAAATTCTATATAAGTTGAAACATAAAAAGAAACTTTTTATTAGTAATATAAAAATATAAAGTAGTATCTATTACTATAAAGTTAAGAATAAGTATTTTAAGAAGCTTGATTTAAAAGTAAAAAAGGATACTATAATTACTTATAATTATAATACCTATTTAATTTAGAATTATCAAGTTTATAATACTATTTAGTCTAAAGATATAAATATCCGAGAAAACTAATTTAATTCTTATAAAAAGAAGAGTTATTTATTTTTAATAATATTATCACTACTAGGTTTAATTAACTCAATGAAAAGAATAAATCTAACTAATTTAATTCTAATAATTCTTCTTAGAATCTAGTTATTCTTAAGTCTAGTAGAATTGATAATCCTATTAAAAATACTGATTATTCTTTTCTTCTTAATAAAATTAATAATAATAATAATAATAATTTAAATTTCTCTTTTAATAAAAAACTAAGAAGCCTTTTTATAACTTATCCCAATAGAATTATAAATAATAATAAGAACTTTAATAAAAAGTCTACTATATCTATAGAAATTCCTTCTTCAAGTTTAGAAATTAAAAAAGATTATAAATAGTATTTATATAAAGACAAAATACTTCTTATAATTAAAGACTATCCTTCTTTAATTCTTTATACTAATTATAATTAATATAATTATATTAATAACTTATTTATTAATAAATATAGCAACTTTCATACTACTGAGTATATATTATTAGTGAATACTATAGATAAATAAATTATTATTTTAAAAGTTATAAGTTTTTAGTTTAATAGTAATTAGATTCAGACTATAAATAAAGAAGTTAAATCTCTTGAATCTGTAAAAATTTCAATTATTATACTACTATTTAATATTTCTTTTATTAAAAAGAATAATATTAATATCTTAAGAAGTAGATAGGTTTATAAAATAAAACTTCATAAGTAGGATTCTAGTAATTCTATATATACGATTAAATAGATTACTTAAAGTTTCAACTAATACTTTAATATTAATTATTTAGAAACTTTTAGTACCACTTATAAGCTTGAAGGTTATAGATATATATTAATTCTATCTATTTATTATAATTAGATCTTAATTTAATATAATATTACTATTATATCATTTATATAAAAGTAGATGGAAAGATATATATCAAGTTACTCACTAGTTATATTTATAATAAAGGTTCTAAAGGTTTAATTTATAATACTAATTAAAAGAATTAGCTTTTTATTTATTTATTGAATAAAGCTTTATATGAATTAAAATAGAACTTTCAACTTTAGTATTTATACTTTAAATCTATCTAATATAAGATTAATTTTAAAGTATCTCTTTAAGCAAAGAATATTTATATTTAATAGTACTCTAAATAAAAGTAAATATTTAGCTATTTTAATATATTATATTAAGAATATACTATTAAAAGCTGATAATTCTACTATTCTGAAGTATATTTATAGTAGTTTTAAAGAAGAATATAAAAATCTAAGATTTAAGAGAACCTACTACCTTTTCAAATAATAATTTAATTATTAACTATAAGAATAGAAGTATAGAAATAAATCAGTTTAAATATACTAATAAACTTTTTCTTAAGTTTAATAAAAAGGATATCTATAGTTTTAATACTTTAATAGATACAAAAGTTAAATTATTTATTAATAAAGATAATGCTATTATAAAAGAGATATTGGAACATCAAAAAGAAGTACGAGCTTTATTATATTTAGCTTTAAAATCTAGGCTAGATATCACTCTAGCTATTATTACTTACTCTCGATTTTCTTCAAATCTTTTAAAAGAATATTTTACTACTTCTAATAAGATATAGGGTCACTTAAGAAAGAACTCTAATTATAGATTAATTTATAATATAATAATATTAACTCTTTTAATTTATTTAGATCTATAAACTCAAATTGAACTAGAAATTTCAATAATAGAAAACCTACTTTAGCTTACATATTTTACCTAGATTTGTATAATATTATAAGTTATAATTCAACTAAATGAAAAATAACAGCTTTATCTACTTATAAAATTAAGTATATAGATATAATAGATACTATTAAAAAAGCTATTTATTTATATAATAACTATAGTTTTATTAATAGAACTTCAAGATTTAGAGCCATTAAGAAGCTAATTATTATTATAGATAATCAATCAGCTAAAAACTTACTAAAAATACTAAATTCTATAAAAAAGCTAAGTATATTAATATTTATTATTATTATATTAGAGATCTTATTTGAGAAAATTAGATTAATCTCTATTATATTAATATAAATAATAATATAATCAATTTTTTAATAAAGCTTTCAAACTGAATTAAATTTAATAATATTATCAAGAGGGTTTTATAGAATAATCTTAAGACTTAGTCTTCTTATGAAGGAAATAGTCTTAATAGTCTATTTTCTAAAGATTAATCTTTTCTTTTAACCTTTTATTTCTGATTTTTCCTGACTTCTTTTATTTTATTTTAAAGTTTGTTCCTTCAAATTCTTTCTAAATTTTAAATTTTTCAGATTTTACTATTTTAAAGATTCTTCTCTATTTTACCTATATAATTCTTAGAGTTTTTATTACTTTTTAAGCTATAAAAGATTTATTTATCTTATATACCTTAAGGGGGGATATTAGAATTCTAATTATTTAATTATTACTTATATTTATCCTAATAACCTATTTTAAATATTTAAAAGCTTAAATATTTTCTTTTATTCTTATAATTCTATATTTTCTATTTATTATAGAAAGTTAATTATTAGAATTAAAGTTATACTATTTAATTATTCATATTCTAAATTGATTAGATTATAATATTAGAATATTTAGTAAATAGACTACTTAGTAGCCTAAGTGTAATAGAGCTAAAAGCTCTATATGATGTAAGGTTATCTTTCTAAAAATGAACCTTATTTAGATATTAATATTATAAAGTTCCCTATTTCCTATAGAACCCAAACTTCCTATCATCATGACTATTTATATTAATATCAGTACTATGTTCAGATATTATTCTAAATAACCTATTCTTTGATAATTAAGAGTTATTAATTCCCCTTAACTTTTTACTAGTTACCTATTACTAGTTTAACAAAACCCTTATTAAAATATATTCTAATAAGATCCTATTATCTTACTATATATATTTTTTTTTATACATCATCAAGATCCTTTACAAAGTTACTTAACATACTAATATATATATATATATATATATAATCTCTTTTATTAATTTAGAAGAATCTATAATAATAATTCATACTTTTCTCTTTGATAGTTTTCAATAGACTTCCTTATATTTAAATATCTATTTAACTATATTTTTATATTTTAAGGGACTTCTATAGATAATATAAATTATAGTATGTATTTTTAATAAGAACTCTTATTTTATTAAATTAGGTTTGTATATATAAAGACTAGTTATTCCTAGGTTTATTGTATATTTTAACTATTATAGTTAGATTCATATATAATTATATTTCTTCTTTATGAAAGAATATATTATTCTTCATAATTATAAAAGTAAAGTACCCTTCCTGAATAATATCTTCTTCTATTAAAATATTTCTAGGTATTTTAAACTATGATTAGAAAGCTCTTAAAGTTAACAAAACTATTTTCATATATTTCTATAATTTCAGGCTTTAATTAAGAGGTAGAATTTAAAGCTTTCCAATTTTTTCCTTTATTAATTTGTCAACTATAATAATAGACATAATAATAATCTTATTTTATAATTTAATTCGTATTTTATAGGTTGAACTTTATTTACAACTAATTTGGAAACATCTTTTTCTGTTTAGAATTTTATCTTCTTAGATTTAATTTAAATCACAAGATTAATATTAACAAAATCAATATTATTCATAATCTAAAGTTAATTTATATTAAAAATAGAATCTCTTTCTAACTTAAGATCTTTAATTCACATTTCAATAGGTAGCTTTTTTAATACTACTACTATATATTACTAATCTATTTAATTACTTTTACTCTATACCTGGAATAATATCTAAGCTCTACACCCTATATATGGATTTAACTATACGTTTTACCCGATAACAGTATTCATACTAATACTAGCTCACAACTAGTTCAAACGGCAATGAAATTACCTATTGTCGTGGAAAAATAACTAATCTATAATGAGAATAGTTATTATTAATAGTTATACTTATAGGTATTTTAAAATATCTATACCTACTAATAGAAGTATAGTTTTATTTGATATAATTTAGATTATTCTTATTAATATTCTATTTCATTTAGAAATAGATAATAAAGATATTTTGATCTTTCTATTATTATCTCTTGATAATATTACTAGAAAAATAGCTATAAATATATTAGTACTATCTATATAAAGTCTTTAGATTAGTTTCTTAAAGTTGTTCTTCTATCTAATAATAAAGGATTTATTTAATATATTAATTTAATCTTTCCCGCTTGACGTAGTAGTTTAACGTCTAGCTGGCTTTTACTATTTTATAGTAAGAGTAGTAAGTTTAAATCCTGCGGCAAGTAACTACGACTAGTATTCCTACTAGTTATATAAACTAAGTATAATAACTACTACTAGCTATTAGCTCTTACTAGTAGTTATTAATAACTAGTAACTATTAATAGCTAGCAATAAATATTACAGCTAGCTAGTATTAGTATTATATAACTAATCTTAATCTCCTAAAAGGAAATTATAATAGATATAAATATATATATACCTTCTATTTATTAATTATTATATTAACTAACTATATTATTACTACTTAAGGTTTCTTCTATTTAAATAGTTCCTTAGAACTAGTAGTATCCATAGGGTAAATAAGGTAAGAGCTAACTACTAGGTGTAACTTCTTTCAAAAAGTCCTAAGAAGTATGTGATTTTAATCAGATCAAAAACCTTTAATATAACTAACAGAATATTAATTTAATCTTTATACTATTAAATATTCATAATTTAAACTTGAATTTATTATTAAAATAGATAATAGAAATAATATATAAGAAGTATTTAAGTTGCCTCAAGGGCTATAGGTTATTATACTTATAGTATATTCCTTATTTATAGAAAGACTTTATACTCAGAAGACTATATACTAATGAGACTAATAAGGAGAATTAGAATTATAATACTAATATTAGAAATATAAAAGTTAATTAGTTATATTACTGTTACTTCTCTTAAGCTATTTATAGGGAAATTATAATAAGTCTTATTTAATTGTCAGTTGCGCTATACTATAGGGTATATAGTAACTATACGCGTTGTTATATATATAGCAATATGCTTTCTACGCCCTATTAGTAATAGGTGCTAGGTATTTAGTGCTAGCTATAGCTAATCATATAGTAATTAGTAAGTAATTACTATACTATAGATCTAGAGTTTTATATAGTACTTTATATTATATAATATAGTAATAATAATAGTAAATAACTAGAATACTACTTTATATTTATATAATAAGATTATATATAGTTCATATTACCCTCTAGATAACTTAATACTAATTAGTAGTTAATCCTTTTATTATTATTATACTACAGATTAATAAAGCTTATTATAATAGAAGAAGCAACTATGAAAAACTATACCTAAAGCCTATATAAAGCAAAGAATTATAAGAATAACTATTAAGATACTTCAGATTCTCCCCATTTTAAAACTCTAGCTAAGAAACTCTAAATTATATATTAATATTCTGAAGAGGATTTTATAAGACTTAAGTAGTAATATTATATTAAAGTTCTCATTCTAATTAAACTAAAGTACTTCTTATAGTATTTTCTTTTAAAGAGTTTAATTATATACCCTTAAATATTACTTACTAAAGTATATTTAGTAAATATAATAAACCTTATTAAATCTTACTAAATATTTATAATATTAGAAATTTATAATATCTCTAACCTTAACCCCTTAAGAAACCTATATAACCTCTTAAAAACTCTTCTAATATTCCTCTTACTTTTATAATAATATTTAAATTACTAATCTTTAGGGAAATACCTATTTTAAATATCTCTTCAACTATTATAATAATACTAAATAATATTCCTATACTTATAAAGATCTATTAATATTTAAATCTTATACTATTTAGATAAATTAAAGATATTAATCATAAGAATACTATAAATAAAAATATCCTTATAATTTCAACCTATTTAATATATTAAATAATACTTTATAACTATTTAAAGCTATATAGCTATAAGTTCTTTTAAATATTTAGAGATAATTTTAAAAACTAGCTTCTTATAATTAAGCAACTTATAAATACTCAAATTACCTAATATATTTAAAACTATCTCTTCTTCTATAGTATTAAAGTTAATATAAATAATAAAAGAATCTTTAGTATTTTATACTAAATTGCTTAATAAGATCTATTTATCCTTTAGATATTTAAAGAGATTATTAAAATTAGTAAATATTATAATATTCTTAACTAGAATTTTAAAAAGTTCCTAAAGTAGCTTAAAGACTTTATAGAAGAAGAATAAGAAATTATAATACTTCTCTATAAAGTTAAATTTAAAGTTTAATAGATTAAACCTACTTTAGCTTTCTTGTAAAGAATAAAAGAAGGATAATAGTAGTATAACTAGTTAGCTTTTTACCCTTAGTATTAATATTATACCTCTTATTCTCCTTATGAGCTTTATTAATATATAATTCATCTAATATGAAGTCTCTCTATATATAAGAAGTAAACTATAAATATAATAACTTATAATTACTAAGGTAATTTAAATACTCTTTATATACTACTTCTACTATTTCTTTTAAATATATTTTAGCTAAATATACTATAGATCTTATAAAGTTATATAATAAAGGTATAAAGTATAATAGAAGTTTATATAATATATTTAAAACTAAGATCTATATCTTTTATAATTAGTATTTCAAGCTTAGTACTCTATATTATATATAAGTTAGTATATTTTTAATTATATTAAAAGATCAAACTCTGGAGTATTATTTTAAATATTTAAATAACCCTAGTTTTAACCTATAGTTTGAATAAATAATTTGCTATATTGAACACTATTTTAAAAATAACAACTATTAATAGCTATACTTCTCTAATTAGTAAAATACTATATTTTGAAGTATTATAACTAAGAACCCTAAGAAGAATAAAAAAGAAGCTTTTAAAACTCTTATACTTAAGCTTATTTATATTTAAAAAGCC
>AMCV02000026.1:1063729-1103750 GCA_000350065.2 Colletotrichum orbiculare MAFF 240422 | reverse complement strand
ATTATAATTAAACTTCTCTTACATCTTAAGGATTAATACCTCTTAGATTCTATTATGATTATTATTAAACTATTATATAAGTTTATTAAAACTAATACCTACTGATAAATAACTTACTCTAAATATTATAAAGAATAGTTATAAATAGAAATATTAATATGTAACCTATATTTCTTTATCTTATATCTTTAAAGAAATATCTTAAGGCTTATAAATATATATACCAATAATACTTTTAACCTCTTAAATACTACCTTTATATATAGAAAAGATAAAGAGCTCTAAAAAGCTTTATCTAAAACTAAACTTAAAATAGTTCTCTCAAAGGTAGTATTATTAATATTTAATAGAAAGATCTTATTACTTAATAATAATACTTTCTACTTATATTAAAAATACTAAGAATAGAGATTTACTCTTATCAATATATATATAATATCTAGAGTATTCAAAAAGTATATATTAAATAATATATATATAAAACATACCTTATTTTAACATACTAATCTAAAATATTTTTCAACTTCTCTTATATAATATAAGAATAATAACCCTTAGGTAATAATACTATTAAACTAGTAATAGGTAACTAGTAAAAGGTCAAGGGGAATCAACAACTCTTAATCATTAAAGAATAGGTCATTTAGAGTGATATCCGAAAATAGTACTAATATTAATATAAATAGTAATAATAATAAGAAGTTCAGATTCTATAAGAAATATGGAACTTCGTAGTATTAATATTTAAATAGAATTTATTTTCAAAAAGATTAACCTTATATTATATAGAGCTTTCAGCTCTATTACGCTCAGGCTACTAGATAGTTTATTTATCAAATACTCTAATATCATAATTTCATCAATTTAGAATATAAATAATTAGAATAATATAATTTTAACTCTAATAATTAATTCTCTATAATAAATAGGAAACATAGAGTTATAAGAATAAAAGAGAATACTTAAGCCTTTAAATATCTAAAATAGTTTATTAGGATAGATATAAATAATAACGAAATAGCTGGGATTCTAGTATCCCCCTTTAAGGTATCAAAAATAGATAAATCTTTTATAGCTTAAAAAGTAGAAAAAACTCTAAAAGCTATATAAGAAAAATAGAGAAGGATTAAAGATTAAAGTCTAAAATCTAAAAAACCTAAAACCTAGAAAGAATCTAAAAGAAAAGACTTTAAGATAAGAAAAGGAATCAGGACAAATCGGGAAACCCTAAAACTAGTAAAGAGTTAAAAGAAAAGATTAATCCTCAGAAAATAAACTATTAAGACTATTTTCTTTATAAGAAGGCTAAATATTAAAATTATTCTATAAAATCCTCTTAATAATATTATTAAATTCAATTTAGATTAAAAGCTTTATTAAGAACTCAACTATATTATTTTTTATATTAATATAGTAGGGATTAATCTAATTATCTCAAATAAGATCTCTAATATATGATATTAAATATCAATATACCTAGCCTTTTCAAAGAATTTAGTATTTTTAATAAGTTTTTTAACTAATTAATTATCTATAAAGATAATTAGCTTATTAATAGCTCTTAATCCTGAAGTTTTATTAATAAAACTATAATTATTATATACGTAAGTAGCCTTTTAGTAATATCTATTAGAACTCTATATTCAGCTTTATAAATAGATAAAACTATTATTTTTTGCTTAGTTAAGCTATAATTTATGGTATTATAAAAGTCTAAACACCATATATATATTAAAATAGATTTTCTATTATTAATATCTCTAGCTTAATCTAAATCTATACATCTAAATAAATTAAAAAGATTTACATTATTATAATTATAAATTAATCTATAATTAGAGTTCTTTTTCAAACAACTCGATATCCTATTAAAAGTAATGAAATATTCTTTAGAAAGATTTTAAGAAAATCAAAACTAAATAGTAATAACCAGAATAATATCTAGTCTAATTTTTAAAGCTAAATATAATAAAGGCCCTATTTCCTTTTAATACTCTAATATTTCTTTTTTAGTAGTATCATCCTTATTAATAAAGAATTTAACTTTATTATCTATTAGAATATTAGGATTCTAAATATCCTTTTTATTAAACTTAGTAAGAGTTTTATTAGTATATTTAAACTAATTTATTCTTATACTTTTATTCTTAAAGAAAGCCGATAGCTCGCTTTCTACTATAACTATTAGTAGATATATTACCTTCTAAAGTATAACTTTAGCCTTTCTACCCCCTTACTAACTATTATAACTAACTTCTAGTTAATCTAAAGCTAAACCCCTTATAGCTATAACTAGTATACCTATTTTCTATTAACCTTTTTAGTAATAAATAACTAACAACTCCTTCTATAATAACCTTATAACCTTATACCTTTATAGCTATCAATATATAATTCGAATATCTTAAGATATTCAATTACTACTAACTATAGGTATTCTATTCATAGACTAAACCTAACCTACCCCTAAGATAAAACCTTATACTATTGATATAAAAGTTTTCTACTATTAATATAAGCTAACTCATAATCTCTATATAAGTATATTAGGATTTAACTTACTCTTATTAATAAATAGTCTTAATATACCAAATATAACTAACATATAAACAATATTTATATAAATATAAATACTTCTTATATAACTAAATAACCTTTAAAAACCCTATAATTATATTATTATAACATTCCAAAATATCTAGTAACTAATATTATAAAAATATATTAATATTAAAATATTCACGGAAGAGCGATAGATCACGGAACGCCTAGCTCTTACAGGCGCTCTATTCTATTCTATCTTTAAGAGGTTCACAAAAGTTCTCAACCTTATAACCTTAGTAGTTACTTTTAGCTATATATATTAAGCTTCAGCTTTAATAAAGTTCTCTCTAATTATTACTATAAAGTCTTCTATTACTATAAAATTAAATATTTAAACTAGAAGTATAATTATTTATGATAATAAGTAATTTTATTATTATTTTAACTAGTTATAAGCTAGTATTAATATAAATACTATTCTCAGGTAGAATTTATAGTTAAATCTCTATTTAAGGTGTAGAGCTTAGATATCATTCTAAGTATAGACCAAAAGTAACTAAATATTAAAATATTATATAATTAATACTTAATCTCTAAAGATTTTAATTTAATATAATAACTTATTTCAGTTGTATTAAAGGTTTTTTGATCTATTTTAAGTTATATACCTCTTGGGAACCTTTTAAAGAAGGTTATACTTAGTAGTTAGCTCTTATCTTATAAACCCTATAGATAATATTAGAGTTAAGGAACTACTTAGATAGAAGAAACTTTAAATAGTAGATATAATTAGTTAATATAATATCTAATAAATAGGGAAGATATAGGTCTATCTATTATAATTACTCTATAAAGGATTATAGTTATATAATATTAATACTAGCTAGTTAGTAATACTTATTACTAACTATTAATAGTTGTTAGCTATTATTAGCTAATAGTAGTAGCTAATAGCTAGTAGTAGTTATCATATAGTTTATACAACTAGTAGGAACGTTAGTCGCAGTTACCTGCTGTAGGATTCGAACCTATTGCTCTTATTATAAAATAGTACAACCTAGCTAGATATCAAACCACTATGTCAAATGGGTATATAATAACTTATAAGATAGTTAGATAATTATTTCTTGAATATCTATAAGCTATCTATTAATTATAACTTTTAAAAAAGTTTTATTAAAACCTAATCTAATAAACTAATAGCTTTAATTATAAGAGTTAGAAATAATATTTATTATACTTATCTTATACCTCTCTTCTTATAAATAGTTATATAGATTTTAAAGTAATTTCAAATCTATTATAGAAAATATAGAAAGATAGTAAATTATAAAATACTTAGTTTTTATAAGTATTCTATTTTATCTTATTTTCAAGAAGTTCAAAAAGGTTCTTAACCTTATAACTTTCACAATTACTTTTAACTATATATATCAAACCCTACTTTCAATAAAACTCTTCCCAATTATTACTATACAATCTTCTGTTACTATAGAATTAAATATTAGAACTAGGAATATAATTATCTATAATAATAAGTAATTTTATTACTATTTTAGCCAGTTATAAACCAATATTAGTATAAATACTATTATTAAGTAAAGTTTATAGTTAAATCTATATATAGGGTAAAGAACTTAGATACCATTCTAAATATAGAAGAAATATAACTAAATACTTTTATTCTTTTAACTAATAATTAAGTTATTACTTCAAAAAGTATTAAACTCTTTTAAATCTTGGATTTTTATATCTTTTGTAAAACTACTATAAATATACTCTAAAGTAATAGAATATTTAGCTCCTAATAACATATTATTGATATAATATACTAAAATAGTTAAATATTTACTTTTATTAAGAGTAATATTCAATAAAAATATTCCTTTATCATAAAGAAATACTTTGAAACTAATCTTATATAAGATAGATTTAAAATATAAATACTAAAGCCTAAAATTCTATTTTAACTTATATAAAGCCTTATTTAGTAAGTAAATAAAAGGCTGATTCTTATAGTTACTACTATAAACCAAACTTTTAGAACCTTTATTATAGATATAACTAGTAGGTAACATAACATATATCTTTTAATCTACTTTTATATAAATAAACATAGTAGTAATATTATATTAAATTAAAATCTAACTATAATAAGCAGATATAAGTAATATATATCTATATCCTTTAGACCTATAAGTAGTACGAAAAGTTTCTAAATAATTAATATTAAAGTACTAATTGAAACCTTAAGTAACCTATCTAGCTTTATATATAGGATTACTAAGATTCTAATTATTAGGTTTTATTTTATAAATCTATCTACTTTCTAATATATTGATATTATTCTTTTTAATAAAAGAAATATCAAATAGTAATATAACAGTCCAAACTTCTATAGACTTAACAGATTTAACCCCTTTATTTATAGCTGAAATTTAATTATTATTAAATTGAAAACTTATAGCTTTTAAAAAAGTAGTTAGTTTCTCTAGAGTATTAACTAATAATATACATTTAGTAGTATGAGAATTATTATATTTACTAATAAATAAGTTATTATTAGAATTATATTAATTATAATTAGTATAAAAACTAAAGAAGGATAGTTTTTAATTATTAGAAACATACTTTCTTCATCTAAATACTATTTATAGCTTTTTTTACTTTTAGACTTAAAAAGAAAATCTCTATAAATATAATAGACTTTTTATTAAATTTCTTATTATTATTTATAATTCTATTAGGATGAATTATAGAAACACTACTTAGTTCTTTATTGGAAAAAGATCTAAATAACTATTATTATTATTGACTTTATTAGAAGGAAGGAAATAACTAGTATTTTTAGTAGAATTATAAACTCTATTAGACTTAACAATAACTGGATTTTAAGAAGAATTATTAGAATTAAGTTAATTAGACTTATTCTCTTTACTAAACCAACTAAATTTAGTAGTTATAATATTATTAAAAATAGATAACTCTTTTCTTTATTAAAAATTAAATTAGTTTTTAAGAATATTTATATCTCTAGATTAAATAGTATTATAAGCTTAAACATCCCAAATTAAATAGGTATTATAGTTATAGCTATTTATAGTATTCTTTTTTACTTTTAGATTAACTTTCATAAAATACTAATTCTTAATTTTATAACAATAAATACTATTTTATACTTTTATATTACTAATAAAAAGTTTCTTTTTATTCTTTTATTTATATAGAACTTTAGGCTTGATAGAAGAATAAAGTATTTTATTATAAATATAAATAGAAGTTAAAATAGCTAACTCCTAAAAGTATAAAGATAAATTAGAATTATGAAGTAAAATTCTATTTTTATTAACTATAGTTCTTCTAGCCTTTTTAATTAAATTATTAAACTTATAAGTATAAAAGAATCTTATATTATAAGTAATACTATTATTTAGATAAATAGTTTTTATTCTATTATTAGAAACCTCAAGGCTACTATTTATATTAACCTTTTTAATTCTCTTATTACTATTGTTATTATTAACTATATTAATTAAGTCTCCAAAAGCTAAAGTATTTTCTTTAAAACCTTTACTTTTTAACAACTTTCCCTAGATAAATCGATGATATTTATCTATAAATAAGATAAAATATTTATAGTAATTATAAGTTTCTTATAAAATAGGTCTATAAAAATCTAAACTAATATTATTAAGATATTCAAACTTCTTAAAAGTATTTAAATTTCTATTAACTTTATTAATAAACTTACTTTTAAAACAAACTTTATTAATAAATAGTTTATTACCTTTTGAATATTTATAACTAATATTATTTATTATATTCTTAGTTAACTTAATAATATTACTAGTATAGCTTATTCTATTATATTATAGCTTTAAATTATTAATATTAGTAATATTAATATAAAGAACAATTTATTTTAATTGAAAAGAAATTCTAAACTTATAGAAATTATTAACCTTAGTTCTTATAAGTAAGAATTTATCTTACTTAATATTATATAATATAAATTTATTAAAAGAGATAGATAATAGTTTTATTGAATTGAATTTGAATTAACTTGATAGGTTAATATCTAATTTGATTATATAATATATATTATATAAAAGATATTTAATATTATTTAAAATAATTTTCAAATTATATTTTAAAATTAAAGTAATCCTTTTAGTATTTGTCTATTTACTAAGTGAAAGAGTTTTAGTTTTATCAACTAAAAGAGTATACTTTTTAAATGGATAAATAATAATTCTAATATTAATAAAGAATACAATAATTTTAATCTATTCAATAGAATTCCTAACTTATTAAATCTTCTTAGAAATTAAAATATTTAGAATCTTTTTAATAAGAGTCTTTTCAAAAGAAGATGAAATTAGAATTATATTCTCAAACTTAATACTTTCTTCTTTATCTTCTTCTTCTTCAGTTTTTCAATCTTGGAGTTAAATTATATAAGACTTTTAATTATATTATTGAAAATCTTTTAAACTATTTCTTCTTAAGTTAAAATAATATTAGCTAATTCTAAGTTTTTATTTTTTTTATTCTTTTTCCTTTTAAAAGACTTAGGAGGATTCTTATTAACTTTAGATTTTATCTAAATAGAAGTCTTTTCAAAATAAAGATTCAAACAGTTTTCTTTAGTATAATTAATCTTTCTATAATAATTATAAGGAATACCTTTCTATTTCTTCCAGGATTTCTTAATAACCTTAAGAGAAAACTATTTAACAACTTTATATTTAAAGTTCTTCTTAATTATAAGATTAACTAAAGAAGTCTACATTTTTCTTTTAAACTTATCTAATAAATTAGAAAATAAGAAATTTAATTTGTAAGAATCCTTATTAGCTTGAAAATTCTAAATAATTAAAATAATTAAACTTTTATTACTTTAATTTAAACTATTTAGAATATAAATAATAATAACTTAATTAAATAAATTAACTTTATTATAAGAGAAGTTATTAATAAGTTCTTTTATTATATCTAAATACTCTTCTATAAGTTTAAAATTACTAAGAGCAGTATTCAAGAACTCTTTATAAATAAGAAACTTATTAGAAAAACTAGTTAATTTATAAAGTCTTTTTAATGAATTAAATATATTAAAGTATTAATATTATCCTTAATAACTCTTAAAAAGCTATTTTTATAACTTAACTATATATAACTAAGAGCTTTATTATACTTATTGGTATTTTTTCTAGAAATAGGCTTAATTGAATCTATAAACATTTTGTTACTAATAAGTAAAATTTTCATATAGATAGATTAAATATTATAATTCTAAGTTTCTTTTAATTTAAGGATAAAGTATAACTTAGAATTATTTGTATTCTTAAATAATGACTTAAGAAAATAAAATAGTTATTTAATAAAAAGCTAATTAAAATCCTAAAGTAGAATTAAAATACTTAAAGTCTCATTCTAATAAACTATTATTAATTAAAGAGTTAATAACAATATAGTTCAATAATTAATTAAAAGATTAATACTCTTAGGACTTATCGTAATTTAGAATTTAAATCTTATAAAAGACACTCTTTTATAAAGATTAGAAATAATTTAAAGTTCTAATTTATAAAATTCTTAGTAGACCTAAAGTTCTAATCTATAAAAGTCCTAATAAACCTAAAAGCTGATTTACATAAAGTTTTAATAGATTTAAAAACTAGTTTATAAAAAGTCTTAATAGACTTAAAATATAAGAGATTTTGAGTTTCTACTATTTAACTATCTCTTTTACTAGTCTAATAGTAAACCTATTATTCTAATTTATATAATTTCTTTATAGATTTACCTAATATTGAACTGATGAATTAATAAGGAGGATTAATTAATCAGTAGAGTAAATATAAAAAGAACAAAGTTGTAAAAGGCTAGACCTAGGCTTATTTAACTATAGGTAGTACAAAATACTATTTATTTAGAAGTAAGGGGTAAAGGAGAAGCCTTTATAAATACCTAGAAAAGTCTATATATATAGTACTACCTAAGGCTTACTAGGATCTTACTTAGATAAAAGGGTTATTATTAGATATTTAGATATAGCTTTAGCTAGTTATTTAAATATAATTTGTAATATTACCCTCTTTCTCCCTAGCTATTACTTAGTTATAAATTATAAGCTAAGTTCTTATTATTATCTACTATTAGCTTATATTTCTCCTTATATTCTTCTAGTATTACTATATTTATAATAATATTAATTAGCTCTTATATAAAATCTATATATCTTTCCTATTTAATAAAGACTTCCTAATAATACTTTCTACTTATCTAATATATCTTTATAATAAGAATATTTTTAACTAGCTACTTAGCCTCTTTATTATTATTTATTAGTAGTAATAACTAGTTATTAATAACTATATATTTGAATAGGCGATTAGTAGTAGCCCTCTAGAAGATATCTATATAGAACTATACATAAATGAACTCTAATATATCTAGCTTAATAATATATAATAATAAAACCTTTATTATTATATCCTTATAATATAATTAAGCTAGTTTCTAGTTTAGCTTTAGCAATTTATAATTAGAAATATTTAATTATACTTTATTACTAATTTAATACTAATTAATAGATTAAGTTCTATTTATCTAGGTGTCTAATTTCTACTAAACTATTACTATTTTAGTATAAATGTATATTATTAATAGTTATATCCTTTTGACTAACTTATTAGTAGTATTTTTACTACTATTAGGTATTAGTATTACTCTTTTAACTATTAGGATAGGGTTAATATAATAATTATAATTTATAAAGAGAAATATTATTCCTATAGTATTATTCTACTAGTTATAAAAAACTAGTTATATAATAAGTAATAAGTTGTTCTAATTATCTTATAACTAATATAAAAAAATACTTTTCAAACTACTTAGATCTCCTAGTTATATTATTCTATAGTCCTATTTACCTAAAAGTAATAGTTAGTATTTAATAAGTATATAATATTTATTAAATAATAGAACTCCTTCTAGAAGCAACTTATCTAATCAGAACTTCTATTCCTTATAATAAAATATAGTATATTATAGAACTTATAATAGTAACGAAAGAACTACTAAGTATAAATTTCTATTTTTATAATATTTATTTCTTCTAATATAAACGCTTTATCTCATTAGTTTATAATAATTTAGAAGTAATAACTACCCTATTTCTTTATAAAAAATAAGTTAATAATAAGATCTATTAATAAATTTAAATATAACCTATTAAATATTAAGAGGAAGTTTAAAAACCTTTTTTTTACTCACTTCTAGATATAAATTCCCTTATATATATTATAATTATAAATAAACTAGTAGATACTTTAGGATTATCTAAATTAGAAAAACTAATAGCCTATAATCCTAAGTATATTATTATACTCTAAGTATTCTATAGGAGAGGAATTGTATAATTCTTATACTAATTTCGTTCTAAGTTTATTAAAAAGGCTATGATTGATTTTACTACTTAATACTTATAATCTATTTCTAAAAATAAACCATCCTATTAAATCAAAAATATATCTAGTAATCCAGATTTTAATATAGAAATTAGAGGGAAAGCTATATTTCTCCTATTAGACTACTAAAGAAACTTATTAGTATAAGGAATTCTTTTTAGTAATATAATTTTATATCTCTTATAAATCTAGTGTCCCTTTAAAAACCTATGTATTAATAATAATTTTATATTCTACTTAAAGTTCTATAAAAATAGTAGTATTTAGGATAATATATATTATTTATTCTTATTACTTCTTATTATCCTATTTTTAGAAGTATTTTACTTCTTTTTAGAAAAGATATTAGGAATTATTATTTTAATATCTAGCTAGTATTTAAATTAGAAATCATATTAGGATAATTCTTCTACCTATTAACTCTATTTCTTAGTAAGTTACTACTTCTTAATAATTAAAGCTTTTATAATTAGTAAAAACCTTAAACCTTTTAATATTCTATAGCTTTACTTTTTATACCTATAAGTAAGCTAGTATTATAAAGAGTTCCTTATTATAAGTAGGATAGTTAAACTCTATAAGGGTTAAGTATTAAAAGTAGAGAACTACTAAGTATCTTATTCTAACCTTATTATTCTAAATTAATATAATACTTAGGGTAAATTTAAGATAATTAGTCTTTATTATAATTAAGGTATTAGAGTTAAATATCTATAAGACTAATTTTATAGTAAAAAGGTATTTTAGTATAAAGAAAACCTCCTATTACTCTAATCTCTAATTAAAAAATATATACTTCTAAATTAGATAATTTAGAAGTTCTATAATAACACTACATTATAATATAAAAACTTTATAATAATTTATAAATCTAAAGAAATTAGAAATACCTTTTAATAACCTAAAGCGTAGCTAGTTAGTAATAACTTCCAACTTCTCTAGGTTATATAAAAAGTTCTTTCTAGCTAATATAATAAATCTAATATATTTAACTACTATAATAGAGAACTCATACTTCTTAAGATCCAATTTTAATCTTATATTAGAAGGCAGCTAAGTATTTAATAGACCTTTTCCTCATACTTTTATTATATACTCTTAGTATAGATAGGGAAATTATTAATATATACTATTATAAAGTTATCTAAGAATTGCTATAAATAACTATTAATGTACTATTAGAATATAATAGAAGTACTAATAAGCTTAAAAGAGTATACTATTTATTTAAAAGGACTATAATATATCTAGAAAACTATTTTTTCCTAATCTATCTTATTAATTCTAATATTATAAAATATAATAATAATATTAAGTTTAATATACTAATAAGTTATAAAAACCCTCTAGAAACTTCACAATATAAAAAGGAAGAAATAGTAATCTTTCTTTATAATTATATTAAGAATTCTATAGTTCTATATAGAAATATATCTTTCTACTTAGTTTCTTTATAAAAAACTAGGGTACTAGTAGAAAAGCTACTTATCTTAATTAACTTTTTATTAAATAAGTCTTTTAAAATCTTCTTAAGTATTAGAAGTTCTATATATAATATATTATAGAAAAGTTTTTATAAGAAGTTAGATTCTTATCCTTTATTATTAAAAATAAATAGAATATAGTAATTTATCTCTAGTTAGTTAGAAGGTAACTAGTATACTATATTTAGGTAGAAGAAATCTAGGATTTCTTTTAAAATATTCATAAAGATGTAATCTCTTAGGTCTACTTCTACTTTTAAAATTAATACTTTTTTATTATCTATTAAACTATTAGATATAACCTAGTAGAAGCTTAGCATCTTACTAGTATATTATATAGTATATTAATAGATAAATATAAATAAACTGGTATTAAATAAATAGGTTAATTAGATCTCTTTAAGTTTTACTAGCTTATTCTAATATTCTAAATAAGTTATTATACTATTTTACCTATAAGTTATCTATTAGACTCTAGTATTATAAGTAATATAGTTATCTTCTATTTATAGCTATTTAAAATATAAAAGTAATTAGAAATACTCTATAATATAAGTATAGATCTTCTATGTATAACTACTAATTTCTAATATTAAAATAATTACTCTTTAAATATTATTAAATAATAATTTAACGATATATCTTCTTATTTATCTTTTTAATTTATTAATTAGTAAGAAGTAAAGTTTTTTTATAAAGAAATATTAATAATAGTATAAATACTATAGTTTATATTAATAAGTGTATTAATAGAATAACTTCTATCAATTCTAATCTGAATAATAGCTAATTACTAGTTACTTACTTATTTCGTCTCTTATTATTTTCTTTATCTTATTATTTCTATTTCTATTAACTCTAAAGTTTAATTTTTTCTAGAGTTATTTTTTTAAAGATTTTTTATTATTATTAAGTAGAAGAGTATTATTTCTTTGATTATCTCTAGTATAATTTATAGTAGCTATAGTGTTTATGATTTTTATAGTAGTTGTCCTATATTTTTATACTATATAATTCTAATAAATATACTTTTCTTTATTATATTTATAGTATTAATAAGTATCCTAATAGTCCTTAATATATTTTTAAAAGGTAGAAGAAGAACTATTAAAACTTTAGTATTATTACTATTTTTAAATTATTCTAGTTACTATTATGTTACCTTTTATATTAAAAATAGTAGGTTTCTACTAAAATAACTAGTAGTAGGTAGGTATCTTTTTATATATTTAAGTTTCTATGTTATATTTTAAATCTTTAATAATTAAAGTTTATATTTAATAAGACAATTAATTATAATAAATGGTTTTTTTAAATAGAAGAATAATATAATTTCTAGTAAGAAAATTTAGATTATATCTAGCTATATATACCTTCTAGTATTAATTAGAATTTTCCTAAATTATAATAAGAAAGTAGTTAAATATTTATTTTCCTTCTATTAGAAGCTTTATAGTTAAGTAATAATATAGGATTAGTTATTTAGAGTTAGGTAAGTTTTATTAAGATAACCTATAAAGATATTCAAATTATAGGAATTCTCTAGTTTTCTAGTTATATAAAAAGTTTTAATTATGTATTAGAAATTAGAATTTCAGTAGGAATAGATTAAATATTAGTATTTTTAACTAGTATCAAAAAATAGTAATTAATTTTAAATTTAACCTTTATCTATTAAGTTTATACTTAGTATTCTTTCTAAGTATTTAAGAATTTTAGGAATAAGAGAAGAAGCTTTTTCTACTAATTAATTATTAATAGAAATATAATAATATTATTTATCTTAAGAACTAGTATCTTAATAGATATTATTCTAAGGATTACTAGAATATCTTATTTTAAATTAGAAATACTTATTATAAGAATTACCTAGGGGTTACTATTTATTAAAGTATTTTATCTTTTTAATTGATTTATAAGTTTATTAATCTTCTAGTGGAAGGAGTTTAAAGTATATTATAACTATTACTAAAGTAGTTTATTTATAGGATTACTATTTATAGGGATATTCTAAGGAGTTCTAATACTTTCTATTATTCTTTATATTAATTAGTTAGTTACTTATTATATAGTATTATATCTTAGGAGCTTTACTTAACTAAATTAGATATTTAACTAGTAAGAAATTATATTCTACTTAGTATTATCTATTTAGTAAATAAAACTAAGTTCTAAATATATAAAAAGCTAGATTTAGACTTATTTAACTATAAGTAGTATAGAATACTATTTATTTAGAACTAAGGGGTAAAAGAGAAGCTTTTCTAAATAATTAAAAAAAGTTTATATATATAATACTACCTAGGGCCTACTAAAGTTTTATTTGAATAGGAAGATTATTATTAGATATTTAGATATAGCCCTAGCTAGTTATCTAGGTATAACTTATAATAAAATTATGGAGTTTTATAAAAATAGTTACAACAAGTTTTATATAAATAGATAAATATAAGAAATTTTGGAATTAGTTAATATAATCTATAATATAATCTAAATAAGTATGAATAAAGATATAAATATTAATATCAATGATAAATGAAAATAAGATTATAATATAAAGAGACAAATTAATATAAAACTAGATTTATAACTTATTAAACTAATAATACATAATTAGTAAAAAATGATAAAGACTTAATAACTTCTAGTTATTAAAGAATAGGTTGTTGAGAATAATATCTAAAAATAGTACTAATATTAATATAAATAGTAATAATAATAGGAAGTTCAAATTCCACAAGAAGTAGGGAACTTCATAGTATTAATATCTAAATAAAGTTTATTTTCAGAAAGATTAACCTTATATTATATAGAGCTTTCAGCTCTATTATGCTCGGGCCACTGAGTGGTCTATTTACCAAGTATTCTAATATTATAATTTGATCAATTAAGAGTATAAATAATTAAAATAGTATAGCCTTTACTCTAATAATTAATTTTAGGGTTAGAAGAGTAAAAGAGAATACTCAAGCCCTTTAATACCTAAAATGGGTTATTAGGATAAATATAAGTAATAGCTAAATAGCTAGAACTCTAACAAATACTACTATATTTAATAAATACCTTAAGTAGTAAATTAAGTATCTTCATTATAACTTTAACTTTATACTATTTAACTTCTCCAAAATATACTTTTATACCTTTATTAATAGCTGATTTACTAATAATACTCATTTCTTATTTCAATTAGGATTTATAATAATTCTTAGCTAAGAAATTATTATACATAATAATTAATTTAATATTTATAATAACCTTATATACTACTCTTCTATGAAAAGTAAAAAAGCTACTAGGAGTATACTTACTTCAGAGATTTATACTATAATAATTAATATAAACTTTACTGATACTATAGTTATATTACTTAAGAAAATTCTTTAGTATTAAAAGCTCCTTTAAACTCTAATTATTATAAATACTTATTTATACTTACTCTATAAATATCTTATAAAACTTAATCCTACGAAAGAAAAATACCTTATAATTAATGTTATGGTATTAAAATAATTATATAAATACTATAAGCTCTATAAAGTATAATAGATTAATAGAGATAGTAATATTACTAACACTTTTATAAAAAGCGTATTAAACGATACCCTTAAGAGATTTATCAATTTAAATTATATAACTATTCAAATAAAAAGATAAATAACTCAAATAGAATAAATAAATAAATATTGAATTTTATTAAGGCAAAAGGGTATAGACTGCTAAAAGTACTATTTTTAATATAAATAGATAGGTATTGAGATATATAGTAAAAAGAAAAGTTTCTAGTATTAGTTATACTATACTATAAGGCATATAGTAATTATATATATTACTATATATATAGTAGTATACTTTCTACGCCTTATTAGTAATAGGTGCTAGGTATTTAATACTAGCTATAGCTAATTATATAGCAATTAATAAGGAATTACTATACTATAAATCTGAAGCCTTATATAGTACTTCATATTATATAATATAAGAATAATAAGAACAAATAACTAGAATACTACTTTGCACCCATACAGTAAGATCACATACAGCATGCATTACCCTCTAGATAAACCAACAAGAATAAAACTTATTAATTTAACTATTAAGATTAATAGTATTCTAATTTACAATATAGAATTATCACTAAGAAGTAATAAGTTCTCAGAAGACTTTAACTACTTTTATAATCCTATTGAACCTATTAAAATATTCTGCTTCACTTATAAAAGATATTAATTTAATTACGTAATTTATGAAGATTATAATAAAGATTTTCTATACTCTAACTCCGGATTACTATTTAGTGTTTTTAAATAAGATTATAATTAAAAAGCTAATGATTATATATAATAGTAAAGATAACTCATAATACTTAAGTATTTATAAATATATGCTAGAATACTTTTAGAGTATTAATAGGGTTTTTATAAGTATTAAATTAACTAGTCATATAATGATAGTAGTTAAATTATAATTAGTATAAGAAATAGTTATTATTATAAATTATATTTTTATGATATATACTAAAACTAGAAGACTTTAAAACTACTAAGATAAGAACTTAGAAAAAATATGATTATATCTTAGAAATAAAGCTATTCTTAAATATTACTATATTTTATTATATCTGGATTAAAAACATTTTTACTATTAAATATTTCCTCAATAGTTTACTTGAAATCAATACTTCTTTTTAATAATTAGAACTATAAGAAATAGTAGTAAAATAGTTATAGAAGAAGCTTTAGAATACTCTTATATTTATTTCTATTAACTATAACTTAGAAAGAATATAGATCTACTAAATAATTAATACTAATAGAACTAAGTAAAGTATAATTTTAAAAAAGATTTCTAAATAGAAAAAAGCTATTACCTACTATAAAAGTAGATTATTTATAAACCTAAGGCTTAATTATAATATAAAGAAGATAAAGCTTTAGGAATTATTCAAAGCTTTAAAGGAGGTTTATAATTATCTATATAGTTAGTATTTCTTACTAGGGATAGATATAATAATACTAATGACTTAGCTTAATAATATAGTATTAGACTTTCTAGAAATACTTACTATTTATTAGATATCTTAAATTTAGGTATTTAACTTTAAAGTCTATTATATTAATGACATGATAAACTTCATAGTCAATAAGTTATTTTAAAAGCTTTCTAAATTATTTAATAGATATAATAAGATTAGAAAAAAGGATTTTAATAATTGTATTAATAAATATATATATCTTTATAGATATAACTATATAATTTTTGTCAATAAAGTATATTCTTTTGATGATAGATAATATGTAGAAGAAATCTGTAAGATAGATATTAACTTTTCTATAAATAATACTATAAACCTTAAACTAATACTTTTTATGATTATATTAAGTAATCTATCAATCTAGTTATATATATCTTAGCAGATTACTTCTTACTTAATAGTTCTAAAATAACTATTTAGTATCAATTTGAACTATTTCAAAATATTTAAATATTAAATTATAATATTCTAATTGTAAAACTAACTACTTTTTATAAAAGTAATATTATATAAGTTGATATATTAATAAATAGAAAATAACCTAGTAGTATAGTAGAAGTTTATTATAATAATATATAATAAAGATAGGTATTATAGCTAGAAAATAGCTTTCTATAAACTATCTAATTAATACTACTAAATAAACATATATAAAATAAACTATAAAATAGTAAAATACTATTTAAACTATTAACTATACTGAGCTAAGTATTTAGGTAACATTTATATTTTTACTATTCTATGTAAACCCTTACTGAATAGAATTAACTTGAATTCTTGAAGAATAGATAAATAATATCTTATTAGAATAAGAGTTGCTTTTACTAAAATAGCTGGAGGTATAGTAGCTAAATAAAGTAATTTCTCAAACTATTATAAAATTCCTATAAAAAGACATAATTATTAAGTATAATTTATATAGTATTCTGATTATATATGATAAATTAGAAACTAAATAGTATATTATTACATTTGATAAATAATATAATATAAGGTAACAAATCACTGCTATTTATAACCTATAAGCTAATAATATTATTAAAGTTAAATGTTAACTTATATTTAATACTTTATTAATCTAAATAGTAGGGAATAATAATAGAAATCTTTAATCTTTACTATTCTTAGTATTATTTATAAGTGAGATAATAATATAAATTTTAATAGAATGTATTTCTTTCTATTTTAAATATAACTATAAAATAATAATACTGTTGGTTTATCCGTTATAAGGCTCTTATACTATAGTGCTGTTGGGTAAATAGTCAGCCTATATAATCTGTATATACTATGTAGCTAATACTAGCTATATGGCTATATAGGCTATATAGGCTCTATTTCTATATATATAGCTATACGCTATATAAATTATTAATAATAATAACGAATAACTAGAATACTACTTTATACCTATATAATAAGATTATATATAATATCTATTACTTTCTAGATAAATTAATATTAATTAGTAGTTAATCTTTCTATTATTATTATACTATAGATTAATAAGGAGTATTTAGTAGAAGAAGTATTTATAATTTTATTTATAGCTTATAGGTAAAAGATTGTAAGATTATTCTATTTAGATACTTCAGGCCCTCCCTACTTTAAGATCTCACTAGGACGTTTTAAACTATATACTAATTCATTATAAATAGTTAATATTGTAATACTAATAGTTATATTTAATTTAGCTTTAAAATAAGGTATTTCCTAATAGTTATTGTTAGGAGGCTAATAACTATTTTTAATTTTAGCTTATAGGAGTATATTTAGTAAATATTATAATCCTCATAAGCCTTATAAATCTCCTTCTCTAGTTATTAGAGTTTATAGTATCTCTAGTTTCCTATAGATATTTTAGACCCTCCCTACTTTAGAACTTTACTAGGAGCTTCTAAATATACTAATCTTTTATAGATAGCTACTATAAGAGGCTAATAACTACCCTTACTTTAGTTAAATATTTGAATTACATACTAAACTTCTTATAGATAGCTATTATTAAGATACTAATAATTATATTTAATATAATTTGAAATAAAGTACTCTATATAGTTATACTAAGTTTAGGCTCTTAGTATAATTAAATAGAGTATATTTAGTAGATATATTTAAAGGTTTATATGGTTTCTTGAGACCCCTCTATATAGCTTAGATAACTGCTTTTTCCTATAGCTTTTAAGGCTCTATAAAAGTAATATAGTTATACTAACCTCTTGAAATATAGCTTATAATAAGTGCTTTTTCCTATAGTTTCTAATAATACCTCTAGAGACTATTAGAAGATATATAATATTGCTAACTTCTTGAGGTAATACTCCTATAGCTATATATCTATATAGTCTTAAGAGCTATATAGCTTCAAGCTAGAGTATATAATATTACTAACCTCTTGAAGTAATACTTCTATAGCTTTATAGCTGTATAGCCTTAAGAGCTATATAGCCTCAAGCTTGAAAAGAACCTTATACTTCTTCAATTTCTAATACTTATATAAAGAAATCCTAGTAATTAATATAACTATTATAATTATATAGAGAGATAGATAGATAATAGGTTTAGCAGTAACGAAGGCTATTAAAAAGATAGTATTTTATAGCTAGCTATATAGACTTTTTTATAATTAGATAATATTGCTATAGTATAAATAAAAGGTCGCTAGTATTAGTTTATCTATTATAAGGCTTTTATACTATAGTACTATTAGGTAAATAGTTAGTCTATATAGCCTATATATACTATATAGCTAATACTAACTATATAGCTATATAAGCTATATAGGCTCTATTTCTATATATATAGCTACACGCTATATAATATAATAATAATAATAACGAATAACTAGAATACTACTTTATACTTATATAATAAGATCACGTACAGCGTACATTACCCTCTGGATAAACCAATAAATACTAATTAAAGCTCTAATATTTATGTTGAAAGTTTTAAATTGAATATTAATATAAATAAGAGATGAAGAATTATAACTAAAGATAGAGGTATTTACTTAGGTAGATAAAAATAAAAAGAAAGCTATAAATATAATTATAGCGTAATACTAAAGAATAATAGAAAATTTAGATATTTAGTAAACTAATATCTTTTAAAATCAGAAATTAGAAATTGGGAGCTTTATGCTAATCTATAATATAAAACAAATAATTAAAAAGTTATTAGAGTAAGAATTAGAATACTAATAAACTAAAGGGTTTTGAATTTCTTAATATATATTCAACTTTCTTCTATATCAACTACTAATTTTATTGGGAGAGGAAATTTAAAGTTTCATTTATAATAATAGTTATTAATAGACATTTATCTAAATACTTAGAAAGTACTAAGACTACTAGATCTGTATATTTATAAGTTTAAGTTAGAATTAAAATTACAAAAGGTTTTTTGAACACAAAATAGATTTATAAGTATAAAAAGTAGAGAATTATAAAGAACTTATAATTTAAAGAGAGAATAATAATAATAGGGAAAATATGTCTTTAATTTAATAATAAGTATACTTATTAAGTATTTAAAAGATTACTAATATAATACTAAAAGATTCTATATTTAAAATCTATCTCTTTAAGTTAAGCTTAGAAGTATAAGTAATATATTAAGAAATATATATTTCAAATCTTAACTCTTATTTAAATAGTATTGAAAAATATAAATATATACTTATAAATCTATGAAAGTAGTTTTATTTAGTCTTTTCTTCTTATTATATATTATATAGAGAAGTTCAACTTTCTGTTTGTTAGTTTACAACTAGTAAATGTTATAATTAATTAATTATGTAAATAGTATATAACTAGTTATCTCTATTCGTAATATCTATATCTAAGTTATAATATGTATATATATACTATATACTATAGAGATAAATCTATATAGTAATCTTTCTATTCTTATTAGTTTAAATAAATAGGTTGACTATTTAGATACCTATTACTATAGCTTTAGCTATCTTAATACCATATTCACTTAATATTCGTAATACCTTTTTCTATAAATAAAGCATATTAGATATTAGAACTAGTATAAAATATAAAAGTAGTATAGAATATAAAAATAGTATAAAATGCAAAATTAGTATAAAATCGCCTCTACTTATATAAATCCTTTTAATTATATTACAACTTGCAAGAAATACTATAAATAGTATTTCTCTATAAAAACATATTTCTTATTTAATATTGTATTAAATATTTTAAGTCTTTATTATGATATATCTCTCTCTCTCTTTCTTACTTTCTTATGATTATTTTATATACCTTCTTTCTACTTTTATTTCTTCTTCTTATTACTATTAGTAGTTCTTATAATTTATCCTTCTACTTATATTATTACCTTATTTATTATTACGAATTTTTCAAGAGTTTAATTATCAGATTTCTTAGTTATACTATCTGCAACGTGATCTTTACTATTAAAGATCTCTCTTTACTTATACAATTATTAAAGTATTATGATATTAACTATATGATACTTCTTTCTAATAGTACTCAATTTAAGAAGACATTTATAAAAGAAGTATAAATTAATATAAATTACTATTAAGATTATTAGTATTTTTTAATATTTAGGTATTTAGTTAAGACTCATAGAGATTATATATTGTATATTAATTCTTATAGTCATAACATAAGCTTGGAAAGTTAGTATATTCTATATAGTTCTTTGTAATCTAATAGAGGAATTATAAACAATATTACCTCGAAGGTTAAAAGTATTATTATCCTTATTATTCTTTTCTATTCTTAAGATAATAATAAATTCTAATTAGAATATAATATCTTTACTATTAATAAAGAATCTATTAATAAGGATATAGAGCTTTATCTCTTTCATATTAATAAGAATAAATATTAAGCCTTATTTTAAATTATTTATCTATTATATAAAGTACTTAATATAGATTTTACTTATACTATAACTATCTTACTTAAAAAGATCTTCTAATACTAAAGGCTCCCTTAGATCCTAATTATTATATATACTAATCTATACTTATTCTATAAATATTTTATAAAACTTAATATTACTAAAGAAAGATGTCTTATGATTAATATTATAATATTAAAGTAATTATATTTAAATCATGAATTCTATAAGATATAGTAGATTAATACAGATAACAATATTATTAATACCTTCACAAAAGGCATACTAAATTATACTTTTAAGAGATTTATCGATTCAAACTATATAACTATTTAAGTTAAAAGATAAGTGACTTAAATAGAATAGATAAATAAGTATTTGAATATTATTACAGCAAAAAAGTATAGATTACTAAAAGTATTATTTTTTATATAAATAGATAGATATTCAAATATATAGTAAAAAGAAAAGTTGGTAGTATTAATTACACTATACTATAAGATATTTAGTAAATATATGTGTTACTATATATATAGTAATATACTTTCTACACCCTATTAGTAATAAATACTAGGCATTTAGTACTAGCTATAGCTAATTATATAGTAATTAGTAAGTAATTACTATACTATAGATCTAGAGCTTTATATAACGCCTCATACTATATAATATAGGAATAATAATAATAAATAACTAGAACACCACTTTGCATCTATATAGTATGATCACATATAGCATATATTACCCTCTAGATAAACCAACAATAATATAATAATAGTAATAACGAATAACTAGAATACTACTTTATACCTATATAGTAAGATTATATATAATATATATTACTTTCTAGATAGACCAATAGTAACTATCTTGTTTTAATAGTTATGAAATATATTATTTACCAATTACTATATTAGATTTAAGTAGTAGGATAAAGTTTATATATCTTATTTCTATTAAATATATTTGCCATAAAGTTTACTTAGAATATAGTAATAAGTTAACTAGTAAAAATAACTTTTGAAATAACTTAAAATAGTATTAAAAGCTCTATTTTAATTATTAAAATAATAATAGTATCTTGTTTATTAATTTATTATACTATTAGACTTCTAAAGAAATATATAATATATACTTAAGAGTTCTTTTAATTATTACTATTATCTATAAAGCTAGTATTTATAATAACTATAAGGTTATTAAATGGATTATTAGTCTTATAGTTAAATCTAAAGTAGAAGTTCGTTATTTTATTGGAATATTATATTATTTATTTAATTTCTTTATAATAATTATCTGAGGGGTTTGAGTTAAAATATAATGATGAACTTATTTTATAGATAATATTTGGTCTTATTATAAGTATAATATAATTCATTAAACTAATATCCTACTAGTAATACTTAATTTCTATATAAGAGGCTTAATTATATTATAATAGGAATTCTTTAGTTTTTAAAGGAACCTTAAAATGTTTAACTCAATATATATATTTCATAAGATACTTAAGAAGCTTTTTAATATATACTACTTATAAGGGCTATAACTATTATACTACTTAGTTTTAAATAATCTTAATACTTAGGAATTACTATAAGTCTTTATTTCTTTTAAAATAATATTTCTATTATAAATCTATTAATAATATAAGTATTTTAGAAGTATCTTTTAAAGGGAAAGAAAGTATATAGTTATTCATATAGAAGAAAAAGATAATATATTTCTTAAGTTAGTAATATAACTTTCTTATAGTAGATTTAAAGTTAAAATACTTAAGGATTACTTCTAAGTAGTATTATTATTAGAAAGAAAGACTTTTACAAATGATTTAATATTTTACTAAAATGATACATTTTCCCTTATATTTAATATCTTAATAATATTTCTATAAAAATGATTTTACTTAGTATTTCATATATAAAAGTATTAACTATAGTATATTAAAGTAACTTAAGATTAAAGTAATTAATAATTACTATAAGGATTTAAAATAATATACTTATTAAAGTAGTTATATAAGTCTTGTAATTATCTTATAGCTATTAACCTCTATAAATAATTATTTGAATTTTGATTTTTAAGAAGTATTTATATTTATCAAACTTATAAATATAAACCTAATAATATTTCAAAACCTTTAAATTCTTTACAGGAACTTTATTAACTTTATTCTAAAAGTATAATTTAATATAATTCTTAAGGTAAGTTTATTTTACTTTTACTATAGTCTTTATATATAGACGAATAAACATAAGATATAAATAATAGTAATAGGTTTTATTAAATGACTCTTTGAATAAGAGTCTTTACTCTCTTGTATATTAAGTATTCTCTAATATTTTATATTTACCTTATAATTAAAATTTCTTATGAAAATTCATAATACTTGTATCTTAAACTTTATAGAAGAATTAAACCCCTAAGGTTCTTTCCAATTAACTATTTCTATTATTCTTCAGTTATAAATAGGAATATCTTAAAATATCTGAAAATAATTAAAAGGTATTAGTTAAAAAATAGTTTTAAAAAAGATCGCCTAGTTACTTTGATATTGTACTTAACTATCCTTTATATTTAATTCTCTCTAGAGGTATTTAAGCTCCTCATCCTTTTATAATCTTATTTATATAAAATAGGATTATAGAAGAATATAATAGATAATTCTAAAGGGAGTATTAATATATATTTTATAGCTTTAGATAGTATTCTATAAAGCCTTAGGATAATTACTACATAAATATAAAACTTCAAATTATTATAGCTACTTCTTATTTCAATATAAACTACTTTATTAGGTTTTTTACTAAGACTTGAATAAGTAGTTAAATTAACCTTAAGTAGTTTTAATATAATTATTTACTTTTATAAATAGTGAGAGATTTCATTAGAATTCAACTACTTGATATTATACTATAGAGAAATTAAATTTCTATTAAAAAGAGGGTTTTATTAAAAAAGATGTTATACGTTATTTTAACTTTATTTCAAAGTGAGTTTTATACTTAAGATTACTTAATTCAAGTATAGCTAATTAAAAAGCTGATAGAAGTGTATTTATTAAAGTATACTAAATAGTAATATTTAAGTTTTATATCTATAGTAAGAATAAAGTATTTAGAATTATAAATATGACGATAAACTAAGTCTAGCCTTATAGTATTAATTTTTTAAATAGCTTTATAAAGTTTTTATTATTATATTTACTAGGTTAAAAAATATATTAATATTCCATTATATAGAAATACTACTACTTATAGAGTTTTAAACTAAAGTTTATAAAGTAATTTACTCTTATATTTCATAGTTCTTATATATATCTTAATAATTACTCTAATATATTTAATACTCTTAAGTTAACCTTGAATATATAAAGTAGATAGTTTTGGATATATATTTTCAAAGATTAAATTATATTCTAAGTTTTTATATCTAGGAATTCTATTATTATACTTACAGACTTTAATATGAATACTATATTAATATTTAAAGAGTGCAATAAAGCTTTTAAATATTGTTATAATGATAGCTCTAAAATAATTAATAAGATAGAAGTCTTAAGAGTAATTGGTAATTCTATTTATAAATATTGGAATTGAGATAAAACTACTATAGCTCTAATAATAAGAGTAAAAGTTAAAAATAATATACTTTTTAGAAGTAGTATATAAAGTATTCTTATATTCTATTTGATAAATCTTATATTTTACCTTATTAATACTACAAGTTCTATATACTTCTTAAATAAACTAATATTTATTATACTTTAAATAACTATTACTAATATAAATATGCTATATAGTTAAGATGAAGTTATTAAATTGACTATATTATTATTATTAGATTTAAAATCGCTTAGGAGATTATAGATATACTAAATACTTAGTAAGAATATATTAATATAATCCTATGAGGTATATATATAAGCTATATCTTTCTTAATCAGATATACCTCCTTAAGGAGAGATCTTTAAAACTTCTCCCTATTTATATAAACTTTATAAATAAATTTAAAAATAGATCTTTTTATTTATAAATTGTTCAAAAAGGTTATATAATTCCTAAGCCTTTTCTTTTGAATTTGTAAGTAATAGTTAGTAGTTATATCAAAAAGTATTATAATTAATTAAGTAGTACTAATCTTATTTTTAATACTTATTATCTTATTAGTTAAAAGTTCTTAAGTTTTAGTATAAGTTATTAATTTTATTATATAGCTATATATTTTATTCCTTCTCTCTTTAGCTATCAACTTCTATTAAATAGTATATAAAGTCTTAAAATAAATTTCTTGTATTATTATATTACTAATTTATATAGAAATTCTAAAATATCTTCTTTTATTTATAAGAATTCTCTTAAAAAAACCTTTATTACTCCTAGTATATATCTTAATAATTCTAACTTTGTATAAAGGGTAATTAAAAGTGCTATCTTATCTATTATTAATATAATAATTAGTAGTAAAACTACTAATTACGATATTAAGAGTATAATTAATAATAAGGACTTTAAGGACACTTCTTATTATTCTAAGAAAACTATAAAGTATTTTATATCTATTCCTAAGTTATCTATTCTGTTAGAGTTCTAGCTATTTAGCTATTACTCTATTAATCCTAATTACCCATTTTAGGTATTTAAAGGCTTGAGTATTCTCTTTTATTCTTATAACCCTATGTTTTCCATTAATTATAGAAAATCAATTATTAGAGTTAAGGTTATACTACCTCAATTACTTATACTCTAAATTAATCAAACTATAATATTAAAATATTTAGTCAACAGACTACTTAGTAGCCTGAGTATAACAAAGCTGAAAGCTCTATATGATATAAGGTTAATCTTTCTAAAAATAAATTCTATTTAAATATTAATACTATGAAGTTCCCTATTTCCTATAAAACCTGAACTTCTTATTATCATTACTATTTATATTAATATTAATACTATTTCTAGATATTATTCTAAATAACTTATTCTTTAATAATTAAGAGTTGTTAATTCCCCTTTATCTTTTACTAGTTACCTATTACTAGTTTAATATATTCTTACTTTTAAGAAATAGAAGAAACCTATTATTATAAAGTATTAGTTTATCCGTTACGAACTGCTACACTATGGCGCTATTGGATAAATAGTTAGCCTGTATAGCCTGTATGTACCATATAGCCAGTACTAGCTATATAGCTATACGGGCCACATAGGTCCTATTTCTATATATATATAGCACGCGCTATATAATATAATAATAATAATAATAAATAACCAGTATACTACTTTGTATCTATACAGCAAGATTACATATAGTATATATTACCCTCTAGATAAACTAATACTAATTAGTAGTTAATCCTTCTATTATACTATTATACTATAGATTAACAAGGGGTATTTAGTAGAAGAAGTATTTACAACCTTATTTATAGTGTATAAATAAAAGATTATAAAATTATTTTATTTAAATATTTTAAGCCCTCTCTACCCTAAGATCTTACTAAGAAGCCTTAAATTATATACTAACCCTTTATAAATAGCTAATATTAAAATACTAATAGTTATATGCAATTTAATTTTAAAATAAAATACTCCCTTATAGCTACTATTAGGAGGCTAATAACTACTTTTAATTTAGCTTATAGGAGTCTATTTAGTAAATACAACTTCCTTAAGCTTTATAATTCTTCCCTAGTTACTAGAATTTATAATATCTCTAGCTTCTTATAGATACTTCAGACTTTCGCCATTTTAGAATTTCTATTAGGAGGTTTTAAATCGTATACTAAACCCCTTAGGGATAGCTACTATTATAATACTAATGATTATACTTAATATAGTTTGAAATAAAATACTCCATATAACTATACTAAGTTTAAGCCTTTAGTATAACTAAAAAGAGTGCATTTAGTAGATATATCTAAAGGCTTATATAACCTTTTGGGACCCTTCTATATAGTTTAGATAACTGCCCTCTCTTATAGCTCTTAAGGCTCTATAAGAGCAATATGATAACTACTCTCTCCTACAGCCCTTAAAGCTCTATAAGAGCAATATGTCAACTACTTTCTCCTATAGCCCTTAAGGCTCTATAAGAGTAATATGACAACTATTCTCTACTATAGCCCTCAAGGCTCTTTAAGGGCTATAGCTATACTAACCTCTCGAGGTATAGCCTATAATAAGAACTCTCTCTTATAGCTTCTAATAATAACTCTAGAGACTACTAGAGGGTATATAATATTACTAACTTCTTAAAGTATAATTTATAGTAAGAGCTTTCTACTATAGTTTCTAATAATAATAATTCTAGAGATTACTAAAAGGTATATAATATTACTAACCTCTTGAAGTAACACCCCTATAATTATATAGCTATATAACCTTAAAAGCTATATAGTTTTAAGTTTAAATAGAACTCTATATTCTTTTAATTTCTAATATCTATTTAAAGAGATCTTAGTAATCAATATAACTACTATAATTATATAGAAAGATAGATAGGTAATAGGTTTAATAGTAGAAGAAAGCTATTGAAAAAGATAGTATTTTATAGTTAGTTATTCAGGCTTTTTATAATTAGATAATATTATTATAGTATAAATAAAAAGTCGTTAGTATTAGTTTATCTATTATAAGCTACTATGCTATAGTACTATTAGATAAATAGTTAGCCTATATAACCTATATATACTATATAGCTAATACTAGCTATATAGCTATATAGACTATATAAGCCCTATTTCTACATATATACTACGCGCTATATAATATAATAATAATAACGACGAATAACTAGAATACCACTTTATACCTATATAGTAAGATCACATACGGTATATATTACCCTCTGGATAAACTAATATTAAGAGCTTTCTTATAGTTAAAAATACTAAGACTCCTATATTTAAAACTATTAAAATAATTCTAACCTTATCTAATTATAAGTATAAATATATAAGTAAAGAAGATAAAGAGGAGTTTTATAATTCCTATCTTAGTTATTTATTTTTCTTTATTAAAAGTTATAATACTTTTAGGATTTATTACTAAAGTTCTTATTATTATTATAAATACTATTTAATTAGTAATATTTGTGAGTTAGATATAGAAATAACTATTTATTTCTATATTAAGTTCTTTACTATTTATAATAATAAGAGTATTGAGTTTATAATAAGTATTTCTTATATAATCTTCTAATTAGTTTTCCTAATTTATATACTTCCAGATAGTTTCTACTAAATATTAAGACTTTTATAATACTATTATTATTATTATTACTTATATTAATCATACTAAGGGTTATCTAACCCTTATACCTATTCTCTATATTCTATTTATAATTCTTATAATTCTTATAATTCTTATTATTATTATAGTTTCTTTAGATAATCTTTTTATAAATAGGATTAGTAATATTAGTTCTCTCCCTCTAGGTAAAAACTTAATTACTAGTTTGTATTACCTTCTTAATTTGTATTTCTTATCTTATCTAAATAATTATACTCCTAATACTTTCTTCAAATTACTTCTTAATATTTATAAGTAAGTTACTTATTATAAGAGTTTTTTAAGATAATAATATAATAGTTTAATTTGTTATTTCAAGTTTTAGTTTTAGAGGATTAGTTTTAATTTATAGGTTTCTTACTTTTAGATATCCTTTTACCTATAAGTTTTAATTTTAGAGTGAAGAATATTTTATTATCTTATACTTTGAAATTTAATAATAACTTTATATAATTTATTACTTACTTATATTTTATATTAATGCTATATAAAAAAGTTTAAATTATATTTCTTTATTTTTCTGAAAATTACTTATATAATTTCTTTTAAAGAAATCTTATTTATAATTTAAGTTTAATTATTTTTAGAACTTTTTAAATAGTTATATTAATAGAATTTTAATTAAACTATTTATTATTAATTATATTAAAAGAGTATAGATAACTAATAGCTTCTCTTTAGAGATCTCTTAGTAGAATTAGTAATTATAGATATTTATATATTCTAGATAAATTTAAAGTGTTAAAAACTCTTTAGAAGTAAAACCTATTCTTTAAAGATTATTATATTAGATTTTAATTATTACTAATTAGTTCTTATCAATTAAGAATCTTATTTCTTTTAAAGTTTCTATTAATAATAAGAATTATAATAAAACTAGTAAGTAATCTATAGATGATACTTCTTTTACTATTACAAATAAAGAAGGTAGTTTAACTTCTATAATTAATATTATAATTATAGATTACTTTATAGTTTTCTAAGTAATATTCTTTCTAAATAGTTTTATTATAAGGTTTTAAAAGTTTTTTTAATTCTATATATTATCTCTAAAACTTATATTTAAAGAGATTATTAAAATATCTTCTAAGTTCTAGGGTTTTATATTCTATTAAAAATATAAGTATTAAGTTCTATAGATATAATTAAATATTCAGTTTACTACTTCTTAATATTAGGAATTAGGATTTTAATTAAAGTATATTAACTAATTAATAATAAATATTTTATTAGGCTTTATCATAATTATTATACATAGTATTATATCTATTCTTTTCTAATAGAAGTTTATTTTATAATATAAAAGTTCTCTTTTATATAGTAAAGGTTCTAAGTATATTATAAGAAATTTACTTTTTACTTTAAATAAATATCCTTTTAATAAGAATTTATAAGTCTTCTCTATATATATAATTTATAAAACTTGTAGCTTCTAAGCCTCTTAATTATATAAGACTTAATATTAAAGAATTATTATAAGTCTTATTGTCTCTTAAGATAGTATTCTAATTAGAAGCCTTATATAGCTTTTCTTATAAAGCCTTTGTATTTTTAAAAAAAGAACTAAGATATAATTATTAATATAATAGAAGAAAAAGACTTCATCTTTATACTAGTAATAATCTTCTCTAAAAATATAAGATAACTATAAATTCCTAAAGTCTTTCTTAAAATATTACTATTATAATATGAAAGATTATGAAAAATTATAAAATACTTTTAGAAACTTTAGAACCTTATTTGTTATCTTATATCCTAAACGTATTTATATATAGATCTCTTTATTAATTTTCATATAAATAAGAATATTTATTATATTATATTATAAGAACTTAAAGTTAAAATATATAGTAGTTATTATAAGTATTCTAAATAATATTCCTATAAGTATTATTATTAAGGTATTATATTTATTCTTAGATTATTAATTCCTTCTTATAATTAGATAAGTTTTTAACTTTAATAATTACTTATATTTATTAAGTTTATAAATGTAGATTTAGTAGTACTTAAAGACTATTCAACTTCTTATAATTAGCTTATTAACTTTAATTTATAACTATGAGATCTAATAGCTTCTTAGGTATACTTCTTTAGCTTCTTAAAACTCCTGAGCTAATAGGTAAATATTCTAGGGGCTTATACTTTTCTTTATATAGTTTAAATGTAGTTACTTCTTATACTACCCTTAATCGGAATATAAACTTATATTACTAAGTAAATAAGACTCTTAATTGTCATATATATAAAAGTATAGATATACTTATATATTGTTATATTATACAGCCAGCTAGCGTATATATAAATATATAGCTTATTTCTAATAGAAGTAGTTAAAAGGCTTTCTACTAAAATATTCTAACTATTAATATTAGAACTATTTTTTACCTTTTAAGAATTTTTAAATAGTAGTTATAATCTATTACTAATAGTAGTAATATCTAAAAGAAACCTTATATTCTACTAATTATATTACTAAAGTAGTTAGCATCTTATAAGTTATATCATATTTAAAGACTTATTAACTATATCAAATATTGACAATTATAGTTTCAGAATAATTACTCTTTTATAATTAAAATAAATAACTTAACTAAATATCTTACTAATATCTTTACTTTTATAATTTCTGAAGGAAGATAAGGTTTATAACTAGAATAGTATAAAGAGTAATATTATATAAATATAATCTAACTTCTTTATTTTTACTATTTATAACAAAGATTTTAATATCTTTATACCCCTTAAAAAATAAGCCTTATATTTTACTAAATATAATCTTCTATAGCGGCCTTCCAAAGAATTATAAAATATTCTACATCTTATAACATATAAACTAAAATACTTAAATTAAAAGTAAAAGAACCTTAGAGAGAATACTATTGAAATCCCTCTTTATAATATACTTATTATATAATATTATAATTATTTTAACTAAAAGACTAACTATATAATTACTATTATTTAAAACTTTAAACCTTCTTTAAGAAATCTAAATCTAAAGCTAATAATTATTTAATTCTTTTTTTAATTAAAATATTTAATATTTAATTCTTATAAGTATAAGGATATATGCTCTATAGCTTGTATAGAAAGCTGGAATGATTGAAATCATTATATATTATATAATTTAGTGGCTTGAGGCCATTATAAGATAGAAGTCTTCTTATAGCTACCACTAGTTAGCTTATTAACTTGACGTTTTATAATTTATAGAGACTTACCTTTCACTATTATTATACCTTCTCTTGCTAGATCTTTAATTATTCCCTTATAATTCTTCAACTTCTACCTCCTAGAGGGGTAAAACTAGGATTTTAATAATAATTCTATTATAATAAACAGCTACTAAATATATAGTATCTAAATATATAGTATCTAAATATATAGTATCTATAGTAATATCTATAGTAGTATCCCAAGTAGCTATATTCTCTGAAACTACTAGTAAGTATATAGTAATATCTATATTATTAGGATTAATCTTTTTAGTTACTAGCAGATTCAGTAATATAATAGCTATTAAACAAAGTAATACTACTATAGTAGTACTTATATATTTTCTTAAGGAATAGTCTTCTTTTATAGAAATAATATTAGTATAGCTATTTAATAGCAAACCTATAGTAATAATGCTATAAATCCTAGAGATTTTAATACCTACTCTTAATTACAAAGACTATTCAAAACGTCTTAGTTATCTTTATAGCTTCTTTTATAAAAGTATTATCTTATATAAAGTTGAGGATTAGCTAATAGTCATCTAAGATAGCTATGCTCTATAGTTAGAAGCCTGTAAGATATATAAAATATAATAAGCTATAATAGAATTATCTTATAATTTATAGATTTAGTAGTATAATTATTACTATATTATATCAAACCTTATATAAGATAACTTTATAGTATTTACCTACTACTTATTAACTAATCCTATTTTATAAAAGTTATATTTATATAGTATATTTTTTATATTTTAATATAAGGGCTAGTTCCTACTAAAGTTTTATATTAAATAGTTAGCAATTTATAAAGTTTTAGATACCCCTATAGAAACTTTAAAACTCTAGATATTTACCTTCTTCTATTACTTTGAAGTTAAATTATAGTAGTACTTATAATATTAGAAGTTTAATAATTAGATATCTAGAGCTATAGTTCTAATAGCTAAGTATTGCTAAGAGTTATAACTGTAGAAAGAGGCTTTTAGTAGTATTAAAGAAAGGGTAATTAGTATTAAGAGGGCTATTAGTTATAATACTACTAAAGACTTGGTGTCTAGCTATTATAAAGATATTTTAAAGGGATTCTAAAGAAGCTATATCTTAAGGGCTAGTTTCTATATAAAATATATATTAAGTTAGGTTATATTATAATTACTTATTATTATAATAAATGCTATATAAAGTATAGTTAGAGGGATTCCTTTATAAGGTCTTACTTCTTTAAAAGTATTATTGAAAGTTATAGTATTAAAGGGATATTAGGAAGTAATTTATAAAGGGCTTTAGGAAAGAGAAGATTATACTATTCTAAAAATATTACTCAGGGTATATTAGAAGTATATTAGGAGGATAATCTAGTTAAAGAGGTTATTATTATAGTTAATCTAGAGAGACTAGTATTTATATTAAGAGTATTGCTAATAGTATATTGAGGGTATTTTAAGAAGGCTTTCACTAGAAGTTGATATTATAGTATATTAAAATAATATTATTAGTATGTATATTAGTATCTTATTATTAGAAGAAACTTTAAAAAGCCTTTAGTATAATAGGATGAAGTTAGACACCTTAGTTTTTATTTAAAGATTTATTCTAATTAGCCTAATCTACTATTAGATGCTTTATAGTATCATTAGCTGTAGGATGAAGTTAGATACCTTCGTTTTTACCTAAAGAGTTTTTCTTATATATTAACTATTATTTATTACTATTGTTTCAACTATTATTTTATTATTTCAACTATTACTCAAACTTTTAAATAGTTAGTAAATAGCTAGGAAAGCTATTAAAGTAGTTATATAGTATTTATAGGCCTTAGGGCCCAAGGCTTCTAAAGGGGGGGATAGTTTTAAGGATATATATTCTATAGTCTATATAGAGAGCTGGGATAGTTAGGATTATTGTATATTATATAATATAGTAGCCTAAGGCTACTATAAGATAAAAGCCTTCTTATAACTACTACTAATTAGCTTACTAAGTTGAAGTCTTATAACTTATAGAGACCTATCTTTTACTACTATTATACCTTCCCTTACTAAGCCTTTAGCTATTCCCTTACAATAAGCTAACTAAAAGTATATATAATAATAATATATTGAAGTATAACTTAATATATTTTTGGAAGGTATGGAAGTTTATCTAAACTTTTAAAGTACTTCTTCCTATCTTAAATATTTAAATAATAATTAAAACTTCTATTATAATATCAAAAATGCTATAATTAATCTTACTATATAATAAGACTTTAAAGAAGTATTATATTATTTGTATAATAGTTAAAATATTTTTCATATCTAAGAATATAATGTCTGAATAATCATAAATTATAAACATATAGTTTTATATGTAAAGTTTAATTAGTAAGAAAGCTAGTAAAAGTATAAGATTATAAGTTTAAAATATTTTGATAAGAGGGGCTAATAGCTCACTTTCTACTATAACTATTAGTAGATATATTATTCCCTAAAGTATAACTTCAACCCTCCTACCCCCCTACTAACTACTATAATTAGCTTCTAGTTAATCTAAAGCTAAACCCTTTATAGTTATAACTAGTATACTTACTTTATATTGACCTTTTTAATAATAAATAACTAATAACTCCTTCTATAATAACCTTATACCCTTATACCTTTATAGCTATTAATATATAATTTGAATATCTTAAGATATTTAATTACTACTAACTATAAGTATTCTATTTAAATATTTATTATAACTTCAATATCTATAACTTTAATATCTCCTAGACTAAACCCTACCAATTTTTAAGATAAGACTTGATACTATTAATATAAAAGTTCTCTACTATGAATATAAACTAACTTATAATCTTTATATAAATATAGTAGGATTCAGCTTACTCTTATTAGTAAACAATCTCGATATATCAATTAAGTATAGGTAATGTATAAATAATATATATATAGATATAGATACTCTTAATATAACTTAATAATTCTCAAAACTCCTATAATTATATTATTATAATACTTTAAAATATCTAGTAATTAGTATTATAGTAATATATTAATATTAAGGTATTATCTAATTCATATTTAATCTCTAAAATATTTAGCTTAGTATAACAACTTATAAAATAACTAGATAATTACTTTTTAAATATCTATAAACTATTTATTAATTATAGTTTTTAAGATAATTTTATTAAAGCTTAATCTAATAAACTAAGAGGTTAAATTATAAGGGTTATAAGTAAATATTACTTTATTTCTCTTATATTTCTCTTCTTATAAATTCCTATATAGGTTTTAAAGGGATTTTAAGTTTATTATAAAGGATATAGAAGAATAATAAGTTATAAAATACCTAGCTCTTAGTATTCTATTTTATCTTATCTTTAAGAAATTTAAAAAGATTCTTAACTTTATAACCTTAGTAGTTACATTTAGCTATATATATTAAGCTTCAATTTTAATAAGACTTTTTCTATATAGATTATTATTATAAAGTCTTCTATTACTATAGGATTAAATATTAGAACTAGGAGTATAATTATCTATAATAATAGGTAATTTTACTACTATTTTAACTAGTGATAAGCTAGTATTAGTACGAATACTATTATTAGGTAAATTGTATAGTTAGATTTATATATAGGGTGAAAAGCTTAGATATCATTATAAGTATAGAGTAAAAGTAATTAAATAAAATACTTTAATTATAGAAGAAGTATACTTAACTATTTAAATCTTATATATAATATCTTACTACTTCTAAAATTATATTTTAATTACTATCTTTATAATAGAAGATTAAAAACTAAAAGATTAAAGTATTTTATAATATATAAGAATAGTATTTTAGAAGTATAAGTTATTTGTAATATTGAAATAATTATAAAAATTAGTAATTTATTGTTAGTTTATCTAGAGGGTAATACACGCTATATGTAATCTTGCCGTATAGGTATAAAGTAGTATTCTAATTATTTATTATTATTCCTATGTTATATAATACGAGGTATTATATAAAACTCTAGATCTATAGTATAGTAATTACTTACTAATTACTACGCAATTAGCTATAATTAGTATTAAGTACCTAGTATCCATCGCTAGTAAGGTGTAGAAAGTATACTACTATATATATAATAATATATATAATTACTATATACCCTATAGCATAGTACAACTAATACTAATAACTTTTCTTTTTACTATATACCCTAATACCTATCTATTTATACAAAAAATAGTACCCTTAGCGATCTATACCCTTTTACCTCAATAATATTTAAATACCTATTTATCTATTCTACTTAAGTTATTTATCTCTTTATTCAAATAGTAATATAGTTTGAATTAATAAATCTCTTACGGATATAGTTTAGTATATCTTTTATAAAAGTATCAGTAATATTATTATCTCTATTGATCTATTATATCTTATAGAATTCACAGTATTTATATAACTATTTTAATACTATAATATTAATTATAAGGTGTTTTCCTTTAGTAGTATTAAGTTTTATAAAGTACTTATAAAGTAAATATAGATTAGTATATATAATAATTAGGATCTAAAGGAGTTTTTAATATTAAAAGATCTTCTTAAGTGATATAACTATAGTATAAATAAAGTCTATACTAACTACTATAGTATAAATCTCTAAAATAAGTATACTCCTAATAACTCTTTTATTTTTTATAGAAAAGTAGTATATAAAGTTACTATAAAAATTAAACTAGCTATTACTAGTAGTAGTCTCTTAGCCTAAAATTATTATAAATTCTAATTAAGATAAGAAGTTAGTATTATTAGTAAACGAGCTATTAATAAAAATGTAAAAATACGCCTTAGAGAAATTAAGTAGTATAAAGTTAAAATTATATTTAAAATACTTAATTTACTATTTGAAGTATTTATTAAGTATAGTAGTATTATTACTAAAAAGCTATTATTCTTATATTATATAGGAGAAGTCGAATAATACTTTAGGCTAGTATATTAAAATAAGGTATGCTTTATATATATATTATTCAATATATACCTTTTTAAATATTTTGAATATTATACATATATTAATAAGGGCGAGTTTTTACCCTTAGTATTTTTAGTATAAGTAGAAAGTATCTCTATTAAGTAATAAGATATTTCTATTAAATACTAATAGTACTACTTTTAAGAGGATTATTTTAAATTTAGCTTTAAATAAGGTTTTTTAGAGCTTCTTATTTTTATAGTATGAAAAAGTAGTATTTAAGAGGCTAAGGGTATTATTAGTTTATATACTTATAAGGTTGAAATATTATTTGTAAGATATAAGATGAAGAAGTATAAGTTATATATTGATATCTCTATTTATAATTACTCTTTATAATACTTAAAGTATATTACTTATTAGTAAGTACTAGTCTTAGTAAAACTATATAGTAGTTTAATAATAATTATAATAAGACTAGGGGGTATTAATTTTTAAAGTATAAAGGTAATTTAATTATAATATACCTTATAAGCTCTATTTTAGCTTAAGTATAAACTTATATAATATTATAAAGTTATATCGTTATATTAATATACTAGAGGAAAATTAAAACTATAGCTAAGATTAACTACTAACTACTTTATTAGATTATTAGTAATTATATTAATATTTTAAACTTATTATTATTTCTAAAACTTTAAATTATAAATCTCAACTTCTTATATATTTTATTAGTATTTTTATTCTAAACTTTATTAATAATATAAGACTTCAAATACTTATAATTCTTATAGAAAATAGAGTTATACTAGATAATCTCCATAATACTATTAATAATAATACTTTTAATTTTTTTTAATCTTTTTTTAATTAACTTTTTGAATAGTAATCTAAATATTATAATAATACTTTTTTTATAGAAATTAAATATTAATACTATATTAGACTATTCCTTAGTTATAAGGTATACTATAAAATAAAATCTTTAACTAAAATCTAGAAAGAATAAGCTATCCTTATAAATTATAAGACTTAAAATTAGTTTAATCTAAAGAAATTTAAAGCTAGGGGAGTAAATTACTAACTACTTGAATAGGGGGGGGATTATTATTATTAATAGTAGTAATATTACTATTATCTATAATAATAGTAATTTATAGTATTTACTAAGTATTCTAAAGTTCTATAGGGATAGCTATAGATAAAATCAGGATATTACTATAGAAGTATATATTTCTATATAATATTAGGTTTCCTACTATAGTAATACTAATTCTTATAAATTTCTTATAAATACTTTTAAATATTAATATTTTAAAAAGTATTAGTATCTTATTAATATAATTTAATAAGATTTCTTAATTATTACTCTTAAAGTATAGTTCTATAACTATAAATTAAAACTCTTAAAAATTATAAAAAAGCTTAAGAATATATATCTTATTATATATAGTAAGGAAGTAATATAGGTTTTACTAGTTATTTCTCTCTTATTATATATATACTAAAGATTAGAGTAGAAAGATTATAATATATAAAATATCTAAGCTATTATATATTATTAAAGTAATATTAATAGTATATTTAATAATTAACTTAAGGGAGGGGCCGATGGCTCGCTCTCTACTACGACTATTAGTAGACATATTACCCCCTGAAGTATAACTTCAGCCTTCCTACCCTTCTACTAACTATTATAGCTAGCCCCTAGTTAATCTAAGGCTAAACCCCTTACAGCTATAGTAGCTAGTATACTTACCTTATATCAACCTTTTTATAGATAATAAATAACTAATAACTCCTTCTATAATAACCTTATACTTTTACGCCCTTATACCTTTATAGCTATATATAATTTAAATATCTCAAGATATTTAATTACTACTAACTATAGGTATTCTATTTGAATATTCATTATAACTTCAATATCTATAACCTTAATATCCTTATTATAAACTAAGCTTTACTTATCCTTAAGATAAGACTTTATACTACTAATATAAAAGTTCTCTACTATTAATATAAACTAGTTTATAATTTCTATATAAGTATAATAGGACTTAACTTACTCTTATTAGTAAATAATCTTAATATATCAATTAAGTATAACTAATATATAAATAATACTTATATAGATATAGATATTTCTAGTATAATTAGATAGCTTTTAAAACCTCAATAATTATATTATTATAATATTCTAAAGTATCTAGTAACTAATATTATAGTAGTATATTAATATTAGGGTATTATCTAATTAATACTTAATCCTTAATATTATTAACTTAGTATAACAAGTTATAGGTTAGCTAGATAATATTCTTTTAAATATTTATAAGTTACTTATTAATTATAGTATTTAGAATAATTTTATTAAAACTGATTTTAGTAAAATAATAGCTTTAGTTATAATAGTTATAGCTAGATATCTCTATACTTATTCTATAGTATTTTTTTTATAAGTAGCTATATAGATTTTGAGGAGATTTTAGTTCTATTATAAAAGATATAGAAGAGTAATAAATTATAAAACGCCTAGCTCTTATAGGCGCTCTATTTTATTCTATTTTTAAGAGGTTTATAAAGGTTCTCAACCCTATAACTTTAGTAGTTATCTTTAGTTATATATATTAAGCCTTAGCTTTAATAAGCCTTTCCCTATATAAATTATTATTATAAAGTCTTCTATTACTATAGGGTTGAATATTAGAACTAGGGGTATAATTATCTATAATAATAGGTAATTTCATTACTATTTTAACTAGTTGTAAGTTAGTATTAATACGAATACTATTATTAGGTAAAATTTATAGTTAAATCTATATATAGGGTATAGAGCTTAGATATTATTCTAAGTATAGAGTAAAAGTAACTAAATAGTATATTTAATATATGTATAGTAGATTTCTTTAGTAGTTTTATATATAGTATAAACCTAAGTAATAATATCTAGAGAAGGAGCTGAATTTTCTATAAAGTAAGGGTATATTTTAAAAATAAGTAGAATAAGTATAAAGTTATTAAGCTTAGTAGTACTATTAATTACTTTATATACTACTTAAAGAGATACTTCTTAAGTAGTAATAGGTATTTTATTATAATAGATCTTATATATATAGCGGAAGAATATATAGTAC
>AMCV02000026.1:1052822-1063220 GCA_000350065.2 Colletotrichum orbiculare MAFF 240422 | reverse complement strand
AATTATAATAAAATTAGGAAAGCCTTAGTATATATTAATTTAGTATACTTTAAAAGCCTCTTATATTACTTTCGCTAAGATATTTAGTACAAATTAAGTAGTATTAAATACTATTATAATATTAATAATATAGAGTATAAGATAGCTATTAATATAGATAATATTAATCATAATCTTAAAATTAAAATTAATATTACTTTAAATAGTAAAATAAAAATATAAAAAAACTATACTATATATTTAGTATTAGTAGTAATACCTCTCGAGTATTTTAAAAGTATAATATTTAACTAGATATCCCGCCTTATTAAGGATATTATAAAGATATATAATAACTAAATATTTAAAGTAGTAATAAAGCTTCTATATTTCTACCTCTATAAGGTATATAGAAATGATTACTCTCTTCTTATTAAAAAGTAGCTATAAATACCCCTATTTTTAAATCATTAAAATAATCTTTTTATTTTAATAGAACTAGTTATATATATTATTAAATATAATACTAAATTAATCTATATTTATGAAATAGAATACGAAAGAGGTATTATATAGTATTATATAAAATATAATAATGCCTAGGGGTATAAGGATATTAACTATTCTAAATATAGTAATTAGAAAGACTCTACTAAAATATATTATTACTAGTTTACCTGATAAAAATATAAAAATTATAGAAAAATTAATAATCTACTTAAATAAAATAAACTAAGAGTACCTAGTAGTTAAGAAGCTAGTAATACCTAAGTTAGATAAAATATCTTAAAGAAAATATTTAAATAATAGTTTTTAAGCATAAGTATAGATATAAGGGTTGTAGTACTACTTTTCTTATTAATTGTACTACTAGAAGTACTACTTTAAGTAAAAATATAAAGTATTACTTAGTCTTAGAGAATTCTTATAATTTTACTTCTATTAAAAGCAATAAGGTTTTTACTAGAAAATAATATTAAAAATTATTTAAGAGGAATAGTAGTTTTACTTTCAAAGTTATATTATATTTAGTATTATATAATAGTATTATTAGGTTTATAATCTTAAAAGAAGTTTTCAAAGTTATTATCTAAGCTATTAATACCTTTATACTCTATAAAAAAAACTTAGTATATTATTATAGAATATACTTTAAGATTAAGATTTAACTTATATTAATTAAATAAGGTATATTTCTTTTTAAAAGTATACTTAATAACTAATAACTTATTTTACTATATATATAGTACTTCTTATTCAAATAGTTATATATAGTTAGATAAAAAGGATAAGTATTATTTAGAATAAGTAGTTATAAGTTTTATAAAGCTATATAAATAGGATATTAAATACTATATAGTATAATACCTTAAGAGTATTCTTAAAGAGAGTTATATATATAGTTAACCTAAGATTAATTATTAACTTACTTCTAACTATTATTTCTATTATTCTAAATATATTATCATTTTTAGAATAGAATAATATTACTTATAGCTAATTTTAACTAATTATAGAAATTCCAAGAGATTACTATAAAACTAAAGAAAGCTAACTAATACTTAGGTATACTATAATATATACTTATAAGCTAGAAGTAGAATACTATATCTATATAGAAATTTAGTAGGAAAACTCTCTAGAAATAAATAATTTTAAGTATAAAGGTTTTAAAAGCTTCTTTTTTATTCTTCTTAGGATTCTTAGTTATAATATTTCGAAATATAGTATTTTATTAGCTAGAAAAATATAACTATTAATATTTATTATTTTTAAAGTAATTTTTAATAAAGTAAGTTATCTATTTAAACTATAAATTGAAACTAAAATTACTTACATATTTAAAACAATATTTAAAAGGTTAGTTTTTTAGTATAATTAAGAATATACTAGCCGATATATAATATAAAATACTAAATTTAAAGTAGTAATTATAAAAGATATAGATCTTCATCTTAAATATATCGTATAAACTTCTACTATATTTTATATTCTTATTATATAGCTTTATAAAATCTATAGTATACTTAGTTAAAATATTATTAGAAAAGTAGTAGAGGTAAAATATAAAATATACTTATAATACCTCTCTTAGTATTAAAGAAGTTCTAAGATAGTTAAATATAAAATTAATAAGGTTAACTATTATAATAGAAGTTTCCTATCTTATATTATAGATATATAAGTTATTTAAATTAGCCATAAATATTTCTTCTTAACTTCTTATTATAAAACTATTATTAGTATTATATATTTAACTTTAGATTAAGTATTATACAGGGACAGAATAAAGTCTAACTTCTCTAGTATGAAATTATTAATCTACTTAAGATATTTTTTAAAATTAGTCTTAAAACCAATATAGTATTTTAAAACTTCTTAAAATTTCTTAAAAATCTATAGGCTAAATTCCTATTATTAAAATAGTTAGTATAATATTATAAAAATTCAATTACTATTTATATTAACTTTAATATCATATACTATAAGGTAATCTCTAAAATAGTATAATATAAGAATACTAATAAATTATTATATTATTAAAAGCTAATCCTTAAAATTATTTTTAAATATCTAGAAGACTTCTAAACTATAGAATTCTATATATATATAGAAAGCTATTTAATATACTATATAAGTAGAGATTTTTATAAAGTTTTTATTTATAATCTTTATATAGTTAAGATTAAGGATTTAGCTGAAAAGTATTAGACTAAAGTATTAATAAAACTTTATAAAAATAGGGATATTTAAAAATATTATTATTATAGGTATAGGAGTACTTAAAGTAGGCGTTTTACTTATAGGGGTTAATTTAGATATTGTTATAAAGATAGGAAGTTATTAGAAGAATTTTTAAGAAGCTATATAAGTCTTTTAAAAAATTAAGACTAGAAATACTATAAATCTCTAGTATTAAAACTCTAGTAATAATTTAAAGAAAGTTATTATATTAACTAAATACATTCTTATAAATAAAAACTAAAGGTAATTATTAGCCTCCTCATAATAACTATTAAGAAGTATTTTATTTTAAAACTAAATTAAGTATAATTATTCATATTATAATAATAGCTATCTATAAGGGGTTAGTATATAATTTAGAAGCTCCTAGTAAAGTCTTAAGGTAGGGAGGGTTTAAAATATCTAAATAATAAATCTTACGATCCTTCATTTTATATAGATTTTAAATATAAAGTTTTTATAATTACTTCTTCTATTATAATAAGCCTTACTAATCTATAGTATAGTAGTATAATAGAAGAGTTAACTACTAATTAGTATTAGCTTATCTAGAGGGTAATATATATTATATATAATCTTACTATATAGGTATAAAGTAGCATTCTAGTTATTTATTATTATTCTTATATTATATAGTATGAGGCACTATATAAAACTCTAGATCTATAGTATAGTAATTACTTACTAATTACTATACGATTAACTATAGCTAGTACTAAGTACCTAGTACTTATCGCTAGTAGGGTATAAAGGGTATACTGCTATATATATAGTAATACGTATAGTTACTACATACCCTATAGTATAGCGTAACTGATATTTATACTACTATATCTTATTTTATATAGTAATATTAATATTAAAATACTTTACTTATATATTTAGAAATCTAAATTATTATATATATTTAATAAGACTTTTTATATTAATAGTTTTAAATTCTTAAAATATAGAAATTATAAAAGGTTAAATAGGATTTTAAGCTTTCTTCTATAAAATTTATAATATTTCTAACATAAATCTTTTTAATAGTACTTATTAAAAATTATTAATCTTCTTTATAATCTATTTCTATATAAAGAAAACTTTCAAGATTATCTAATTTAAATATTTTAAAAACTTATTAATACTATTTAATTTTCAAAATATTATTTAAAAATAACTCTTAAAGAAGTTTTGAAAAGGAATTTTCTTACATAATTACTTTACATTTAAAGTAATCCTACAAATTATAAGACTTAATTTCTATTTAAAAAGTATTATATTGAATAGCTTATTAATTAACTCTTTTAAGAATTAAGAGAACAATATTTTTAAAAGATATCTTAATATTTAAAATATATTAAATTATTATAATATATATATCAGTTACATTATACTATAAGGTATATAGTAACTATATGTATTACTATATATATAGCAATATACCTTCTACATCCCACCCGTAATAAATACTAAATACCTAGCACTAGTTATAATTAATTATATAGCAATTAGTAAGTAATTACTATACTATAGATCTAGAGCTTTATATAACGCCTCATACTATATAATGTAAGAATAATAATAACAAATAACTAGAATACCACTTTACGTTTATATAATAAGATTATATATAATATATATTACGCTCTAGATAAACTAATAATAATTAATAATTAATCTTTCTGTTACTATTATACTAAAAATCAATAAGGCCTTCTATAATAGAGGAAGTAATTATAAAGCCTTATACCCAAAGTTTATATAAAATATAGAATTATAAGATTTATTACTTAGATACCTCAAACCCTCTCTACCTTAAAACCTCACTAGGAACTTCTAAATTACATACTAACTTTTTATAGATAATTATTATTATAATACTAATAACTATACTTAATTTAGTTCTAAAATAGAATACTCCTTAATAATTACTATTAGAAGGCTAATAACTACCCTTACTTTTTGCTTATATGAATATATTCAATAAATACAACTATGAAAAGCGTAGTTTGTATAGTTAAATATAGGGGTACTTCAATTGAAAGAATCTAAGCTAAAGAAGAAGAGTTTTCAGAAAGGCTGCAGAATATATATAAAATAAGTCTATTGTAGTCTATAGTAGTAGAATGAGATCTACTAGCTATAACTAGTTCCAGTAGAGTATAGCTTGTAATGTAATAATCCTCTTCAAACTATTACTAGAATTTTAATACTAGAGATTTATAGTATCTCTAGCCTTAACCCCTTAAGAGACCTATATAGCCTCTTCAAAACCCTTCTAATATCCCCCTCACTTTTATAATAATATCTAAATTAATCCCTATAAGTAAGATACTTATTCTAAATACTTCTATACTTATAATAATAATACTTTTAAGTATTTCTATCCCTATAAAGTTTTATTGATATTTTAACCTAATACTTTTTAGCTAAATCTCTAGTTTTAACTATAAAAATATTATAGATAAAACATCTATAAAAATCTCTATTTATATAATATATTAAATAACTTTCTATATATATATAAAACTCTATAGTTTAGAACTCTTTTAGATATTGAAAAGTAACTTTAAAGATTAACTTCTAATAACTTAGTAACTCGCTAATATCTTTATATTATATTATTTTAAAAACTACCTTATAATATATAGTATTAAAGTTGATATAAATAGTAAGTAAATCTTTATAATACTATACTAACTATTTTAATAATAAGAATTTATCCTATAGATTAATAAGAATTTTAAGAAGTTCTAAAATACTATATTAACTTTAGAAGTAATTTCAAAAAGTATTCTAAATAGGTTAATAACTTTATATTAGAAGAATTAGATTTTAATTTATCCCTTTATAATATTAAACTTAAAGTTAAATATATAATATTAATAATACTCTTATAATAAAAAGCTAAGAAGAAATATTTATGATGAACTTAAGTAGCCTATAGACTTAAAATATAAAATAGGAAACTTTTATTATAATTATTAGTCTTACTAACTCTTTATTTAACTATTTTAGAATTTCCTTAATATTAAAAAGAATATTATTATTAGGTTACTATAGAGAAGGGGGGTACTAGGGGGCTACTAGAGCTCCTATATGCTAGTTTAAGCTACTGGAATAATAGATATTCTAGTAATATAAAGTTTAAATATAAATGTGGAGTTATAGTTAAATAAGGGGAAGGCTAAGTTCGAAAAGTTATATAGTATAGTATACGCCTATTGAGAAATTTTATTACTTAGTATAAACTTAGTTTGATATATTTAAACTTCTATCTACTTTTAGGTATACTAACTAGTAGGACTATAATAGTATTATATTAGAAACCTATTATTTAAATAACCTAAAAGTCTAAACCTAGTTTAATAGGAGAACTAATTCTTATAGTTACTAGTAGTAGTATTAATAAATTAGAGGAGTAGCTATCCCCTTAGAATAATAGTAATCTTTCTAAAATTAATTTAGACTAATTAATTGAAGAAAAAGTAAAGAAGTTAAAAAAGAAGTAGAAATTAGAAAAATTAGTAGTATTATATAGGGGAGAGGATTTAGAATACTAGAAAGTTTTTTATTCCTATATTTAACCTTAAGAGATAAAGAAGAGATTTTTTAGTTAAATAGTTAGTTCTTATTAAGTATTAGAGGGGTAGTTAATTAGACCTTAATAACTTCTTATTGAAATTATAAGAATAGTTTAATTTAATAGAAGATGATTTCGCTATAAATAAGGATAAAATTTAGTATATAGGCTTATGCCTAGAGGGTATTATATCCTATTAGTAGATTAAATAAGTTATTATTACTTATAATAATAATATTAAGTAGATTATTTAGGTAGTAATAGAAGAGTAGCTGAAGTTTAATATACATAATAATAATATTTAAGTTATTATAATAGTAGTTGAATTAGATATAATTTATTAGAAGGTTAACTAATCTTATTAATAGTTTATTAATATATATAAATTTCTTAAAGTAAAATATCTTAATATTTAACTAGAGAAGTTTTAAATTATTAATATTATTAATTACTTATTATTTAAATTAAGATATATAATTATAAATAAGAGTTTACTTATTATATATTAGGAATTAAATTATATAATTAAAAAAGTAGAAATAGTTAAGTAATCCCCAGGTAGGTCTATTTTAGTAGAATTTATATTTAGAATATTAGAGTAGAAAGATTATAGATTATTAGTTATATAGATAGTTATCCTAATTTAAGAGATAAATAAAAAAAACTAGTTAAAAGAACTATCTCTTATAGTTATTTTTTTATTTAAAATTAAATAAGAAGGGATCTTATGGCCCTAAGTAGCTACTCTTTAAAGTTTGCCTAAGTATTATAATTATAAAAAGATAAATTGTATATTATATTAATATAATAAGGATACTTATTATACCTATAAGAAGTTTAAATATACTAGAGAACTTTATTATATTTTAAAAATAGGAGTTAATAGTATTTGTATCTTATAAGATCTAGAGTCCTACTAATATTTTAAAACTAAGGTATTAGTCTATATAGGGAGAAATTAGAAGAAGGGAAAAATACTTATTAACTTAAGGGTTAATAAGAATATTATAAACTAGAAGATATTATATAATATTAAGTTTATAAAGATTAGCTTAAGATTAAAGATATTAGGTTTCTAGGGAAGAGTAATATCTAAATATACAATATGAATTATAATTATAAAGATTATAGATAACCTTAGTATAATATAGATAAAATCTTATATATTCTAAATAAATAATATTAATAAATATAATATAATAATAGGGATTTCCTAGGGAAGAGAGGTAAGGTTTAATTTAAAATAGAAGATTCTAGGTTAGACCTATTTCTTAACTTTTACGAATTTCAAATTAGTATATAAGGCTAAAGTAATTAATAAGGCTAAGAAGTAATCTAAATATATATTAATAATCTTAGTTATATTAATATTAATAGAAGGAGAATAGTAGGCTACTTAATAATAACTTATAGGAAGTCTAAATAAAAAGAAAGTTAATCTTAATTAATTACTACTAGAATATTAAGAGTAGGCTTATATTTTTAATATAAGGAAAACTAGTATCTTTATAGAAGAAAGTATTTATATATATATATATATAATAGAATTAGAAGAGGGTAAGAAGTTCTTATAGAATTCTATTTATTTTTTTATAGAAAAAGAGTTAGAGGAATTATATTAATATTTTATTTTAATTTTTTAAAAAAGATAGATTAAAGTATTAAGGAGTCTTATAGGAGTATTAATTCTATTTATTCTAAAAAAGGGAAGTAAGTGAAGACTATATATAGATTATAGAAGTCTAAATAATATTATTATTAAGAATTATATACTAGTACTACTTATTAGTAAGATTTTAGAATATTTAAGAAGAATTTTATAGTTTACTAAATTAGATCTAAAAGATATATATTACTAGGTCTATATATAGTTAGGAGATAAGTAGAACATAGTATTTTAGATATAATATAGGTATTTTAAGTATTATATAATATTATTTAGTTTAGTTAATACTTTAGTAACTTTCTCAATATATATTAATAATACCTTAGTAAGCTTTATAGATATTATATATATTATCTATTTAGATAATATCCTAATATTTACTAAAATTAAAAGGACTATAGAGAAATAGTAAGGGAAGTATTAAACTAGTTATTAACTATAAGGTTTTATACTAACCTAAAGAAATATGAGTTTTATATATAAATAATTAAGTTTTTAGGTTTTATTATCTCTCCTAAAGGTATTACTATAGAGGAGGAGAGAATAGTAGTAATTAAAGAGTAGTTACTACTTATAAGTATTAAAGAGATCTAGATCTTTTTAGGGTTTATAGGATTTGATAGGAGATTTATTTAGAACTATTTTAAAATATATATTAAACTTACTAATTAATTAATTAAGTAGGTAAAAAGGGAAGATATAATAACCCCTAGTATTATTAAGGTTTTTAAAGATTTATAAGATAGGTTTACTTAAGTATTTATTCTATAATATTTTAATCTAGTTTTTCTAATTTATATAGAGATAGATACTTCTAATTTTACTATAAGAGTAGTAATTACTTAATTAGAAAAAAGATAGTAGTAATTATTAATTTATTTCTTATAGAAATCAAAAGAAGTAGAGTTAAAATGTAATATACTAGAAGTTAAACTACTAGTTATTTATAAAGTAGTATTTATATAGAAGTACTACTTTTTATATTTATAGTATAAAGTTAGTTTTATTACTAATTACTTAAGATATTAGTATTTAGTAGTAAAACTTTAGTTTAATAGTTATTAGGTAAGACTTTCTTAAGATATATTATTATTTGATTATATTATTAATTATTAGTTAGAAAAATAAAACTTAATAGATAGTCTATTAAGATAACTAGATTATTCATTTATAAAAGGGGAAACTTAAAGAGCTAGAAGTACTTTTTTAGAAGACTTCTTAAGTTAGTTTTTAGATAGAATAATAATAATATCTTTCTAAAGTTAAATACTAATAGTAAATTTAGAAGATATTATTCTAGAGAAATTAGAAGAAATATTATAAGAAGAAATCTAATAAATATAGAAAGAAACTACTACTAGAAAAAAAGAAAGGTTATACTAAAGGGGTAATAATTAGTCTATTAATAAAAAAAGAGAGGTAAGGTTTTAGAATAAACTAGTTATCCTAAATAGATATTAACTTTAGATAGATTTACTAATAACTTTCTATAATAAACTTTTAGGGAAATATCTAGGTATTATTAGGATACTTAAGAAGTTAGAATAAATATACTAGTAGAAGTCTATAAGAAAGGATATTATAGAATATATATTAAAATATATAATATACTAGTAATTAAAACCTTAATACTACTTCTTATATAGGAAATTAGTATTTCAACTAATACTTACTAGCCTATAATAATATATTAGTATAGACTTTATTATTAAATTACTTAAGTCGATTAGATTTTTAAAGAAAAGTTATAATAATATATTAATAATAGTTAATTAATTTATAAAATATACATTCTACTTACTAATAAAAGAATCCTTAATAATAGACGAGTTAATAACCTTCCTAATAAATAGTATCCTTTTTAAATATAGAATTCCTTAAATTATTATATTTAATAGAATTTTACTATTTATTAATAGATTTTAAGTTTTTATTACCTATTTATTAGTTATTAAGAGGAAACTAAGTATAGTATACTATCTATAAATTAATAAATAAATAGAATAGTAAAATTAGAATATAGAATATTTCTTAAGGATAATAATTAACTTGAAGTAAGATAATTAGGTTAAATAGTTATTTATAGTTAAATCTATTTATAATACTTTAGTCTATAGTACTACTAGGGTTATACTAGTAGATATTTTAATAAATTACTTATTAAGGGGATTTTATAATAGTTTTCTAGAAGATATTAAACCTAAAATAGTCCTTATAGTAGAAGAAAGGGTAAGATACTTCTAGTTATATTAATAGTAGCTAAAAGCCTTATTAGAAGAAGTAGATAAAGGATATATTAAGTAGTATAATAAGAAAAAGAAGTAATTAGATTTTAAAATTAGTAATTATATATTACTATCTATTAAGAATATCTAATAAAAATAATTAGTAAAAAAGCTATCTAATAAATATTTAGGGTTATTTAGAATAATATAAATGA
>AMCV02000026.1:1040414-1052766 GCA_000350065.2 Colletotrichum orbiculare MAFF 240422 | reverse complement strand
AGGATTTATAATATCTTCTCCTTATTATAATTAGAGAAATATAGAAGTAATCTATTAGTATTCTAAATAGTCCCTATTAAAAACCTAAGAGATAATATATATAAAGTTAATTATATAGTAAATCATAAAAGACTATAAAGAAACTATTAGTATTTAATTAAATAGAAAAAGTATAAAATAGAGGAAAATTTATAGGAATTTTAAGAGGATATATTATTAAAACTAAGGTTAAAATATAAAAAAAGTCTCCTAAGGATTACTAATAAGTTATAAGAAGAATAGTATATTTAAATTATTAGTAAAATAAAATTAGGAAGTTTATATTAACCTAAAGGCTAAAAAAACAACGTAGTAGAGCCTAAAAGTAGTAATTAATTTTTAAAAAGAGAAAATATATAGAATATTAAAAGGGGAATAAAAAAATATTAGATTACTTAGTATTATTATTCTTACTTTCCTTATTATTATTATTTCTATTTCTATTATTCTCCTTATTATTATTATTATTACTAGGCTACTTAGGAGCTTTAGGAATTAGGAAATATAAATTAAAAATATTAGTATACTAAAAAGATAATATTAATAAGTAGGGAATTACTAAAAATATATTAAAAAGGTAGAAGAATACTTATAATATAAGAATAAATTAAAAACTACTCTAGAAAATAGTTTAGAAATTTATAAAAATAGTAATTTATATTTTAAAAGTATGAGTTTATACTTTTTAAGCTTACTAGAAGGTAGTAGTAGCTTTTATGCTTCTCTCTAAGAAGTAATTATACTATAAAATAGTAGTAATTATAGTTTTAGTAGTTACAAGCTAGTACTTATAGGCTAGCTATTCTATTTCTTTATCTTTAGTTTTATACTTAGTATTAGACTTATCAATATAAGAAGCTTTAGTCTAAAAAGCTTTATAGGTAATAATTTAAACTTTTTTAAATTCTTTTTATATTAATAATTAGTAGGGGAATACTAAGGGATAATAATATAAGTTTCTTATTTTAGTATTATAAATTGTTATAAAGGGGTTAGCTTTAGATATAAAATTATTAAAAAAATAGTATAAAGTAAGAACTATAAGAATAATAATATAAGTAGCCTAAAGAGATATTAGAATATATTTTATAGCTATAAGAATAATTTATAAGAAGAAGGATAGAAATATATTAGAATATACTTCTTATTATATATAATAGTATAATAAGAATACTTATTACTAATATTTAAAATAATTAATAGAAATAGGAAGGAAGAAAGTAGTAGAAATATATTAGTAATCTTATAATAAAAAGGGGGAATAAAAGAATAACTAGTAGGTTTCTAAATAGTTATAAAGTAGAAATAGTAATAATAAGAGACTTAGCGTATAAGGTTATTATTATTATTATTATTATTAGTTAGAAAGGTGTAAAAAGTATATAACGACTTAGTAGCTCTTTTTTTTTTAAAGTAGTAGCTCTTTTTTAAATAGGAATAAAAATAAAGGGAAGAAGTATTAAAAGAATAGGAGTAGGAGTAGTAAGAATAATAGGAGTAGTAGAAGTAGATATTATAATTATTATTATTATTATTTTTAATAATTTAGAAATAAAATTATTAATAAAAGAGAAAATAAGGGTAACTTATAAATAAGATTAAAAATTTGAATAATAAAAAAAGCCTTCTTTCAATTAGAAGTACTTAAAAGTTTCTTTAGGATAGAAAATAATAAAATTAATAATAAAGAAATTATTTATAAATTACTAGGGGGGGATAATAAGAATAGCAAAAAGAATAATATTAATTTCTAAAATTAGAAGAATTATAAAATATATACTACTTCAACCTAACTAGTAAAAATAGTATTCTATAGAATAAATAAGAATAAGAAACTTATAAGTTACTACTAAGGGAAGTTTTATATAATTTTTTAAAAAATTAAAGTATTATAATTATAATAGATATAAAGTCTTTATAGCTAAGAGTAAAGAAAAAACCTATCTAGTATTTCTATAGTTAAAGAAGACTAGCTACTCTATATAGAAACTTTAAGTTAATTAGAATATAGTTATAATTAGAATATATCTTAAGAAACTAATATTAATTAGGACTTAATATTAAGAAGCTGAGATATAAAGCTTAGAATAAATATTTAAATCCTAATTAAAAAAGAGTACTAAAAAAAGAGTAGAATACTACTATTTTATATTAGTATTTTAATAGTTAGATCCTAAAGATAAAACTTCTAAAAAGGGGGATTATATCAAACTACTATAGAAAAAAGGGGTATTAGGAGGCTACTAGAGCTCCTATATACTAGCCTTAACTACTAGAATAATAGATATTCTAGTAATATAAAGCTTAAATATAAATATAAAGCTATAGTTAGGTAAGGGGAAGGCTAAGTTTGAATAGTTATATAGTATAATATATACCTATTAAGAAGTCCTATTACTTAGTATAAACCCAGCTTAATAATTATAAATATATTTTGTACCTTACTTCTACTATTCTTTTTAGTAATATTTTAGCTAAGTATACTATAAATTTTATAAAGCTATATAATAAAAATATAAAATATAATAGAAGCTTATATAATATATTTAATATAAAACTCTATATTTTTTTATAATTATTATCTCAAGCGTAATATTTCATACTATATATAGACTAATATATATTTAATTATACTAAAAGATTCAGCTTTTAAATATTGCTTTAAATACTTAAGTAATTCTAACCTTAATCTATAATTCGAATAGATAACTTACCATATTAAAAACTACTTTACAAATAATAAATATTAATAGCTATATTTCTCTCATTAGTAAAATACTATATTTTAAAATATTATAATTAAAAACTTTTAGAAGAATAAAAAAGTATAAAAGGCTAGACCTAGGCTTATTCAAATATAAGTAGCGTAAAATACTATTTATTTAGAACTAAGGGGTAATAGAGAAGTTTTTATAAATACCTGGAAAAGTCTATATATATAATACTACTTAAGGTTTACTAGGGCTCTATTTAGATAAGAAGGTTATTATTAGAAACCTAGGTATAATTCTAACTAATTATTTAAATATAACTTATAATATTACTTCTTTCTTCTCTAATTATTATCCAACTATAAGCTATAAGTTAGATTCTTATTATTATTAACTATTAGTTTTTATATCCCCTTATACTACTCTAATACTATGATATTTATAATAGTATTAACTAATTCTTATATAAAATTTATATATTTTTCTTATTTAATAAGAACTTCCTAATAGTACTTGCTATTTACTTGATATATCTTTATAATAAGAATATCTTTAACTAGTTATTTAACCTTTTTATTATTCTTTACTAGTAGTAATAGCTAGCTATAGGTAATTATCTATTGAAATAAGAGATTAGTAGTAGCTTTCTAGAAGATATCTATTTAGAATTATAAAGAGATAGATCTTAATATCTCTAGTTTAATAATATATAATAATAAGATTTTTACTATTATATACTTATAGTAGAATTAGGTTAGTTTCTAGTTGAATTTTAGTAACTTATAATTAGAAGTATTTAATTATACTTTATTACTAATTTAGTACTAATTAGTAAGAAATTAAGTTCTATTTATCTAGGTTTCTAAATTCTACTAAGCTATTACTATTTTAGTATAAATATATATCATTAATAATTATATCCTTTTAACTAACTTATTAGTAGTATTTTTACTACTATTAGGTATTAGTACTACTTTTCTAACTATTAGGATGGAATTAATATAATAACTATAATTTATAAAGAGAAATATTATTCCTTTAGTATTATTCTACTAATTATAAAAAGCTAGTTATATAATAAGTAGTAGGTTGTTCTAATTATTTTATAACTAGTATATAAATGCTTTTAAGACTATTTAGATCTCCTAGTTATACTATTTTATAGTTCTATCTATTTAAAAGTAGTAATTAGTATTTAATAGATATATAATACTTATTAGATAATAGAATTCTTTTTAGAAGTAATTTATCTAGTTAGAACTTCTATTACTTATAATGAAATATAATATATTATGAAACTTATAATAATAATTGAAGAACTATTAGGTATAAACTTCTATTTCTATAATATCTATTTTTTCTAATATAGAGGTTTTATCTAATTAGTTTATAATAATCTAGAAATAATAATTATCTTATTCTTTTATAAGGAGTAGGTTAGTAATAAAATCTATTAATAGATTTAAATAAAATCTATTAGATATTAAAAGGAGTTTTAAGAATTCTTTCTTTACTTATTTTCAGATATAAACTTTCCTATATTTATTATAGTTATATATAAAGTAGTAGATACTCTAGGATTATTTAAATTAGAAGAATTAATAGCTTATAATCTCTAGTATATTATTATACTTTAAGCATTCTATAGGAGAGGACTTATATAATTCTTATACTAATTTAATCTTAAGCTTATTAAAAAAGCTATTATTATCTTTACTATTTAGTATTTATAGTTTATTTTTAAAAGTAAGTTATCTTATTATATTAAAGGTATATTTAGTGATTTGGATTTTAATATAGAGATTAGGAGGAAAGTTATATTCTTCTTATTAGATTATTATAACGACTTATTAGTATAAGAGGTTTCCCTTAATAATATAATCCTATATTTCTTATAGGTTAAATACCTAGGTATTAGTAATATTTATATATTTTATTTAAAGCTTTATAGGGATAGTAGTATTTAGGATGATTTATATTACTTATTCTTATTGTTCTTTATTATTCTATTTTTAGGAGTATCTTACTCCTTTTTAGAAAGGGTATTAAGAGCTATTATTTAATTATCTAGTTAGTATTTAAAATAGAAGTTATATTAGGATATTTCTTTTACTTATTAATTCTACTTTTTAGTAAATTATTATTGTTTTATAAAATATTTGAAGCTCTTATAGTTAGTAAGGATTTTAAACTTTTTAATACTCTATAGCTCTACTTTTTATATTTATAAGTAAGTTCGTATTATAAGGAGTTCCTTATTATAAATATAATAGTTAAACTTTATAAAAGTTAAATATTAGGAGTAGAAAGTTACTAAATGCCTTATTCTAGCTTTATTATTCTAAGTTACTATACTATTTAGAATAAATCTAGAATGACTAATTTCTACTATAGTTAAAGTATTAAAGTTAAACATTTATAGGACTACTTTTATAATAAAAAGGTGTTTTAGTATAAGGAAGGCTTCTTACTACTTTAGTCTTTAGTTAAAAATATGTATTTTAAAATTAAATAGCTTAGAAATTCTATAATAGTATTATATTATAATATAAAAACTCTATAGTAATTTATAAATCTAAAGATACTATAAATACCCTTTAGTAATTTAAAAAATAGTTAGTTAGTGATAGTCTTTAATTTCTCCAAGTTATATGAGAAGTTCTTTCTAATTGATATAATAAATCTAATATATTTGATTATTATAATAGAGAATTTATACTTCTTAGGATCTAGTTTTAGTTTTATATTAATAAGGTATTTGTTACGAAATAAGCAGTAACGGTGGGTCGGTACTGCCCTGTTTGGCTGGGCAAGCCTTTTTTGAACCGTGATTGGCCAAAAGGTGGTTTTATTTAATGAATGTAGATGCGTGTGGAAAGAAGGCCCCCGCGCGTGACTGCTGTTTACAGGTTTTTGTAGTGACGGGACGGCCGATTACGTAGCCGTACGCGCGTACGTAATCCCCAGAAACCATTCTGTAACAGTATTTAAGTATTTAGTAGACTTTCTCCTTATATTCTCATTATATACTATTAGTATAAATAAGGATATTATTAATATATATTATTATAAAGTTATTTAGGAACTACTATAAGTAATTATTAATAAACTATTAGAATATAGTAGAGGTATTAGCAAGTTTAAAAGAGTATATTATTTATTTAAAGAAATTATAATATATCTAGAAAGCTATTCTTTCTTAATCTGTTTTATTAATTCTAAGTTTATAGAATATAATAATAATATTAAGCTTAATATATTAGTAGGCTATAGTAACCCTCTAGAGGGGGTTTAATATAAGAAGGAGAGAGTAGTAATCTTTTTTTATAATTATATTGAGAACTTTATAATTTATATAGAAGTTTATCCTTATATTTAATTTCTTTATAAAGAGAACTAATAGAGTATTAATAGAAGAGTTATTTATTCTAATAAACTTCTTATTAAGTAAGTCTTTTAAAGTTCTCTTAAGTATTAGAAGTTTTTTTATAATATATTATAAAGGGGTTTTTAGAAAAGGTTAGGTTCTTATTTTTTATTATTAGAGATTAGTAGAATATAGTAATTTATTTCTAATTAATTGGGAGGTAGTTAGTATATTATATTTAAATAGAAGGAATTGGGGAATTCTTCGAAAATACTTATAAAAATATAATCTTTTAAGTCTCCTTCTATCTTTAAAGCTAATACTTTCTTAATATCTATTAAGTTAATAGATATAACTTAATAGGAGCTTGGCGTCTTATTAATATACTATATAGTATACTAAGAGATAAATATAAATAAATTAGTATTAAATAGGCGGGCTAATTAGATCTTTTTAAGCCTTACTAGTTCATTCTAATATTCTAAATAGGTTATTATACTATTTTCCTTATAGGCTATCTATTAAGTTCTAGTATTATAGATAATATAATTATCTTCTATCTATCTAAATAGATTATTATACTATTTTCCTTATAGGCTATCTATTAAGTTCTAGTATTATAAATAATATACCTGTCTTCTATCTATAAGTATTTAAAATATAAGAATGATTAGAAATATTTTATAATATAAGTATAGATTTTTTATATATAACTACTAACTTCTAATATTAGGATAGCTATGCTTTAAGTATTATTAAGTAATAGTTTAATAGTATATCTTTTTATCTATTTCTTTAACTTATTAATTAGTAAGAAGTAAAGTTTCTTTATAAAAGAAGTATTAATAATAGTATAAGTATTATAATTTGTATTAATAAGTATGTTAATAGAATAACGTCTATTAATTCTAACTTAAATAGTAGCGAACTACTAGCTACTTATTTATTCTTTTTCTTATTGTTTTTTCTATCTTATTACTTCTACTTCTATTAATTTTAAAGTTTAATTTTACTCTAGAGTTACTTTTTTCTTATATCTTTACTATTATTAGATAGGAGAGTACTATCCTCCTAATTATTTCTAGTATAACTTATAATATTTATAGCTTTTATAACTTTTATAGTAGCCTTCTTATATTTTTATATTATATAGTTTTTATAAATATAGCTTTCTTTATTATATTTATAATACTAGTAAGTATTTAAGTAGTTTTTAATATACTCTTTAAGAGTAAAAGAAGAACTACTAGAATTTTAATATTATTATTCCTTTTCAATTATTCTAATTATTATTATATTATTTTTTATTTCAGAAGTAGTAGGCCTTGAGTAGAATAATTAGTAGTAAATAGGTATTCTTTAATATATTTAAATTTCTAAGTTATATCTTAGACTTTTAATAATTAGAATTTATATTTAGTAGGAAGATTAATTAGAATAAGTAGTTTTCTAAAATAGGAGAATAGTATAGCTTCTAGTAGAGAGATCTAAATTATATCTAGCTATATATACTTTTTAATATTAATTAGAATATTTTCAAATTATAATAAGAAAGTAATTAGATTCTTTTTCTCTATTAGAAGTTTTATAGTTAGATAATAATATAAAGCTAATTATTTAAATCTAGGTAAGTTCTATTAAAGTAATTTATAAACTTATTTAAATTATAGGAGTTCTTTAATTTTCTAGTTATATTAAAGATCTTAACTACTTACTAGGCGTTAAAATTTAAATAGGAGTAGATTAAATACTACTATTTCTAATTATTATTAAAGAAGTAGTAATTAATCTTAAGTTTAATCTTTATTTAGTAAATTTATACTTAATATTCCTTCTATTTATTTGAAGACTTTAGAAGTAGGAAAAGAGGTTTTTTATACTAATTAATTACTATTAGAAATAAAATAATATTATTAATTCTAAGGATTAGTATTTTAATAGATATTATTCTAAAAGTTATTAAAGTATCTTATTATAAATTAGAAGTACTTCTTATGATAGCTATTTAGAAATTACTACTTATTATAATATCTTATCTTACTAATTTATATATAAACTTATTAATCTTCTAATAGAAAGAGCTTAAAATATATTATAACTATTATTAAGATAGTTTAGTTATAGGATTACTACTTATAAGAATATCTTAAGGGGTTTTAATACTTTCTAATATTCTTTATATTAATTAGTTAGTTACTTACTATATAATATTATATCTTAAGAGTTTTATTTAATTAAATTATATATTTAACTAGTAGGAAGTTATATTTAATTTAATATTATCTATATAGTAAATAAAACTAACTTTTAAAGATTTAAAAAGCTAGACTTAGGCTTATTTAATTATAAGTAGTATAAAATACTATTTATTTAGAACTAAAAAGTAAAAGAGAAGCCTTTATAAATACCTAGAAAAGTCTATATATATAGTACTACCTAGGGCTTATTAGAGCTCTATTTAAATAGGAAGGTTATTATTAGATACCTAGGTATAGTTCTAGCTAGTTATCTAAGTATAGCTTATAATAAAAAGAAGCCTTTAAAGTCTTAATATTTAAACTTACTTATATCTAGAAAGCCTTCCTACTAAACCTCTATATAGATATAACATTCTACTCCTAACTTATAAGTATATACTATAATATATCTAAATACTAGTTCGCCTTCTTTAATTCTATAGTAGTATCTTAGAGTTTCCATAATTAGTTAAAATTAGCTATAAGTAATATTATAATAATCCAAAAGTTGTAACATATATAGGATATTGAAAATAATAACTAAAAACAAATTAATAATTAATTTTATATTAACTATATATATAATTCACCTTAAGAATACCCCTAAGGTATTATACTATAAAATACTCAATACTCTATATATACTACCTCATAATATATATATTTATCTATACTAAACAGAACTTACTTTTTTATATAATTATATATAATTATTTCAATAAGAAGTATGATATATATAGTAAAACAGATTGCTAGTCTACAAAACATACTTTTGAAAAAAGATATATTTCTTTCAATTAATATAAGTTAAATACTAATTTTCAAGCGTATTTTATAATAATATATTAAGTTTTTGTTATAAATTATAAAAGTATTAACAATTTAAATAATAACCTTAATAACCCCCCTTAAGATTACAAGCCTAATAATACTATTATATAATACTAAGTATAATATAATTCAAAAATAAGACTACTATTCTTTTTAAATAATTTTTAATATTATTCTTTAATAAAAACCCTATTACTCTTGATAGAAATAAAATCATAAGGATCTTCTAAAACTAGGTACTATTCTATACTTTTATTCAGGATAATATTTCTAATAGTAGAATTACTAAGAAAAATAGTGTTATAGCTCTTATATCTATATTTCTACTTAAAAGCTATTACTTAAATATTATTTTTTAAAATATCTTATTTAATTTAAATATTACTAACTTCTCAACTACTAAGTATTCCTAGTTTACTATATTTAAATAAACTATTAATCTTTTTATAACTCTTATATTTCTATAAAGCGAACTAATAATAATATATTTCAATTCAACCTTTCTAACTATAATACTTAGAATCATTAATATATTTATACTTCTTCATATTATTATATTTTATATAGTATTATGTAATACTTCTTCCCTACTCTATTTTATAGATATAGATTACCTTAGTATTATATTTAATAATATTTATAACTAACTCTATTAAAATGAGAAGATTATACTAATTATTGAAAAATAGAGGTATCTATAGATACTTCTTCATAAAAAGAAAATAATTATTTCTATATATCCTATAAAAATAAAAATATAGAAATTCTACTATTATTTGAAATATTTAGCTATTATATACTTCTATAATATCCTTAATAAAATAGAATATCTAGTTAAATATTATACTTTTCAAATACTTAAGAAGTATTATTACTAATATTTAATATACAGTATAATCTCTTTATACTTTTATTTGATTATTTATAATAAGATCAACTTCAACTTGAGAAGTATTATTAATATTATCTATATCAATAGTTACTTCATACTCCATATTATTAATATTATAATAATATTTAATACTATTGAATTTCTACTAAATATCTTAATAAAAGTGATTTAAGAAGCCTTTGAAAAATATTAAATTAATATATACTTAAGCTCTCCCAATATTATTACTATTAATATAAATATAATATTTTAATCTAAAGACTTCAGATTGACAATAGAAATAATAAGATTAAGAGTTAATATTATTCCCATTCAAATATATAATAGTATTAGAAAAATTAAATAATACTATATATTCTTCTACTATATATATAAGATTTATTATAATAAGATGTTCATTACTACTTAAGAAGTATCCCTTTAAATAATATATAAAATAATTATTACTATTATTGAATTAAATAACTTTATACTTATTCTACTTATTTTTAAAATATATCTCTATTTTATAGACGATTTAGCTTTCTCTCTAGCTATTATTATTAAGACCTATATTATATATAAGATTACTAAAGAGATCTATTAAGAATATACTAAATATTTTATTAATACTATTTTAATAATATATAATAGTTTAAATATATTATATATTATAATCCTTCTATTCTAATTCCTAATATATATATAATAAGAGAAAAATAGCTAGTAAGATTTATATTACCTCCTTACTATTTATAATAAGATATATATTCTTAAGTTCCCTTATAGCTCTTAAGAGTTTTAACTTATAATTATAAAATTATACTTTAAGAATAATAACTAAGAGTTCTTATTAAACTATAATTCTAAAATACCAATACTTTTTAAAATACTAATACTTAAAGATATTTATAAGAAATCTATAAAAACTTATACTATTTTTATAAAAGATCTAATATTATATAGAGATATATAGTTTTATAGTAATATTCTAGTTTTATCTATAGTTATTCTTATAAAACCTTAGAATACTTAGTAAATACTATAAGCTATTATTATTATAAATAATAATAATACTACTACTATTAATAATAATAATTCCCCCCCTATTAAAATAATTAGTAATATACTATTATAACCTTACATACTTTAGATCTAACTAATTTTAAATCTTATAACTTATAAGAGTACTTTACCTTCTCTAGATGTTAGCTAAAAACCTTATTTTATAATATACCTTATAGTTAAAGAATAGTTTAATATAGTATTAGTATTTAACTTCTATAAAAAAGTATTAATATAATACTTAGATTATCATTTAAAAAGTTTATTAAAAAGAAGTTAAAAGTATTATTACTAATAGTATTATAGAAATTATTTAATATAATTCTATCTTCTATAAGAATTATAAAAACTTTAAATCTTATATTATTAATAAAGTTAAGAATAAAAATACTAATAAGATATATAAGAAGTGGAAACTTATAATTTAAAGTTTAAGAGATAATAATAAGTTTAACTATTGATATAATTACTAATAATTTAATAAAGTAATTAGTAGTTAATTTTAGCTATAGTTTTAGCTCTCTTCTAATATATTAATGAAATAATATAATTCTACAATATTATATAAACCTATATTTCAACTAAACTAAAGCTTAAAAGGTATATTATAATTAAACTATCTTTATATTTTCAAAATCAATACCCCCTAAGTTTTATTATAATTATTATCAAACTATTATATAACTTTACTAAAGCTAGTACTTATTAGTAGGTAATTTACTCTAAATATTATAAAGAGTAGTTATAAATAGAAATATTAATATATAATTCATACTTCTTCATCTCATATTTTAAAACTAATACTTTTAGTCTTATAAGTATACAAACTAATAATACTTTTAGTTTCTTAAATATTACTTTTTTTCATTATAAAAATAAGGAATTCTGAAAAGCTTTATTTAAAATTAAACCTAAGATAATCTTCTTAAAAATAATACTATTAGTATTTAATAGAAGTATCTTATTACTTGATAGTAATACTTTCTCTTTATATTCAAAATACTAAGAGTGAAAACTTATTCTTATTAATATATATATAATACGTAAAATGTTTAAAAAAGTATATATTAAACAATATATATATAAAATATACCTCACTTCAATATACTAACCTAAAATATTATTCAATTTCTCCCATATAGTATAAGAATAATAACTTTTAAATAATAATACTATTATACTTGATAAATACTTTTAATAGTAAATTAAGTATTTCAACTATAGCTTTAAC
>AMCV02000026.1:1026201-1039365 GCA_000350065.2 Colletotrichum orbiculare MAFF 240422 | reverse complement strand
ATTATATATAATTAAATATAGCTGTATATATATTATATAAGGCTTTATTTTAAGTAGTTTAAGTAAGGCGAGGTTTGTAGAGATAGCGCTAGCGCCTGAGGTTTAGCTAGTGTAAACTCTACCTCTCGAGTGTGTTATTCCTGATAGCAAGTAATGGCCGGATACCTTCCTTCGCGGGGGCTGTATGTTTGCGTATCAGATCTGCAGGACCCTGCAAATCCGAGGACGCCCTTTTTGAAATACCTACTCTGGCGTCTCACCAACTCACCCATTGCGTAATCAGTGTGGTTCCCAGAATACGCATGTGAATCCTCGCAGACAGACAGCCGGCCCTGCCGACCTCCCTCCCCGGCTGTGAGAAGATCGATGCGGTTGGTTACCCTTGCCAACCCTTTGGATACGGACGGACGAAATTCTGTTGCGTTCTTGCTTTCTGGGCTTGCCGGCGACTGCTGCTTTGCGACTTTCCTGTGTTCCAAGGACCCAAATACCTGTTTGTTTTCGTTATCCCTGGTTGGTGTGTATCTGCAGGAGTGATTACGTGCACATTACAACTGACAAAATCCATGTTTCGCGGAATATCACAATCTGCAGATGCCTGGATTGTCCTGCTCACCTCATCTGTAAAATTCGTTGAATTAGTTTAGTAAAAATTCTCTCTAGTTGTCACCTACGCTCCCGGCTCTATGATTACGCGCCGCCGATAGACACCCGTTCGCCCGCTGCCTCCTCCTTGCCCTCATCGCCCCGAGTCGGCTCCAGGCATCACTCTACATGATCAGACTCTCATCATGAGAGCGGCCGCCCCCCGAGGGTGAACAGCTGGGCAACGGCCTCGCTTAAAGAACCACGGGCGAGCTCTTCACCTCGCCGTGCGTGATTCGGCCAGTAGGTAGGCTACCGTACAAGGGCTTTGGGGAGAGTTGCCGTCCAGGTGTCGAGGTCCTCGCTTTCGGGGTACAACATGAGATCCTCCTTTCGAGCTCGCCTCCTCAACTCTTCCGGCACGCATATGGAGAGCTCCCACGAAGCGGCATTCGCCTGCAGCTCGCTGGGATAGATCCCTTCTATATGGCACTCGATCAGGGCGCCCTGGAACGTGCGGATCACGGGCTCGATGGCGAGCGACGTCGGCTCCTTGTCCGGCCTGGACAGGCAGTTGAGGTGCGTCATTGGGTGGAGGTCGACGCCCATCTCGGCCGCGCGCCGCTCCAGGTCCAGCGCATACTGGGGGTTGTGGCTCATGCGCGCCTGCTGGTACGTAATATAGTTAGGGGTCACGTCCAGGGCGTCGTAGGTGTAGTGGTAGTCGGCGGCGATGCAGGCCATGACGACCGAGAACATGGTGCCTGGCCTCCGGCGGAGGAGTTCGCGCAGGGTTCTCTCCTGGGGCATGAGGGGGTACCAGAACATGGTGGGGACGTCGTCCGCGTCGGGCGTGTCCATGCCGATGCGGGACAGGTCGTTGTTCATGATGAAGCGCGCGTTGATGGCCTGGAGGATGTAGGGGGAGTCCGGGCCTAGGGTCGCGGGGTCCTGGAGAGACCACCACTTGGCAAAGGTTGTGCTGTGGTAGATGCCTCGAATGACGGCGCCCCACTCCTCCGCGACCATAACCGGGCGCCGGAGGCGGACGTAGCGGTCCAGGTTCCCTTCATACGCCGCCATGACGATGAGGGGGTCCTTGCGCGTCGTTGGGAGGTCTTGTGGGAGCGGGGACCAGAGGAGGTACTCAAACTGCGCGGGCAGGACCTGGTGATCCATGTTCCGATGGCCGGCGTGCATACCGCTGGGTCCGATGTCCTCCGTGATGTCAAAGTAGTGAGGATCCCGCATCTCATCATAGATCTCGGCCTCGTCGTCGTCGTCGCTCAGAAGAGACGCCCGGATGGCGGTGTCGCCGTTGAGACACGCTCCGGGAGTCGGGTCCGACGTGTTGATGGTGCGCGTGTAGTCGTCCATGACGGCGTATCGTACCGTGTGGCTCATGATCTTGTCGAAGATGCGCCGGCTGCCGTCGTTTCCGGCTTCCCTCGCTTCCTCCGCGATGGACACGTCGGGCAAGAGATGGAGCTCGTCGTAGAGGGTGTCGTAGCCGGCCGCGGCGCAGGCGCGGCCGACCTGATACCTCATGTCCGGGTAGCGATGGAACACCTTCCGGTAGGTTTCCTCGCTTGCGATCTCCAGCCATATACAGTACGGCTTGGAGTCGTCATCTGGCATATCGGGTATGATTTCATCATACATGATGGAGGTGGCGTTGGCCCTGCGAACCCATCTCGGTTCCAGATATTCGTCGTCAGAGTCCATTGTGGAAAGACTACAGCTTGCTTTGTGGCTACCCGGTGAAGTGAAGCGAAGAGTGAGCGGAACAAGTATATGGGCGATTGTGAGTAGAGGTAGGTATGCGACAAAGGTCCGGGTGGACGACTGACGAGGGGAAAGACAACGGCGCCTAATATATCGCGGGAGACGAAAGCGACCAGGATTATAAGGTGAGGTCCTCCTGCCCCACCACTGCAATACTGACAGGGCTACCTGGTACCTATGCCCATGCAGCGTGCAGCGTGCAGCGTAGTACCTACGTAGTACCTACGTTGTACACGTTTACAAGTATGCAGTCGGGTATTAGTATGAATCTTCCAGGATTGACAAGGCAGGGGTAGGTGTGGCCAGCCGTTGGCGATCAAATGAGGGACCTACCTTAAGTTACGTTGCTTCGACGCTACGCATTCTGGACCAAGCCTGAGCGATGCTCCGCCACCGAGAGACAGAATAGACAGCAAGAGAGACAACCTATTTCGTATTATACTAAGGTAGCTATCGTAATTACATTCGCCTGCTATGGCGGGCGACACACATTGCCACAGTCCCCCTGTTCTGTACATAAGGTACCATACCACGGATTCGGAACCTGGAAGCCATACACTCGGGAGCCAGCTGTAGGCCTAGCAAAGTTTACAGGCGCCGGCTGGACAATACCCGTGAAAGCAGGTGAAGGCGCAGAGATCAATGTAGGCAGGATCGTCTTCTCCGTCGGCTGGGCATCCCTTCTGTCCAGTAGACTCGGGCACCGCGAGCGGTGTCGCCGCCCAATCCGTACACTCGCATGCCAACGTCAAGCAATTATCGTAAAGACAATTGAACTCACACAGACCCAAGATATTTCCGGAAACGCCCTCTTTCGTGGTGCCGGCAATACAAACCGCCGAGGCCGAGGGCGAGGCCGTCGTCGTCGTCGTCGTCGTCGTCGTCACGGCTGCTGATGTGACGGAGCTGCCGACCGACGTCGCCGTTGGCAGCGAAGTGGGCGAGGACGGAACTGCCGAAGTGGCGGGCGGCGGAGGCGCCGTCCACTCCGGTCGGAGGCACGCCAGCTGAGCTTCGGGGGCCTTGATCTTGGACGCGTCGACATCCTCGCTGTATCCGAACACTGTAGCCAATAGATATGTTCTGTTGGACGCTGCGTAGTGCGCCGTCTGGTTGTTTGGCTCGACGTAGCCTGTGCCGAGCATCCACGATTGCTGGGCCACTTCATCAACTGTGAGGGCTTGGGCTGTCGCAGGGCTTTGCAGCAGAGACGAGTCCCATCCTATCAGGTTTCGAGTCAGCAAGGGCTCGGCGTTTCGTGCAATACGAGGGTATAACAATGCAATCCAATTACCGAGAACATCTTGTCTTATAAGTCCCAGCTCGCTCTCGCAGCTGTCAGGAACCAGATCCAACGCCCAGCCAGAGCAGGGAACCTGGGGATCGGCCTCCATCCAGCTTCCCGTGAGGGAGGCTTTCAGGTCCGAGAGGCACTGTGACGAGAGAAAGCCGCAGCTGTGGTCGATGGGAGCGGTGGGGTCCGGGACGGTGCTCACGTAGTAGTGTTGGCAAACATACCACGACGGATCCATGGGCTTGGGCAGGCCGTCGGCGCCCATCATGGACTCGGGGATCCCGAAAGAAACGGCCGAGACCACGGTGGTCTGGTTGTGCGCTTCGGCTGAGTCCGGCACCGGGACGTCATGGGCTATGCGCAAGTGAGCCCGGAAGCCGTCGATGCTCGACCCGGGAAAGGGCTTGGTCCAGTCGACGCCAGTGAAGGGGGCAATGTCGGAGTGGTCTGGCTTCTCGAACGCAGCTTCGATATCGGCCCACGACATGGCGATTACATTGCTGTAGTCTGCCAGCCACTCGCCGTTGTCAAGGAAGACTGCCGAGACCGGTTCTCCGTCAGCTGCCTGGGCGGTGGCGGACCACAGTAGGCCCATGCCCAGACAGCAACGCTTCAAGCCGTTGAAGCAGTGCATCTTGAGATCAGAAAATGGGTTTGCAAAGAGTCTGTCTGGATGAAGGGAACGAGGCATGAAATCGAGCTGCTCGACTTGAGAACAACGGGGATGGGCTCGATACCGAGCATGACCATGTAGATATAAACATAGGAAAAGGGAGAGATGCAGAAAGTCACGGACCTCAAGACTGAGATTCGGCGAATTCCCGCAATAAGCGCGCTCCCGCCTGGGCCTCCATAAGTCCTCATCCAAAACGACATGGGCACATGTCATTTTGGGGTTTCCTGCCTCTTGGTCGTGATCAAAAGTGCATCTTCTCATCACTTGATCGCGCCGTTCACTTCGTGCAGGGTAAGAGGATCCTTTGCGTACATGCAGCAGGGCAAGGGACAAGGGTTTTAACAGACCCCACGCCGGAGGCTACGCTGGGCCTCGTCTCCAACCAACAGCCCACAGGAACACTCGGCGTCTAATTGACCGAGGGGCAATGTGAAAGATGACTTGGATTCATGTCAGTCTATGCAGATCCGGAGATTGCAAGAGCCCTCTCTGCAACAACGCCAGAGTTACTGGCTGCGATGCGTGCATGGTCGGGCGCACCCAGCCCAGTCCCGCCTGAGAATGCCAAGTCGGTCGTGATGATAGCTGGGAGCTGAGAGCCTTAAAGCAGCAGGAGCAGCATCTCTCTCCGTGTCCTGGGAGCACGGGAACATACCCCTGAGTCTGTCATTGACAGCTTTTCTCTTCCTCACGGCGTCCGGCTCTCAGGGCTCGACTCCTTTCTCCCTCGGTTCTCATCTTTCTTCGGTCCATCTCAGCCACCAACTTGCTGGAACTCGCAGCGGCCATGATTCTCAACACCAAGTGCGTCCTGGCTTGCCTCTTGTGGCTTGCTGCTACCGTCATCGCAAAGAGCGACGTCGGCGGCTTGGAGAGAATCTGGTTCTACCTTGCGTACCAATTGGTCTTCCAGAACGCATACACGACCGAGAAGGAAAGGGCAAACATGCCGCTTCTACCCTTCTTGAAGCAGAAGAGCATCTTCAACACCGGAAACAGAGGAGCCGTTAAGACGGACCCCGCCACCGGGAAGCCGACGCCTGACTCGGAAATGCTCTCCTTCCAACAGTTCCTCAACCGCCTCAACGGCGTGGGAGATGCCGACGAGCGCTTCAGTGCCGACGCGAAAGACATCAAATGGAGCGACAACTTTGAGGATCTCGGCAAGGAGCTCTGGGACAAGGGCTTTGGCGGGGAGATGAACATGAAGGTTGCGAGAGGCGTCCAAACCTGGACCGAGGACATCCCGCAACCCGCGAGAACATACCCTGCTCTGGTCAACGACATGATCGTGAACCTCGAGAGGATGAAGAGCGCCGGCCTCAACGACGGCATGAGGAAGACGATGAGAAGCATGGAATCTCTTCTGTCTGTCATCGTCGCAGACCGGCGGCTTGACTCGGCGAGGTTCTTCGCCAACGACATCGAGAGATACTTCTTCCCCACGGCCGCCGACGGCAAGCTGCACATAGAACGAACGGAGCAGGACCCAAATGACAAAACAAAAACGATCAGATACCCCGACATTCGCGCAACGCTGGCCGACCCCGCAAACAAGCAAGCCATTCAGAAGGCGCTGGGCGGCCGCCCGCCCGGAGACGTCAACGCGAACTGGTGGAAGATCGCCTTCATGGGCTGGTGCGACGAGTACGGCTCGAAATACTGGGAGCCGCCCACCAACACCATGGCCGCACGCAGCCACTATCCCCTCCTTTCTGCTTGGGATCTCTGCCAGAAAACCCTTAAGAACTGCTTGGGTTGAATGGATTTGTAGTGTAGAAAGGTTTAGCTATCATAGGGACGTTCGAAACGGAGGATTTGGGAGAGTGCGGCAGTTTTGTTTTGTTCTCATGTCATTGACAGTTGTTGGTAATTTAGCTGAGTTCAGTATGTTTGTTTCACTTCTCAATGATTCTGTTTTGCTGCTTATGCAACATCCATGGTTTGAATTCTTAGTTATGTAGATTTCGCTGGACGCACTCGAGGCGTTGACGCATGTATGTATATAAACTAGCGCAAGATGCGTAGGGCTTGTGTCAGTGTAAATTGGCTGTTGGAAACCAGGTGGAATCATCAGTGACTCGTGGAACTGCGGCAGAGTCCGTTGGAGCGGGTTCATGGCAAGTCTCGGTAGAATGGCAGTGTCATGTTGCCTCTCGGAAAAGGCCTTGCCCAAGATCACCGAGCACTTTTGCTAATACTGAGCCCCCACCGGATCACATTGCCGTTCGTGGCAGGTTGGAGCTCTGGCGATGACCCTGACAATGCCAAGAAAGCTCGCCCCGAAACGATGCATTAATTCACTCAAAGTATCCACGGGATTCAGATATCGCAAAGAGTTGAGCGTCGTCGGCGTCTCGAGCCATTGCCTTACTAGGAAGGTAGGTTTCCAACACGTCGCCAAGCTTATTTAGACGAGCAACCAACAGCATCCAGGGTCCCTCAAGCTTTAGACGAGCAACCAACTCCTTAGCGGAAGCTCCCGGCGAGGACCGATCCTGCATGCAATCTCTGCCCTTGCTGGGCGAGCCATGTGCGTTCAATGACCTGCGGAGTCTCGGCCGATTGACCCCGGCAGGACCGGACGTTCCTGTTGTTGGACGTTGGGACTTTTGTAAATCATGCTCCTCACTTCAAAGCAGCAGCCAATCAGCCTTCAGTCACTTAGCCATCGTTGTCGTAGGATTGTTGGAACCAACGACAGCATCAATATAGCCCGGCACCAACAAACCCACGTACGGATCAACCCTGCATCGTAATCAGCGAGAACACAGCCCTGCACTCGGGCCAACGACAAAGCACCCCTGGTATCACATTCACATCAACAAGTGGCCAGACCACAAGGCAGCCGCAAAATCACTCAGGTCCCCTTGACTGCCAAGGGGGCACAAGGCGTCACCGCGCCTAGCCTCGTCCGTCCAATTCAAGTAACGGTTGAGCAGATGGGTCGCCCGCGGCCGAATCCAATGCTTCACCGTTGCATCCGTGCATCTTCTCATGGGCTTTCGGACGTCTTGCCCCGAATTAAGACATCCTTTCGCCTTCGGGCAAGGGTCCTGATGCTCCTGTGACTGTCCCAGCGGTCCAGGCCTCGTGTGATGAGGCGGAGATGCGGCGGCGGCGATGCAGCAAAGAACTTTTGAAGTCTATATGCTAAGGCAACAGCTGGAATTAGACGGGATTTCGCCGTTCTTCCGGCTGCGGCAGGCGCTCGCTCCAACGTCAAACCGATGACCGAGCATGTGAATGAATCCTAGGGCGCCAGACAAGGTCAGCATCTCTTGCGCCTTCATCGTGGAGGACGACAATCCTAGGACTGTGCCGTTGCTTCAAAAACATACTCGTAACTCGCCAACGCGGACACAAGCAAGTTCCTTTCATCACCTCTTTTCCTCTCACCATCCAGCGCCTTCTGACTACCTTCGATTAGCCGTTAGAAGTGCGCCATCATGTTGCTCGTCTTTGCATTTGCCTTCATTCTATGGGCCAATATGGCCGCTGCCAAGGCCGTCTTTGCCCATTTCATGGTATGTCTGATGGTCTTTCTTTTCCCGACAGTTCTGGCCATCGTGCCGCTTCCTCGAGGCCAAGGATCGACGTGATTATCCGACGAGCTTCAGCTAATATCGTGGTTTTAGGTGGGCAATACGGAGCATTATACAGCGGCAGATTGGGCTGAAGACATGCGACTTGCCAAGCAGGCGCACATTGACGCTTTTGCTCTCAACATGGCCTACAAGGAGGCCGTCAACGAGCTATCCCTGGAACTTGCGTTCAAAACAGCTGCCGCCGAAGGCTTCCAGCTGTTGTTCTCATTTGACTACGCTGGCAACGGCCCGTGGCCCAAAGATGTTGTCATTGACTACATCACTAAGTACGGTTCAACGGGGCAATATTTCAAATATAACGGCAAACCATTTGTGTCGACCTTTGAAGGACCAGACCAAGCTGAAGATTGGCATGAGATTAAAGCCACTACTGGATGTTTCTTTATGCCGGACTGGTCCTCCCTTGGCGCTAAAAAGGCTGTTGCTAAAGCCGGCGGGGTTGCTGACGGCTTGTTCAGCTGGGCAGCTTGGCCCTCTGGCAAGAGATCTATGGATACCTTTGGCGACGCGAGCTACGCAGAGTACCTCCAGGGGAAGCCGTATATGATGCCGGTATCGCCTTGGTTCTATACCAATATGCCCGGCTACCGCAAGAACTGGCTTTGGCGCGGAGATGACATCTGGGCCGACCGGTGGTTCCAAGTCGAGTGGTGGCAACCAGAGTTTGTCCAGATCATCTCTTGGAATGACTACGGGGAGAGCCACCACATTGGACCCCTTCGAGACCACGCCATGGTTGCTTTCAAAACCGGCAAGGCCCCGTTCAACTACGCTCTCCAACACGACGGATGGCGCGACACCCTGCCCTTCTCCATTGACAGATACAAGGGGCTGTCGCCCTCTATTGACAAGGAAGGCATCGTGGCCTGGTGGCGACCAAATCTACACACCATATTTTGCAGCAACGGCGGCACTACTGGCAACACTGCGTCTCAGCTCCAGGTCGAAAAATCCCCGGACACCCTGCTGGAAGATGCCGTGTTTTACACGGCAATTCTCAAGGACGGGTACGACAAACTGGACGTCATCATCGGTGGCAAGTCATCACCCGGCATCTTCGGTACTCGACCCGAGGGCAAGTCTGGTATTTTCCACGGGAGCGCCCTCATCGACGGTCGCACTGGGCCAGTGCAGGTCAAGGTGTGGCGTGGCGGGAAGGTCGTCGCCGAGGTTTCCGGAAAGCAAGACATCACCGACACTTGCGGCAACGGAGGACTCTCCAACTTTGACGCCTACGTCGCGAGCGCTTGGTCCGGCTCGGGGCCGTCCGTCACCCCGCCTCCCGTCGACGAGCTGGTCTGCGTCAACGGTACGAGCATCGGGGACTTTGAAATGCTCTGCACCTGGACCTGCGGTCTGGGATACTGCCCAAAGACTGCCTGCGTCTGTACGACGATGGGTAAACAACCCACGCTGCCCAAGTCGACCGGCATCAAGGGCTACCCGGCCGCCGGCCGCGACTCGACATTCAGCGGCCTCTGCGGGTACGCGTGCGACTATGGGTACTGCCCGGACGATGTGTGCGACACCGTCGAGCACCCGCTCATCATCCCCGAAGTCTCCCCGTTCACGCCGGACTCCTGCACCAGCGGCACCGGGGTCGGGGAAGTCTCCGACTTATGCGCCTTCTCGTGTAAGCACGGGTACTGCCCCCTCAACGCCTGCTCTTGCAGATCCGAGGGCGTCCTTAACCTGCTGGATCCCACCAGCACGTCCAACTCGACGACCGCGTCGGGCAACGACTACGGGCTCTGCGCGTTCGCCTGCTCCCGCGACTACTGCCCGCCGGTGTGCCTCTCGGACGACAGCATCGACAACGAGGGCTACGACCCCGACACCGGCGTGTACACCGACTCCTTCGTCTTGGAGAACATGCGCTGCAAGGTCGCCGACGCCCCCGACAACTTTGACGACCTGGAGAGGGCCGCCGCCGAGGGCAAGATCCCCATCAACTGCTGGAACCGCTTCGCGCTGCGCATCCTGTCGGCCGAGCTCCACGGCATCCAGGGCCAGTTCGACTTGGCGTCCAAGGACTACGACGACAAGTTCGGTTACTACGCCAAATGGGTCAAGGAGAGGATCAACCCGCAGCTGCTCGAGTACATGGGCTTCGTCAGCGGCCGCGGCAACAAGTACTTCACCTGCCACTACCGCCTCAGCGGCAAGGACCAGTCGCAGCAGTGCCCTCCGCCCAAGTCGTTCTGGGGCCGCACCGAGGTCGCCTGGACGCTCCGCTACGAGCTGACGGACCCGGACGGGTTCTACAAGGCCGTCGCGGCGGACCTGGGCATCGAGAAGAGCTGGGTCAAGTTCGGCCTGGACACGTCGATCAAGAAGTGCGAGTCGTCGGGCACCTCGGCGGGCGAGATCAAGACGGGGGCCGGCACGCGGCCCTGCCGCACCTACACGCAGAAGCGCGAGGGCTTCCCGATGCAGGGCGACGACGTCGAGGTCCCGAACCCCAAGGAGATCATCGAGGCCGCCCTCCCGGGCATTGACTCCCTCTCCACCGTCGTCGCCAGCACCTACTTTGGCATGGCCACCGAGAGCCACACCGCCGAGGAAGAGGACATACTCATCTCGGTCGCCATGCCCGTGTACATGCTGCAGTCGGGCATCGAGTCGATGAAGGAGGTCAAGAAGATCGGCGCCGAGGTCCAGAAGCGCGATCAGGAGCGCCTCATCGTCATGGTTCTCTCCATCGTCCTCATGGTCATCCCCTTCGTCGGCGAGGCCCTGGGCGCCGTCTTCGCCAGCGTCGCCTGGGTGGCCCGCCTGGCCCTCCTCATCGGCGAGGCGGGCAACGTGGCGCTGACGGTTTACGACATCGTCAAGGACCCCGCCTCGGCGCCGTTCGCCATCCTGGGCATGCTGGTCGGCCCCATGGGGCTGCCGTCCAAGGGCGAGCGCGTGGCCTTCAAGCAGGCCGGCGACACGCGGAGGGCGCTCAAGTCGGGTGACCTGAAGCTGTTCGGCACCGAATTCGTCGCAAAGGACACCAAAGTGCAGAACTTCCTCTCCAACACCTGCAGAAAGAGGTAGACGATGGGCACCTTTCGCGCGCCTGGGGTTTGTTACATCACCGTTGAAGATGAAGTCGCTTTTCGGCCTTGGCCCTGGTTCCTGTATTATATTTTTAGTTGTCTCACTGACCGAGCGAGGCTTTAGATCCTGGCTGAAAGGACTCTAACGGCGCAAGACCATACCAATTCAGTGGCTCCTTGCCTCCATCTACATGCTTCTTCACAACGACGTTAGAGGAACCTTTTCAATCGAAGTATTGTAGTTCTGATGTCCCATACGTCTTTTTCCAGTTCTATTGAAACTATTGGCTACAGGCATCTGTGAAAGTAGCGCGGCCGCATCGCTGAGGCCGCTCTCAGCTTCTTTCCCCCCATATGCCCCAGTATCACTGGGGTGCTGCTGCTGCTGTTGCTGTACAAGGCGGCGTTTCAAACGTTTGGGAAGTAGTTCTTGTACTACAAATCATATTGCAGTGCATGTGTGTAAAAGCTCCCGTTTCTTTACGCTCGTCTCAGCCAACTGTAGAAGTTTTAAAGCCGAGATAGCATACTATTAATATGTATCAGGAATAACACGCTCGAGAGGCAGAGTTTGCACTAGCTAAACCTCGGGTACTAGCGCTATCTCTACAGGCCTCACCCTACTTAAACTACTTGAAATAAAGCCTTACGTAGTATGTATAGCTATATTTAATTATATACAATACATATTAGATTTTCCCCCCTAATTATATATAACAATTAAGAATCTTATAATACTAAAAAGCTACTAAGCTAAATATATATATTATAATAATTTAATATATTTTTAAATATTAAGATATCTATTAAAAATATTTTTTTTTAATTTTTAAGAAAGCTAATTAATAGCTAACTTAATATAATGCTTTTTAAATAGAAATTAAAACTTATAACCTATAGGACTATTTTAATTTTAAAATAACTACTTACTAAAACCTCCTTTTAAAACCTCTTTAAAAACTACTCTTAAGTAACTTTCTAAAAACTAAGAAGTACTAATAAGCTATTAAAACACTTAAATTAAATATTCTTAAAAACTCTACCCCTATAGGAATAAACTATAAAAAAGATTAATAACTCTTTATAAATACTATTAAAAAAATTTATATAAGGAATATTATAAACCTTATAGAGAAAAATCTAAAAACCTATATAGTTTTTTATAATTTCTATATTTCTAAAACTTAAAAGTACTAATATAAATAGTTAAACTAATTCTATATAATAACTTAAATCTTTAAATATATAAATAAAATACTTTAGTATTAATACTACTATATAGAAGAAAATATAGTAGTATAAACTACTAACTTCTATAACTATTTTAGTATTATAGATAACTTATATCTCTAAAATACTATTTTAATATACTATAAGATATTTTAATCTCCTAAATTTAAACGTCTAATTATAAAAATAATAATTAAAATATAATTTTAAAAATAGTAAGATACTATATATAAAGTTTAAATAGTTAACTATACTCTTTCTATTACTAAAATATTTTAAATTTACAACCTTATAATTTTACTAGTTTTCTTACTAATTAAATCTTATATATAAAACTGTATATTTATAATTCAAAATTACTTAAATTCTATATTTCTAGATAAAATTATTTTAGCTATTATAAAAATAATCTAATATCTCTTTAAAACCTTCTTATATAGTAAGATTAACTATAATACTTTTAATACTACTATAAAAACTCTAACTACTATTTTAAATTCTTAAAATAATAAGAAATACTTCTAAAGTTTAGATAAACCCCTATACTTTTTAAAATATAAATTAAATTATATTTTAGTATACTATTATTATATATACTTTTAGTTAACTTATAAAAACTAAATACTAAATATTTTAACTAAATAAAAAATTAAATAGTTACTAACTTTAAATCTAGACTTCTTAAAGAAAATTTAAACCCTTAAGTAATAGTAATTATATAATTAGCTTTCTAGCTAAAATAACTATAATACTATATAGTAAATATATTATAAAGAAAAACCTTAATAATACCCTCTCTAAAATTCTTTTATCTTTAATTTAAATATTTTAATTTATATCTTCTAAAATATAGAATATTTTATAATTTTTTAAAAAGCTCTTATAAAAAACTATATTTAGTATAATATAAAACTTATACTTACTAAAAACTATAGAAATACT
>AMCV02000026.1:1015347-1026147 GCA_000350065.2 Colletotrichum orbiculare MAFF 240422 | reverse complement strand
GAGATCTTTATTATAACTAATAAAAATAAGAAAGTTAAACTATACCTATATAATATTACTTTCTATACTATTCTAATTATAAACCTTATCTCTTTTTAATAATTATAAAAATAAAACTACTAATAAGATATTAAGCTAAACTATTTATCTTAACTATAGAGGAATAATTATTCTAAAATCATAGCTATTAATATTTAATATAACTAATAAATCTTTAAATACTACTTATTTTATAAAAGATTAATTATACTAATAGTATAGTTAGTATAATATAAACTTTCTTCTAAATATTACTACTACTAGTAGTATACTATAGATATTATTTAAAAACCTTTAAAAAGTAATAAATAGTTCTAGTACTAATAGTTAGGGTATCTTAATAGAAAGCTTCTTAAGTATTTTATTTTAACTATATAAAATATTTATATTACTAATAGCTACTTAAAACATAATAAATACTAGCCTACTTAAGAAGTATATAAAACTTATAGTATTAGTAAAATAAAATAAAAAATCTACTATATAGAATATAAGAATACTTTATATATTATTCTTAAGGAATATATTACTTTCAACTTCTACCCTTATTACTAAAACTATAGTAGCTATACCTTAATTTTAATATTTATAAATAGAACTACTAATTATTCTTAAGACTTTTATCTTATTAACTATACTAAAACTATTATTATAAGAGTATTTAAGAACTTTATTATACTCCTTAAGTATTAGTATACTATTAATATTAAGGTTTTTAAGTATAATAATAAGATCCCTAAATATAAGAGTCTAAAATACAATCTAACCTTACGAAGTATATACCTCAAGCTATCTACTCTATATACCTAAAGCTAAAATAGAAGTACTAAGTATATTAGAATAATTATTAAAGCCTACGTAAAAACTATAAAGTATAGGAGTAAATTACCCTATAAATTTTAGCTTAAAACCCTATAAGTAGTAGTATTTCTTTATAACTAAATACTAATATATTTTTTAGGCTAGTAAATATTATACTAAAAACTTTATAAAACTACTTAAAAAAACAATACTATAAAACTAGATTTAGCCTACTTGTATACTTATAGCTATAAATACTTTATTCTTACTATAGATATAAAACTTAAGTATAATTATTTAATATGCTTTAAGAAGTATACTTTTATTAGTTTTTTAATTAGTTATATTTTAATTAATTAATATTAAATATAGAACCTAATTCGAAATAAAGTTATAATAACTTATAATATCTCTTTTAATAAGACTTTTTTCTTTAATAGGGATTTAGTCTTTCTATAAGATAATTTTAAATAGTTTAATTCTAATAAAGTTTCTTACTAGTTATAAGAGTAAATAACTATAATAAAGCTACTTAAGATTAACTTAATTACTTATTTAAGTTTTAATAAAAAGCTTAATAAAATAGTTTATATTAAAATAAGAGGTAGCTATAATAATTTAAAGTCTTATATCTATATAGTAGCTACTTTAGAGCTTTATAAGGTACTATTTAAAATTATGAAGTTTGTATTAATAATCTTTTTAGAATTACTTATTATATTCTTTTATAATCTTATTTATATAGATAAGACTATAAAGGGGTAAGGAGTTTAGATATTTTTAGAGAGGGTTAAATATAAAGGATAGATAAAATACTATACTAGAATTACTACGAGATCTTTATTTAAAACTATCTTTTTAACTAATACTTTTTAGTTATTTTAAAATATTCTAAAATATTCCTACTTATAACTATAGAATAATATAAATAGTTAATTAAAAAGGGTTTTAAAAGTTTAACTTTTTTAAAAACTCTAAAATATAAATATTATAATTTCTAATAATAAACTTTAATTATAAAGTGAATTAGATATTAGAGAATACTTAAAATATAGAAGAATAGAAACTCTTATTCTAGGAGTTTTATAGTAGAAGTTATTACTATTACTTATATCTTACTTAATAATACTTATTTATTTATATATTAAAGTTATAATAGTAGCTAAATAGATTTATCTTAAGAGTTATATTAAATTATATTCTTAGAATAAGGTTAGTAAGATCTTTATAAGAAATTTAAAAGTTTTAAAATATTATTAAGTTTATACTTATAAACTTAATAAATATAAATACTTCTTAAAAATTAAGATTTAACTAGTTATCTATAGAAATTAATAGCTATAAGATAACTATAAGATCTATATAGTTATTCTAGTAAGTATATTATTTTAAACCCTTATAGTAATTACTAATTATTTTAATCTTAAGCTATTCTAATATAATATAGTTAATATTTCTATATATATAGTACTTAATGAAGTTATTTATATAAAGATATTACTAAGTTACTAAATACTAAGCAAAATCTACTATTTTAATAAAATACTATATAGTTTATAGAAATCTCCCTTCTTATAGTAATATTATCTAAAAACTAGTTTTAAATATTTTAATTTTAAATTTACTATAAGAAAGCTATATTACTAACTTAAGAAGTATATTATCTTCTTTTTCTATATTAATAACTATATATTCTTATTCCCCTTAGAAAACATATCTAAAATACTTATATTATTAGTAAATTTTTAAAAGAAGTATTATTTTAAAAGAAACAAAAACTTATGGTAATTTCTTAATATTAAAACTATTTGAGATTAAGTAGTATAATAACTATAACTTTTATAAGTAGTATATATTGAAAAGTTCTTTAAGTACCTTATAGGGTATATATAATATATTAAATATTTTAAAACCCTTCTAAAAACTAAAAAACTCTTACTATAGTATAATTAAGCCTTTTATATAGAAATTAAGTACTACTAATAAGATATTAGTTTTATTAATTATACTATAGTTATAATAAGACTAGATATTACTTATATAGTAAGCTAATTATTATATTTTAACTAAAACCCCTTAGATAACTATTATATAAAAATTAAATAAATAATATAATATTTTAATAAGATAAAAAACTTCTACTTTAAGTTTAACTATAAGGCTAGAAATCTATTTAATAACCTTATAATTACTATAAATACTAACTTTATAAATAATAGTACTGATTGAAAAAACTCTTAAATATATACTATATATTTCTTTAGAAGTCTAATTATATAATAAACTAATAAATAAAATACTATTACTATTTTAATAACTAAAGTAGAGCTTTTAATATTATTTTAAGCTACTTAAGAAGCTATTTTTACTAGCCGCTTTATTATTATATTTTAAATAGACTTTATAATAAATATATTTAGTAGAAATAAGATATATAAGCTTTATCCTGCTATCTAAATCTAATATAATAACTAGTAAACTATATACTTTATAATTACTAAAATAGTATAACTATATATAAAGTTATAGTATATAGATATTTATAACTACTAGTTATAATAAGAAGGTATATAAAAGTATTTTAAGATTAAGTATACACCTTTAGGAAATCTTATAGCTAACGGTTTTATAAAGTTTCTCTAAAGCTACTAGTTTAGCGTTTTTATTACTTAGATTAATATAATACATTAATTAAACTACCTAAAATTATAATAAGAAGAAGAACTTCAAAAAAGGCTCCTAATATTTAAAAACCTTAACGAAATCTATAATAACTAGTTAGGATCTATAGATCCCAAGTTATAGTAATAATATTATATATAATTAGGGGGTAAAATCTAGTGTGTATTATATATAACTAAATATAGCTACATATGCTACGTGAAACTTTATTTCAAGCGGTTTAAGTAGGGCGAAGTTTATAGAAATAGTATTAATACCTAAAATTTAACTAGTATAAACTCTACTTCTTAAATATATTATTCCTAATATACCCTTCTAGTTTTAAGAGCTCTACTTATAAGTTAGCTTTTTTAAATAATACTAATTAAACCCTCTATCTATATCTTATAAGAAGCTTTTTCTACTATCCTATTATTCTTATTAAACTTCTACTCTTTTAATAAGAAGAATAATACTATTTATAAATTATTTAGATATTTCTTATTAACTAGAAAGTACTTCTAGTACTTTTAAATTTTTTATTTAACCTTATTATTATTATAATTTAAAATCTATAAATCCTAACTAGCTATTATAGACTTTATTAAAATCCTTAAATATTAAAAACTCCTCTTAAAATTCCTCTTCTTATTATAATTTTAAACAATTTAACTAATCTATTATATTAATCTAAATAATAAAAATACTAAACTAATAACTTTAGAGAAACTTCATAAGACTATTAACTATAAGGTCTCCTAAAAATATATACTTAATCTTAAAACACTTCTATATAACCTCTTATTATAACTAGTAATTATAAATATCTATATACTATAGCTTTATATATAGTTATACTATTTTAGTAGTTATAAAACGTATAGTTTACTAGTTATTATATTAGATTTAAATAGTAAGGCGAGGCTTATATATTTTACTTCTACTAAATATATTTATTATAAGGTTTACTTAGAATATAGTAATAAGATAACTAGCAAAAATAGCTTCTTAAGTAATTTAAAATAATACTAAAAGTTCTATTTTAGTTATTAAAGTAGTAATAGTATTTTATCTATTAGCTTATTATATAATTAAGCTTCTAAAGAAATATATAATATATACTTAAGAATTCTTTTAATTAGTACTATTATCTATAAAGCTAGTATTTATAATAACTATAAAACTATTAAATAAATCTCAAGCCTTATAGCTAAACTTAAAGTAGAGGTTTTTCGTTTTATTAAGGTATTATATTATTTATTTAGTTTCTATATAATAGTTATCTAAAGGGTTTTAGTTAAAATATAATAATTAGCTTACTATATAAATAATATTTAGTCTTATTATAATTATAGTATAATTAATAAAGCTGATGTCTTATTAGTAGTATTTAATCTCTATATAGGAGGTTTAATTATATTATAATAAGAACTCTTTAGTTTTTAGAAGGGTTTTAAAATATTTAATATACTATATATACTTTATAAGGTACTTAAGGAACTTTTTAATATATACTACTTATAAAAACTATAATTATTACGCTACTTAATTTTAAATAACCTTAATATTAAGAAACTACTATAAGTTTTTATTTCTTTTAAAATAATACTTCTTTTAAAAGTCTACTAATAATATGAATACTTTAGATGTATTTTCTAAAGGGAATAAGAGTATATAGTTGTTAATATAAAAGAAGAAGATAATATACCTCTTAAGCTAGTAATATAGCTTTCTTATAGTAAGTTTAAAGTTAAAATACTTAAAACTAACTTCTAAATAGTATTACTATAAGAAAAGAAACTTCTATAAGCTATATAATATTTTATTAAAGTAATAGATTTTATTTAGTATTTAGTAATTTAGTAGTATTTCTATATAAATAATCTTATTAAGCGTTATATATATAAAAATATTAATTATATTATATTAGAATAGCTTGAGATTAAAACGGTTAGTAATTACTATAAGGGTTTAAAATAATATACTTATTAGAATAGCTATATAAGTCTCATAGTTATCTTATAACTATTAATCTTTATAGATAATTAGTCGAGCTTTAATTTTTAGGAGGTATTTATATTTATTAAGCTTATAAGTATAAACCTAGTAGTATTTTAAAATCTTTAAATTTCTTATAAAAATCCTACTAACTTCGCTCTAAGAGTATAATTTAATATAATTCTTAAGATAAGCCTATTTAGTTATTACTATAGCTTTAATATATAGATAAATAAATACTACTAAATAAGATATAAGTAATAATAATAGTTTTTATTATAAGACTTTTAGAGTAAGAATTTTTATTTTCCTATATTTTAAGTATTTTCTAATATCTAATTCGCCTTATAATTAAAATTTATTATTAGAAATTATAATATTTATATTTTAGAATTTTTAAAAAGGTTAAACCCTTAGGATTCTTTCTAGTTAACTATTTATACTACTCTATAGCTATAAATAGGAGCGTTTTAAAATATCTTAAAATAACTAAAAAATACTAGCTAAAAAGGTAGTTTTAAATAAAGATCTCCTAGTAATTCTAGTATGGTATTTTATCTATCCCTTATACTTAATTCTTTCTAAAGATACTTAAGCTTCTCGTTTTCTTATAGTTTTATCTATATAAATAAGATTGTAGAAGAATATAATAGGTAATTCTAGAGGGATTATTAATATAAATTTTGTAGTTTTAAATAATACTTTATAAGGCTCTAGAGTAGTTGCTGTGTGGATATAAGATTTCGAATTACTATAGTTATTTCTTATTTTAGTATAGATTACCTTATTAGGTTTTTCGCTAAAACTTAAATAAATAGTTAAGTTGATTTTAAGTAGTTCTATTATAGTTATTTATTTTTATAATTAGTAAGTAACTTTATTAAAATTAGACCATTTGAAGTTATTTTATAAAGAAGCTAAATCCTTATTAAAAAAGAAGGTTTTATTAAAAAAAATCTTATAAGTTATTATAACCTTATTTCAAACTAGGTTCTATACTTAATATTAATTAGTTAAAGTATAACTAACTAAAAAACTAATAAAAATATGCTTTTTAAAATATACTAAATAGTTATACTTAAGTTTTATATTTATAGTAAGAATAAAGTATTTATAGCTATAGGCGTAGAAGTAGGCTAAATCTAGCCTTATAGTATTATCCCTTTAAGCGGCTTTATAAAGCTTCTAATATAGTATTTACTAGCCTAAAAAGTATATTAGTATTTAGTTATAAAGAAATACTACTACTTATAGGGTTTCAGGTTAGAATTCGTAAGGTAGTTTACTTTTATGCCTTATAGCTTTTATATATACCTTAATAACTACTCTAATATACTTAGTATTTCTATTTTAGTTTTAAGTATAGGAAGTAGATAGTTTAAAATATATATTTTAAGAAATCAGATCGCATTTCAGACTCTTATATTTAGAAACCTTGTTATTATACTTAAAAACCTTAATATTAATACTATACTAATATTTAAAAAATATAATAAAACTCTTAAATATCCCTATAATAATAACTCTAGTATAATTAATAAGATAAAAGTCTTAAGAGTAATTAGTAGTTCTATCTATAAATATTAGAACTAAGGTATAACTATTATAATTCTAGTAGTAAGAATAGAAGTTAAAAGTAATATATTCCCTAGGGGTAGTATATAAAATACTCTCGCGCTCTATATAGTAGATCTTCTATTTCATTTTACTAATACTATAAGCCTTATATACCCCCTAAGTAGGTTAATACTTATTATACTTTAAGCAGCTATTAGTAATATAAATACCTTATATAACTAAGATAAAATAATTAAAAAACTTTCTATTAGGATACCTTAACTACTAATATTAGAACTATTTATTACTTTTTAGGAGTTTTTAAATAATATTTATAGTATACTACTAGTAGTAGTAATATTTAGGAGAAAGTTTATACTATACTAACTATACTACTAGTGTAGTTAATCTCTTATGAGGTAAGTAGTATTTAAAAACTTACTAGCTATATTAAATATTAATAGTTATAATTTCAAAATAATTACTTTTCTATAGTTAAGATAGGTAGTTTAACCTAATATCTTACTAATAGCCTTATTTTTATAACTATTAAAAAGAGATAAGGTTTATAATTAGAATAATATAAAAAGTAATATTATATAAATATAACTTAATTTTTTTACTTTTACTTATTATGATAAAAATCTCGGTGTTTCTATAGTTCTTAATAAGTATAAGCTTCATACTATACCAAATATAGTCTCTTATAAAAACCCCCTAAAAGATTATAAAGCATTCTATATCTTAGAAGATATAAATTAAGATACCTAAATTAAAAATAAAAGAGTTTTAGAGAAAGTATTACTAAAATTCCTTTTTATAATACGTTTACTATATAGTATTATAACTACTTTAGCTAGAAGGCTAGCTATATAATTACTATTACCTAAAAGTTTAAACTTTCTTTAAAAAATTTAAATCTAAAACTAGTAATTATTCAATTTTTTCTTTAGTTAAAACATTTAATACCTAGCCTTTATAAGTTAACTAAGGGTATATATAGTAATAATATATTAAAATATAGTTTAACCTATACTTTAGAAGGTATAAAAGCTTATTTAAACTTTAGAAGTATCTTTTATTACCTTAAGAGTTTAAAGTAGTAGTTAGAGTTTCTATAGTAATATTAAAAGTATTATAACTAATCTTACTATATAAAAAAACTTTAGAGAAATACTAAATTACTTCTATAATAGTTAAAATAACTTTATCTAGAAGTATAAAATCTAAATAACTTCAAATTATAAGTATATAGCTTTATATATAAAACTCAATTAGTAAGAAAACTAGTAAAATCATAAAATTATAAACCTAAAATATTCTAGTAATAGAGGGAATATAATTAACTACTTAAACCTTATATATAACGTCTTACTACTTCTAAAATTATACTTTAATTATTATTTTTATAATTAGGTATTTAAGTCTAAAAGATTAAAATATCTTATAATATATTAAAATAATATTTTAGAGATATAAATTATCTATAATACTAAAGTAGCTATAGAAATTAGTAGTTTATACTACTATATCCTCCTCTACATAATAGTACTAGTACTAAAGCGCCTTACTTATATACCTAAAGATCTAAATTATTATATAAGATTAATTTAACTACTTATATTAATATTCTTAAACTTCCAAAATATAAAAACTATAGAAAACTATATAAGCCTTTAGACTTTTCTCTATAAAATCTATAATATCTCTTATATAAACCTCTTTAGTAATATTTATAAAGAATTATTAATCTTCTTTATAGCTTATTCTTATAGTAATAAAGCTTTTAAGAATACCTAATTCAAACGTTTTAATAACCTATTAATACCTCTTAATTTTTAGAAAGTTACTTAAGAGTAGTTCTTAAAAAAGCTCTAAAAAGAAGCTTTAGTAAGTAGTTACTTTAAAATTAAAGTAATCCTATAAGTTATAAGTTTTAGTTTCTACCTAAAAAGTATTATACTAAGTTAACTATTAATTAGCTTTCTTAAAAACTAGAAGAAGGGTATTTTTAGTAAATATCTTAATATTCAAGATATATTAAATTATTATAATATATATATTTAGCCTAGTAGCTCTTTAGTATTATAAGACTCTTAATTATTATATATAATTAGGGGGTAAAATCTAGTATGTATTATGTATAATTAAATATAGTTATATATACTATGTAAGGCTTTATTTTAAGTAGTTTAAATAAGGCGAGGCCTATAGAGATAGTACTAGCACCTGAGGTTTAGCCGGTACAAACTCTACCTCTCGAGCGCGTTATTCCTGATAAATAATAAGGTTGAACAAAAGACTCAGAGGTACTAGAAGTACCCTCTAGCTAATAAGAAATACCTAAATAGCCTATAAATAGTATTATTCTTCTTACTATAAGAATAGAGGTTTAATAAAAGTAATAGGGTAATAGAAAGAGCTTCTTATAAGATATAAATAGAAAGTTTAACTAGTATTATTTAAAACAGCTAGCCTATAGGTAGAACTCTTAAAACTAGAAAGGTATATTAGGAATAATACGCTTAAGAGGTAGAGTTTATACTAGCTAAACCTTAGGTATTAGTACTATTTCTATAGGCCTCGCCCTATTTAAACTACTTGAAATAGAACTTCACGCAGCACGCGTAGCTACATTTAGTTATACATAATACACACTAGATTTTCCCCCCTAATTATATATAACAATATAGTATTAGAACTTATTAGATAGAGAGAAATATTATTGCACATAATTAGAAAGCAAAATCTGGTGTATATTATATATAACTAAATGTAGCTATACGTGCTACGCGAAGCTCTATTTCAAATAGTTTAAATAAGGTAAGGCCTATAGAGATAATACTAGTACCTAAAGTTTAACTAGTATAAATTCTACTTTTTAAGTATATTATTCTTAATATATCCTTCTAATTTTAAGAATTCTACTTATAAATTAACTTTTTTAAATAATACTAATTAAACCTTCTATTTATATCTTATAAAAAACTCTTTCTATTATCTTATTACTTTTATTAAACTTCTACTTTTATAATAAGAAGAATAATACTATTTATAAATTATTTAAATATTTCTTATTATTTAAAAAGTACTTCTAGTACTTCTAAATCTTTTATTTAACCTTATTATTATTATAACTTAAGATCTATAGATTCTAATTAGTTATTAAAAATCTTATTAAAATCTTTAAATATTAGAAGTTTTTCTTAAAGTTCTTTTTTTTATTATAACTTTAAATAGTTTAATTAGTTTATTATATTAATCTAAATAATAAAAATATTAAATTAATAGCTCTAGAGAAATTTTATAAAACTATTAATTATAAAGTCTCCTAAAAATATATATTTAATCTTAAAATACTTCTATATAGCTTCTTATTATAATTAGTAGTTATAAATATCTATATACTATAGTTTTATATATAATTATACTATTTTAATAGTTATAAAATAGATAGTTTACTAGTTATTATATTAGATTTAAATAATAAGATAAGATTTATATATTTTACTTCTACTAAATATATTTATTATAAAGTCTACTTAGAATATAGTAATAAAATAACTAATAAAAATAGTTTCTCAAATAGCTTAAAATAATACTCAAAACTCTACTTTAATTATTAAAATAATAATAATATCTTATTTATTAACTTACTATACTATTAAGTTTCTAAAGAAATATATAGTATATATTTAAGAGTTTTTTTCATTATTACTATTATCTATAAAGCTAGTATTTATA
>AMCV02000026.1:991328-1007658 GCA_000350065.2 Colletotrichum orbiculare MAFF 240422 | reverse complement strand
AATAAATAAACTTTAAAGAAATTTAAAAGAAGAATATCGAATTTATAAAATAATTAAAAAGTATACTTATAGAATAAAGTACTAATAAAAAAATAAATACAATTATTAAATAATTTTTAACTAAGTTAAATATTGAATAAATAAATATTTAAAATTCTGAAGAGAAATTTATTTATTCTAAAGTAAGATTTAGATTCTAATCTACTCTTCTTCTCTTTTTAGAATTTTTAAGTTTTATAATAACTTTTAAAGAAGTATTAAAGAAAGAATATAAAGAGGGGGAGTAGTTATAAACTTTATTTATAATAAGATTTACCTTATAAATATCTTTCAAAATAGCTTTCTTAATAAAATATAAAGTATATAGAAATCTTAGAATTTATATAAGATTAGTTACTTCTTTAAATAGATATTTAAAATCTAATTAGCCTAAGAGTTTTATTAAAATAGATAATTTTAAATAAGTAGTAATAAGACTACTGATATATAAAATAAATAAAAAGAGATATAAGTAATATTTTAATTATTTAATTAGTTACTTACTACTCTCAAGTAGTTTAAAAGGCTTAAAATAAAACTAAAAAGAATTTTATATATTTTTAAAAAGATCCTAATTATTATAATATAATATAATATCTTTAAATTTTATTGAAAGGTAGGTAGGCAGGTAGCCTACATCCAGTAAAGTGATACCTTACATTAAAGGTATATATACTAGATATTCTCAGGGAAAGAGTATATAGTATAAAAGAGTGAATAATAGTTATATTTAGTAAAAGAGTATTATAGTTAGTTGATCTAATTATATATTAAAAGAAAGTATAAAAGCTTTTTTTTATAGTATTATACTTAGTTCTAGAATATTCTAATTAGTAATTATTAGAATATTCTAATATATAGGCTTATGTTAGTAATTATGTATGTAAATATTAATTACTAGTAAGTATCCTATAAAAGAATGAGGTAGAATATTCTACTGAATATTCAATAGTAAGTTGAGTACTACTATAGGGTAAATACTTATAGCTTAATATTTTAATACCCCCTCTTTTACCTTATAGTAGTAAAAGATAAATAAGTGAAAAAATAGGTAACTAGTATCCTATAAAAATAATACCTAAATAAATACCTTATAAAATAATAGGTACTATAAGTAACTAATCTAAGTATTTTATAAAAAGTATTAAAATACTAATAACAATCTATAATACCTAAAAAATATACCCAAATTCAGGTATTAATACTATAATATAGAGTAATAATACTAAAAATAAACTAAAAATCTTAGTAAAATTACTAAATATTTATAGTACTAGTAAGACCTATAAGCCTAAGAAATTCAGTAAATTTAAAACTAGGAAGAAGTTTAATAAATCTATTAGCAGGTATTTTAGAAGTTAATAAATATTAAACTTCTATATTACTAAATAAAACCTCTTACTAAATAAAAAAATAGTCTATAGCTATATATTTAATATACTAATAGTACTCTAAATTATAAACTATAATTAAAACCTTACTATTATTAATATAAATAGTTAAAAGTTTTATAAGAATATTTAGTTTTATAAAAAAGCCTTATAACTACTTAGTTTTTCTAATAGTTTCCTATAAACTATTAAATTCAGCTTTAGTAGTAGATAAAGTTACTATAAACTATTTTTTCAATTTCTATAAAATAAAACTACTATTTATAATAAATAAATAGCTTCTAGTAGATTTTTAAATACTATAATAGCTAGCTTAATCTAAATTAGTATAACTTACTAAATTTATAATAAAGCCCCCTCTATAAGTAAGTACTAAATTAGTAGTAATAGATAGGTATCTAAATATACCTATAACTATTTTTAGTAGTTTTTTAGTAAGTTTATATAGAAACCTACTAATAAAAATTACTAAAAAAGTTAAATTAGGCTTAGTTATAACTATAATATATATAAAGCTACTAACTAAGTACTAATACTACTATTATAAATCCTTTTTAAAGCTATAATTAGGATTTTCTTTTATAAAAAATAAATCCTTTAAAACCCCAGGATTAAAAAGGAATTTAGAAAACCTTATAATAGTTAAATTATTCTTAAATAATAACTACTTAATATAATAAGCCTAAGATATTTATAGAATTTTTTAAACTTAATTTCGAATTATACTAAACCCTAAAAAATATAATATCTCTCCTAAATCTTCTATATTAATAAATCTTCTAAAAGAAAATTTAAATTTAATTATAATAATTAGATTTTTTCTAAAAATTAAAAAATCATCTATATAAATAACTAAATAAAGAAAATCTTCAGGACTATTATTATAATAAGTAACCTTATTAAATTTTAAAAATAAAAATCCTAGATCTTATAGAATTTTCCGAATTTTCTTTTACTACTATTTAAAACTCTATTTAAATCTATATAGAACTTTAAGTAGTAATAAAACTTAATTTATAGTAAAATTAAACCCTATAATATTTAAATTAAGAAATCTTTTGAAAAATTCAATTAGGAATAATTAAGAAATTTTAATACAAATCTCTTCCTCTAAATCCCTATATAAAAAAACTCTAACTATATTAATATAATAAATCTCCTAGTTTTTTACTATAATTATAACTAAAAAAATTCTAAAAATAACTGAATTAAAACCTATAGCAAAAATCTAGAAATAATCTATACTATATTTTTACTAAAAACCTTTAACTACTAAATAAACCTTATATTTACTTATAGTCCTATCTAGATTAAGTTTATACTTAAAAACCTATCTTATAACTATAGGTTTTTTTATAGGATTTTTATTATAAAGCTATTTAGTAGGAATAATTTTAAAAACTCCTTAATTAATTAACTAACTAATTTTAATATAAATAGCCTTAAGCCAATTATCTCTTTTAATACTATTTAGAACCTATTTTAACATTTAAAACTCTAAATAAGTAGTAAAAATATAAAATATAGAAAACTTTCTAAGAAGTAAGGTTTTTATAATTACTATAATAAACTTTAAATTATTAATACTAAAGTTTAAAATAGTAGAAAGTATAGAAAATACCCCCCCTACTATAGTATTAATAAATTTAAAATAAGCTATAAATACCAATCTAGATTTATAAAGCCTAATTAGTATAAAAATAAGAATGATTTTAGAAATATCTTTATAAGATATAAAAAAGCCTTCTTCTATAAAAACAGTAAATTTATTACTATTTTTATATTTTTCAGAAAGATAGTATACTAAAACTTTAATACCTATAAACTTTAAATTTCCTAAATTAAGCTTATTATCATTTTCTAAGAAGAAAAAATCTAATAAAACCTATATAAGAGTAATTAAAAGTCTTATTATAATAATCAAATTAACTAATTTAACTACTATAAATATAATAACATCCTAAATATAGAAAAATAGCCCTTCTAAAAATAAAATAGTACAGGTTTTTTCTATTAAAACCCTATTAGTACACTCTACAATACCATTTTATTCAAAAATATAAAACACTAAAGCCTTTATAATAATACCCCTTTCTTTAATATAACCCTTTAAAAATTTAAAATTAAATCCTCAGCTATTATCGAAACGTAGAATACTAAGATAAAACCCTAATTAAATTTTATAATACTCTAATTAAACTATAATATAACTAAAAATCTCATCTTTTTTAACTATAAAATCTATAACTTTATGAAAACTATAATTATTAATATAAAAAATAATATAATTATTCCCTATATTACTAATAAAACTTACTTTAATTAAATTAATATAAATTCAATAAAATAATTCAATAGCCCTATTATAACTAATTTTTACCTATTACCTTATAATTTTACTTTTAACACAATCAGGGCACTATAAATCAACCTCTTTTAGCTAATTTATAAGTATCCCTTCTATAATTTTAGCTATTTTAACTAAAAAGAAATAACTAAGATACCCTAAGCAACAATACCACTCCATAGTAATAATAGTTAATTCAGCTTTAAATTTAGAAGCCTAGTCAACTATAAAAACCTCGAAATTTACTATAAAGCCTTCTATAACTTCAATAAAGCTCTATAACTTAGCAGATAAATTAACTAAATTTTTAGAAAGTTCTATATTATAATTAGTAGATATTATAAATCCTACTAAACTATAACTAGAATTATCTATAAATTTAGTCAATTTTAATACAAGTATAATAGTTACACTATATTTTTAGAAAATTTCCTTTCATATTTTCTAAAAAAACTAAAAATTATAATAGCTTTTAATAAGTAAAAACTCTATAAGCTCTTTTATAATTATAAATAAATAGAACCCATACTATAAATTTAGAACTATAAAAAAATTACCTTTAGTATTATATAAGACATTATCCCTAATAAAACTACCCTTATTATAATATAATACTCTAGAAAAAGTATTAATTAAAAATTCTAAAATATAAAAAGTATTAGTTAAATTTATAGAATTTATAGAACCCTTATAATAAATAAGTAGTTCTATAGTACCTATACTAAAAAGATTTATAAGACCCCTACCTATAAATATAAAAGCTAGGTTCTATAAAGTATCTATTTCAATAAAAAACTAAAAACTATTAGCTATATAAATAGTAGAGCCTATATTATAAAGCTAGCAATTTTTATTAAAGTAAAATACTACATTTTCAAACTTCTTAGAAAACTTAGAAAACTTTTTAATACTTAATAATAAATTTTCCTAATAAATAGTACCTTTAGATATTATAAAAACCTCATTTATAAAACCCTTAAACTCTATTTCAATCAATATAACTAAAATTATAAAAATTATAAAAACCCTAGAAGTAGGCTTTTATTACCTATTAGAAAGCTTCAAATCTTTTAAATAATCCTTTTAGTAGGATTTCCCTTCTTTAACACGTTTTTTAATACTATAAATAAGGCTTTTAGATCTATTTTTCAATTTTTCAAATCCTTCAGAAAGATTAAGTATAGTAAACCTTCTAAAAAGCTTTTTAGTAAAGCTATTTTATATAGGAATATCGAATTCCCTATAGTTTTTATCTAAAATATTAGCTATAAGAGCTTGTAAAGTAAGAGGCTCTTCTAGCTTTAAATTAAACTTTTAACACTCTAACTATATAAAGTAAAAGCACTATAAAACTACTATAAAAACAGTTTTTTAATTAATATTATCTATATTAATACTTATAGTAGCTAACTTAGATAAATAGCCTTTAAAAATACTAATAAATTCAATAAGAAAACTATAATTTTCGAATTTTATAATATAAAATTCGAGATATAACTATTATCATAATATAGAACTAATACCCTTATAACTAACCTTTAAAATAGTTATAGCTAGATAGGGGTCTTATAAATCGAAAATAAAACTTAAAAGCTCTATAGTAATATTTTATTATATAAATAATAAAGCTTAAACTTTTTATTCTTCAGTTATAGCCTTATAAGCCTCCTCATTTTCAAAAAATTCGAATAATTTTAAAAACTTAAAATAAAGCTTTAAGGAGTAGAACCAAATAGACTAGTTTTCAGTACCTATTAGCCTCTATTTTTCAAACATTAAACAGCCTATAACAACTTTAATAATATCAGCCATGGCTATAAATATAGTATATTTTTAGCTAAAAGGCTTCTAAAAGTAGCTAAGAATTTAGCTAAATAGTAAGGCTAAAATACTACTTAATAGCTAAGTAGTATTACCAATATAAAAAATCAGTTTTTTCAATTTTCGAAAAGTCGATTCAAATAAGTCGAATAAATACCCTATAAAAAAAGTAAAGTAATATCAAAATAGTAACTCTAAAGTTACTAACAAGCAAAAAGAAGAGGTTTCAATAAGTAAATATATACAATATTACTATACTAAATATTACATTAGCCAATATAAATAGTTGAATTTTTTCAAAATATAACGGATAATTCAATTATCAAGTTTCATATAATTCAATTAAAAAGATCTCAAAATTCAATAGAATAATATAAATAATAAAAATCGCTAGGCTCATAACCTATTAAAAGGTAAGTAGGCAAGTAGCCTACATCCAGTAAAATGATACCTTATATTAAAAGTATATATACTAGATATTCTCAGGGAAAAAGTATATAATATAAAAGAGTAAATAATAGTTATATTCAGTAAAAGAGTATTATAATTAGTTAATCTAATTATATACTAAAAAAAAACATAAAAGCCTTCTTTTATAATACTACGCTTAGTTCTAAAATATTCTAATTAGTAATTATTAGAATATTCCAGTATACAGACTTACATCAGTAATTACATATACAAATGTTAATTACTAATAAGTACCCTATAAAAGAACGAAGTAGAATATTCTACTAAATATTTAATAGTAAGTCGAGTACTACTATAGGGTAAACACCTATAGCCTAGTATTTTAACAAATTTTAAAAGTATATATTAATGAGAATTACCTTTCTTCTTAATATCTTATTAATAACTTATAAATTAAAAAGAATAGTTAAGTTATATAAAGAAGACAAATATAAGTTCTTAGGATATTTACTTATTAATTTAAGAATTCGAACAAATTAATAAAGTAGACTTAAGAGGCTATTAAATCTTATAATTATAAATTGAAATTAACAAGTTAATTATAAGAAGTTAAATAGTTTTTAAATACTACTAAATTTATACTTATAAGCTTAATAAGTATAAATAGTTATTAAAATTAAAAGTTTATTTAATTATAAGAAGAAATTAGTAATTTAAAAAAAATATAATATTTATATAATAATACTTATAAGAATATTATTTAGAATATATAATAACTATTATATATTTTAACTTTAAGCTTTTATAATATAATATAATACATATTCTTATTCTTATTTAAATTAATAAAGAAATCTATATATAAATACCTTTTAAATATAAGATATTAAATAGAATTCTAAAATTCTTAAAAGTATTCTATAGTTTTCAATAATCCCTTATATTATAATAGTAATATCTTAAGAAAGACTTTAGAAATCTATCGTTCTCTTATATTTCTAAAGAGGATTATTATTAGTATAAAGATTAAATCTTTTTCTTCTTTTATATTAATAACTATATCTTAGTTCTTTTAAAAATATATAACAGTTTTATAAGAGAAACTATATAAGATTTCTAATGATAATACTATTTTAAAAAAAGGGAGGATTTATAGTAATTCCTTAGTATTAAAGTCTTATATAATTAAAAGACTTAAAAGTTATAATTCTTATAAGTTATATATATAAAGAAAACTTATAAACTCCTACTAGAAGGATATTAACCTAAAGTAAGAAATAAATCTTTCATAATATATTTAGAATTCTTCTTATATAAAGGAGAGGTTTTATATCATAAGATAAATTTCTTCTAGAAGAGAATAAATATAATATTATATATAGTATTTATAATAAGATCTAATATAGTATTTACTATTAATTAGTCAGCCTATTTTAATTAAAACTCTAGTTTTTAATATTAAGAAGTAGTAAATTAAATATTTAATTCTATCTAAAAGATTTAATATTTATATTTTCAATATAATATAAAATTTAGAAATTTAGAAGATATCTTAATAATCTCCTTAGATATAAGTTTTAGAAATAATATATAAGATTAAAAGAGCTGTTAAGGTTTTATAATAAAATTATTTAGAAGAAGTATTACCTAGAAAGTTATAAAGTAATTTATAATTATAATATTAACTATAGAAGTTAAACTACTCTCTTTTTCTTTAGTAGTAAAAAAGTACTATTTATAAACTACTTATTAATCTTATTATAACTCTAACTATTAATAAGAAATTTAAAAGAAATAAGATTTCTAATTAATAAGAATTAACTAGTAATAATAGAAATCTAATATAATATCTTCTAAATAATAAGTTTTATCCCTAAGAAGCTTATAAGACTTCGAATGGATTTAAAATATATAGATATCTATAACTACTAGTTCTATTAAGAGATTTCTAAAAAGAAACTATTAGTTCCTTATATATTTTTAATATAACTAGTAGTAAATAGTTTAATTAAGATTTTATTAATATAATTATTTAAGAGGTTTTAAAAATAACTAGGTTTAAATTATAAATAAGACTTTTTTAAAAGAAGTTATATAAGTAACTTTAAGAAGGATGAAGAAGTATAGTTTAAACTTCTTTAAACTAAGTTAATATAAGATATAAATTAATAGTTATATTAAAAGTCTCTGATCTATTTAAAGTCATATACCTCTCCGGGATTTTTTAAAAGTAGTTATACCTAGTTATTAGCTCTTACCTTATTTACCCTATAGATACTACTAATTCTAAGGAACTATTTAAATAGAGGAAACCTCAGGTAGTAAATATAGTTAGTTAATATAATTACTAATAAATAGGGAAGGTATAAACTTATCTATTATAATTACTTCTTTAAAAGATTATAGTTATATAATGCTAATACTAGCTAGTTAGTAGTATTAATTACTAGCTATTAATAGGCCCTAGCTATAAACAGCTATTAGTAAGAGCTAATAACTAGTAGTAGTTACTATATCTAGTTTATATAACTAGTAGGAATACTAGTTGTAGTTACCCGCTATAGGATTCAAACCTACTGCTCTTACCGTAACAGTAAGAGTTAGCTAGATGTTGAACTACTACGTCAAGTAGGAATATAAGATATAAATAAATAATAAATTATATAAAATTACTATTAAATCTAAAAGTATAAAAAAGTAAAATATTCTTTAATTTAAAGCTAAAATTTAAAAGTAAAAAGATATCTAAAAGTATAAAACTTATAGATTAAACCTAATCCTCTAAAGTTAAAATTTAAAATAATAAATTAAACTATTATATTATTATTCTAAAAGATTATTATAATAAGTAATTTATTTATAAATATTAAGAAGTAATTTAAAGAGGGTATTAGAAGTATAGCTATTTAGATAGAATAAAAGATCAATATTAAAAGAATAATATAAACTAATAATTAAGCTTTTACTTAGAAGGAGAAAACTAATACTATTAATACTACTTATAAAAGAATTATCTAAAGAAGTTATAATAATAATAGGAATTATAAGAACTATAAGAACTAAAAATAGAATATAAAGAATAAGTATAAAAGTTAAATAAATCTTAATATAATTAGTATGAATAATAGTAATAATATTATAAAACTTTTAATACTTAGTAGAAATTATCTAAAGTATATAAGTTAGAAAAGTTAATTAGAAGATTATATAAGAAATACTTATTATAAACTTAATACTCTTATTATTATAAATGATAAGAAATTTAATATAAAGATAAATAGTTATTTCTATATTAAGATTATAAGTATTACTAATTAGATAATACTTATAATAATAATAAATACCTTAATAATAGATCTTAAAAATATTATAATTCTTAAAAAGAAAAGATAAATAATTAAAATAGAAATTATAAGGTTTTATTTTATCCTTTCTGCTTATATTTTAATACTTATAACTAGATGAAATTAAAATTACTTTAATAGTTTTAAATATAAGAATCTTAGTATTCTTAGCTATAGGAAAACCTTTAGTAATAATAGCTTTCTTCTATTTCTTAAGAATAGGAGTAAATAACTTAAGAATAAATATAAAGTATTTTATAGTTTTTTAAAAATAATAAGGAGTTTCTTCTTTAAGATTCTTGTTATTAATTATATTTTTAGTATTTTAATTAGTAGTCTTACTAGTAATCACTATATAGCTAATTGTTATATTAATAGTAGACAAAATAGTACTTTTAATTACTTCTTATATAAGCTTAGAATTATTAAGAGATATACTAGGAATAATAAGAGTTTTTTTAAGAAAATGTTTAAGAGTAGGAGAAGATATCTTAAGATTTTTATATAAATTAGTAATATAATAATAAAAGGAATTTATTTCAAATATTTATATACTATTTAATAAACATTTATAATTAAAAAGAGAAGAAATAAGATATATAACTATATAATAAAGCTAATAGTTTATATTAAAACTTAAGAGTTTTCAGTTAATAAAATAATTAATATTAAAAATAAGATTAATACTATTTAGCTAATTATAATACTCTTTTATATAACTACTAATTATTATTCAAAAAATTAAAAAAGAAGGTTTAGAAGTTATATAATTCTTTTTCAAGGATTTATAGATAAAAAGATCTATTTTTAAATCTATTTATAAATTTTATATAAATAGAGAGAAGTTCTAGAGATTTCTCCTTAAGGAAATATATAAGATAGAGAAAGATATATTTGAAATATATATCTTATAGAATTATATTAATATATTCATATTAAGTATCTAGTACTTCTATAGCTTCTTAAGCGATTTTAGATTTAATAATAATAATATAATTAATTCAATAGAACTCGTCGACTGTTCTCTTCTCAAGGCTTATATATACACTCAATGTGGATCATAGGTTAATGATTCTAACTCTAAACTATAAGCTTTAGTTTAAAGCCTTCTAAAGTAGACTCTCTAGTCTCTCTACATCTACCTACTATATAGTCTAGTTAGTTATAATATAGAGAATGTTTCTAATTATATAGCTATGGATGTTCTATTATTTACTACTATTACTAATATTTCTTTAGAGTAGTATATCTTATATATCTATAGTAGTATTACTTAAGTACTTAGCGTTTTTATTATTTTCTATATAGATAGCTTGAACCAGGTTTAAAGCTTAGACTCTTATAACCTAACTATATTATTTAGAGACTTAATTAATAAGGAGTTACGACTATATAGATTATATTATAATATATTAGTTAAGAGTACTAATAGTATTAAGTATTTTATTTACCAGTTTACTATTCTTTACTAAGATCTATTTATTTTCCCTATCTATTTATTATAGCTTCTTGAGTAATTTAATATTATAGCTAGTCTTCAGGTCTAATAGAAGTAAGTTCGTTAATAGTAAGTTAAGAGTAAAATATATAAGTATTAGTATTATTATATATTGATAAGATTAGGAATTTAGAATTTATAATAATTAGATATAAGTTTAATAAGTAATATAAAAAATAAGGTTCAAAGTTTTTAATAAGATATATAAAAAAAGGCTAAAGATATCTTAGAGATCATTATAGAACTAATTATTAAAAAGCTATAGAAGTCTAATTTTAAGTAGATTTAAACTTACTTTATATATATATCAGTTATAGTATACTATAGAGTATATAACAACCATATATAGTACTATATATATAGTAGTATACTTTTTATACTTTACTAGTGATAAGTAGTACATACTTAGTACTGGTTATAGTTAAATGTATAATAATTAGTAAGTCACTATTATACTATAGATCTAGAGTTTTATATAATACTATATATTAAATAATATAATAATAATAATAATAATGAATAACTAGGGGAGGAGCTAATAGCTTGCTCTCTATTGCGACTATTAGTAGATATATTGCCCCTTGAAGTATAACTTCAGTCCTTCTACCCCCCTACTAACTATTATAATTAGCTTTTAATTAATCTAAAACTAAACCTTTTATAATTATAGTTAGTATATCTATTTTATATCAACCTCTTTATAGATAATAAATAACTAATAACTCTTTCTATAACAACTTTAGATTCTTTCCCCATATATTTTTATAACTATATACAATTTAAATATCTTCAGATATTTAATCATTACTAATTATAAATACTTTATTCGAATATTTATTACAACTTTAATATCTGTAATCTTAATATCCTCTGGACTAAACATTACCTACTGCTAAGATAAGATTTTATACTATTGATATAAAAGTTCTCTACTATTAATAAAAACTAACTTAAGTATATCTACTTTATAACAACCTCTTTATAGATAATAAATAACTAATAGCTCTTTCTATAACAACCTTAGATTTTTATACCTTTATATCTTTATAACTATATATAATTTAAATATCTTAAAATATTCAATTTTTGCTAATTATAAATACTTTATTCGAATTATTATCACAACTTGAATATCTATAATCTTAATATCCTCTAGACTAAATATTACCTACTCTTAAGATAAGATTTTATACTATTAATATAAAAGTTCTCTACTATTAATACAAACTAACTTATAAGTTCTATATAAATATAGTAAGATTTAGCTTATTCTTATTAACAAATAATCTTAATATATTAAATATAGTTAATATATGAATAATACCTATATAACTATAGATATTTCTAGTATGACTAGATAGCTTTTAAAGCTTCTATAATTATATTCTTATAATATTCCAAAGTATTTAGTAATTAGTATTTCAATAGTATATGAATATTAGAATATTATCTTATTAATACCTAATTTCTATTATTATTAGCTTAATATAATAAACTATAAGTTAACCAGATAATGTTTTTTTAAATATCTATAAGTTATTCATTAATTATAGTATTTAAAATAAATTTCTTGAAATCTATCTTAAGAAAGAATCAGTTTGAATTATAATAGTTATAATTAGATATTCCTATATTTATTCTATAGTACCTTTTCATAAGTAGTTATATAGACTTTGAGGAGATTTTAATTCTATTGTAAAAAATATAGAGAAATAATGGGTTATAGAATACCTAGCTTTTAGTATTCTATTTTATTCTATTTTTAAGAGGTTTATAAAAACTCTTAACTTTATAACTTTAGTAGTTACTTTTAGTTATATATATTAAGTTCTAGTTCTAATAAGACTTTCTCTAATTATTACTATAAGGTCTTCTATTACTATAGGGTTGAGAACTAGAAGTATAATTATCTATAATAATAAGTAATTTCATTACTATTTTAACTAGTTATAAGCTAGTATTAGTATAAATGCTATTATTAGGTAAAGCTTATAGTTAAATCTATATATAAGGTAAAGAGCTTAGATACTATTCTAAATATAGAATAAAGGTAACTAAATAAATAATTATAATATTACTTTATATTTATATAAGATTATATATAGTATATATTATTTCTTACATAAACTAATACTGATTAATAGTTAATCTTTCCATTACTATTATATTATAAATTAATTAAACCTATTAAAGTAGCAAAAGTAATTATAAAAAGTCATATCTAAAGTTTATATAAGATAAAGAATTATAAGATTTATTATTGAGATATTTTAGATACTTCTTACTTTAGAACTTTATTAGTGGTTTGTAAAGTATATAAATATTTCTTATAGATCTTAGAATAAAAGACTTAATTATATATTTTATTATAATTTGAAATATAGTATTCTTCATCGTATTATTCATAAGTTAGTTATATATTTAAGATAATTACTTATTGAAATATATTTAGTAAATATAATAACTTTTTAGAATATTACTAGAGTTTTATAATACTAAGAATTATAATATCTTTAACTTTTTTCTTTTAAGAGACTTTTAAGGTTTCTTAAAAATACTTTTCCATATTTTTCTCTTTTTTATGAATTTGGCTAACATAATGATATTACTATAGTTGAAAGAAGTCTCAATTCTAATAATAATATCTAATATAATACTTAAAACTAAGAGATCACTTTTAAATATTTGAAACTTCCTTAAGATAATAATATTAAAAATAAGTATTATATTACTTATGAAATTTCTCTACTATATATATACTAACTTGTTTAGGAATATCTAAAGGATTCATTATACTAACTTACTAGTCAATAATACTTCTAGAATCTTAGTTTTTCTAACTTATCATAAAACTTTCTATTAATATATAGAGATATATAACTAAGAGGTTTTTTAATATTCTGGAGGGATTTTAAAGAATAGTTTAAACCTATTTAGTAACTTAATAATACTATAGTAGTCTACTATTTTTAAAACTATTATATTTACTATAGGGTTAAAGTTAATATCAATAGTAAATATATATATAATATCTTTATTTGATTTATTAAATAAGAGGACTTTAATACTTAGAATAATAATAATTTTAAAGATTTTAAGAAATCATACTTAACTTTTTAAATAAATTTCAAGTATTTCCTAACGTTCTTTAAAAATATTATATCTACCTAGTAGTATATTAAGTTATTTCTCTATAAAACTAACTCTAAAGTTTAATAAGTATAATGTATTATGGTTTTTCTAAGAATAAGTAAAAAGGGATAGTAATAGTATAGTTAGTTAGCTCTTATGCCTCTAGTATTACTATTATATTTCTTATTCTCCATATTAGTTTTATTAATATATAGTCTACTTTATATAAAGCTTCTTTATATATAGGAAATATGTTATAAATATAATAGTTTATAGCCCCTGAAGTAATTTAAATATTCCTTATATATTATTTCTACTATTTACTTTCAGAATGCTTCAGCTAAATATACTATAGACTTTATGAGACTATATAATAAAAACTTAAAATATAATAAAAACATAAGATATAATAGAAACTTATATAATATATTTAAGATAAAAGTCTATATCCCTTATTATTACTACTTTAAACTTAATATTCTATATTATATATAGCTTAGTATATTTTCAACTATATCTGAAAATCAAGTTCTTAAATATTACTTTAAATACTTAAGTAACCCTAACTTTAAGATATAATTCAAATAGATAACTTACTATATTACAAATTACTTTAAAGATATATCAAAAGCTTTATTTCTCTAATTAGTAAAATACTACTTTTTAAAGTATTATAATTGAAGACCCTAAAAAGAATAAAAAAGAAACCCTTAAGGCTTTTGTATAAAAACTTATATATATTTAGAAAGCTTTCCTATTAAACCTCTATATAGATGTAGTATTCTACTTCTAATTTAGAAGTATATATTATAATTTATCTTAGTATTAATTAGCCGTCTTTAGCTTTTTAGTAATTCCTTGGAGTTTCTATAACTAGTTATAATTAGCTATAAGTAATACTATTTTAATCTAAGAGTTATAATACATTTAGAATAATAAAAGTAATAATTAGAAGTAAGTTAATAATTAATTTTAGGTTAACTATATATATATATATATATATATATATATATATATATATATTANATATATATATATATATATATATATATATATATATATATATATTCTTAAGAATACCCCTAAAATACTATACTATAAAATAATTAATACTTTTCTATAATACTTCGTAATATTAATATTTATTTATACTAAATAGAACTTACCTTTCTCCTACTTCTATATATAACTCTTTAGAAAAGAAATACTATATATATAATAACATGAATTACTAATCTAAAAAGTATACTTTCAAAGAGAAATATACTATATTTAATTAAAAGAAGTTAAATACTAACCGAAATTCATACTTTATAATAATATACTAAATTTTCCTTATAGATTATAAGATTATTAATAGTTTGAATAATAAATTTAAAAGCTCTCTTTCAAACAATAAGCCTCATAATACTATAATTTAATATTAAATATAATATAGCTTTAAAAATAAAACCACTACTTTCTCCAAATAACTTTTAATATTATTTTTAAATATGAATCTTATTACTTTCAATAGAAGTAAAATCAAAATAATCCTTTAGAACTAAGTAGTACTCTGTACTTTTATTTAAAATAATACTTCTAATAGGAGAATTACTAAGACAAATACTATAGCTGCTATATCTATATTTATACTGAAAGACTATCATTTAAATACTATCTTTAAACTATCTTATTTAACTTATATACTATTAGCTTCTTAACTACTAGATACTCTTAATTGACTATATTTTGATAAATAGTTAACCTAATTATAACTTCTATACTTCTATAGAATAAACTGGAATAATAGATTTTAATAATATATTGCTAATTATTATATTTAGAATAAGTAATATATTTATACTTCTTAATAATAGAACATTTTATATAATACTATATAATACCCCTTTCCTACTCTATCTTATAAATATAAATTATCTTAATATTATATTTAAAAATACCTATAATTAATTCTACTGAAGTAAAAAAGTCATACTAATTATTGAAAATAGGAATATCTATATATATTCTTTAAAAGAAAGAAAATAATTACTTATATATATCTTATAGAGATAGAAATATAAAGACTCTACTACTATTTTAAATATCTGGCTATTATATACTTCTATAATATCTTTAATAAAGTAAGATATCTAATTAAATACTATACTTTGAAATTACTTAAGAAATAATATTAATAGTACTAAATACATAATATAACCCCTTTATACTTTTATTCTACTACTATAGTAATACTAACTTTAATTTTAAGATTATAATAATATTATCTATATTGATAATTACTTTATATCTCATATTATCAATACTGAAATAATATTTAATACTATTCAATCTTTACTATATA
>AMCV02000026.1:953521-985831 GCA_000350065.2 Colletotrichum orbiculare MAFF 240422 | reverse complement strand
CTACTTAAACTTATATATATTAAAGAAATATTTATTCTTAGAATTTATATAACTATTAATTTCTACTAAGTTTATAATATAAAGTATAACTATAAGGATTATATTATTAGTTTCTTTAAAGATATTAATAAGATTTATAATTAGCTATTTCTTCTCCCTGATATTATCAAAATAGTCTTATTATAACTTCTTAATATAAATTAGAATTCCTATTTTAATTATTAATCTATAAGAGAATTTCATATTTAGAAAAGCTATATTAAGTATTAGTTATATCTTCTAAAAGATAAATATCCAAGCTATATAGACATACTTATTAATTGAGATAATATTGACTAACTACTAAATAATAGTTCTATTATTTACTAAATATTAATTAAAATTACGAATAATATTAATAATTTCCAATTAGATTCTAAAGAAGAATATGGTAATAATATTAATATTACTATTATATCTAATTTTATAATAAGATATAATATCTTTTAAAATCTTTATATTAAATTATAATAGTAATAATAATTTAATAATAAATAACTTCCTACTAATTATTATTATATTAATATATCTCTCTATTAGAAAATACTTGTTTCTAATTCTAATTATTCTAAACTCTTCTTATTACTTATTTTCTTAATATTATATCCTTATAATAAAAGTAAGTTAATTTAATTATATTAGTAGTCTATCAACGTTTCTTATTATATTTAGTATATACTTAAGTAGTATAATAGTTATTTTATTAGATATCCCTCATTTCAATTCGTCATCTTTAATATCTTAATACAAACTAAAATTAATAGATAGAATAACTTCTATATTAAGTAAATAGACTAAGATAATATTATTATTAATAACCTAAGAGTTATATTTAAATCTAATACTCCTAAAGCTATATATCCTCCTAATACTATTATTTATAATATAGATATTATTAGAAGTACTTATTTATACTACAAATCTAAGTGATACTAGCTTAAGACTATTATTTATACCTTTGAATATCTAAATACCTTTATTACCTTTAGTATAACTAATTACTATGAATACTTTCTCTATAAGTATACATCTAATTTTAAAAAATAAGAAAATACTACCAAAACTTATTATATATAGATATTAAAAATAAATATCTATAAGAATCCTTATATTACTACTTACTACTTTTGTTAGTAATATATCCTTTCTTATAAGAAATCCTTAAAGAAAGTATTTAATATTATCAAATAATAAACTTACTATAAGTAGTAAGATTATAATAATATATATAATTATAATATCTATTAGTTTAATAATGCTATTAAGCTTAAGATAAGTAATAAATATATTTATAAGCATTTACTGCTTTCTAAAGAAGTTATATTAATACTATCTACTTTAAGTCAAATTATATCTATAATATTTAATAAGAAGCTAACCCTCTTATAATTTGTCAATTTGATAATATATTTAGATTTCTATCTAATATTATTAATTATATTTAATATTATATATATAGTAGTTATTATATATATAAAAAGAATAAATATTAAAGTAGAGTTATATTAATTCTACTTCCCTTATACCTATTACAATATTCTTACTATTACTAAGATTTTTAATTTAAAATATTAAACCTTTCAGACTTAGTATAATAAGACTAACTTCTATTAATATAGTCTTATTATTACTCTTATATAGCTTATTAATATAGATTTTTCTCTTTATATTAATATTATTAAAGTAATTTACTATATTACTAAATATATTAATAAGGCTAAGATTAAAATATTGTTATATAGAAAATCAGCTAAAATTATTCTACTAGAGATTTAATCTTATTAATTTATTATCACTATCACTATGAAATTAATAAATTAATGTCTCTCTAAATAAAACTAATTGGTATAAGAAATCTATTATATCTTCTTCAACTTTCTTCTATATAAGAGTAGGTATATTACTACTTTAATTAATTACTATTATCCCAATTGAATCACTTCTATATTCTATATTGTTAAAAGTAAAATCTATTAGATAAAAGTACTTCTCTAAAAGTATATATTATATCTTAATAATATAGTATTTATTAATATAATATATCTATACTTCTTTTTTAATATTAATAATTTATATATTAGTAATATATATCTTTTTCCTTATGCCTAACTATATATTCTTAACTACTTTCCTTAATATAAATATAATTGAGAAGATTAATATAAGAACTATTACTATATTAAAATAATACTTCATTATTTATTGTAAAACTATAACAACTTTCTGACTATTAAAAATAAAAGAAGAAATAACTTTAATAAGACTTACTATATCTATCAATAGATTTATAACTATAATAATAACTTTTATAATATACCTATTAATTTTAAAGCTCTTAAACCTTTTAATAAATTTAATAATATTATTATTAATAATATTATTATAAAGGAGGATTAAGAAGTGCTAGTTTATAAGGTTTCGTTTTACCTTCTTAACTTAGAAGAATTTAATATTATTGATAACTACTTTATTAACTTAAAGTACTCCTAGTAGCCTTATATTAATTAATATACTAATAAGGTAATATTTAATATTTAACTTATTAAGAAGATTAATTACTAGCTTAAAGAAATGACTAATAATAATACCTAACTACTTATAAATAACACTATTAATACTCTTCATACTAAATAGTATTAGATCTATGCTATTATCTTTTCATACTTTTATTCTTTTATTTAAAATAATAATCTAACCTAAGTCCTAATATATATTAATAGTTAGGGTAATATAAATAAGTCTCATATTATTTAACTACTTTATACTACTCTTTTAAATCTTACTTAAAGAAATAATAGACTAAATCTTATTATAATTACTATACCTACTAATATTACTATAAATAGTATTCAAAGCTCAACTCTTTATAATGTCTTTTGACCACTAATTCAAACTTCAAGCTTCTAATTATTAATTATTACTAACCTATCTAACTTCTAAACTAAATGATACTATACGAAATATCTTATTATTAATAAGAAGTTTATAATTAATTTAAATATACTTATATTTATTAATAGTTATTTTTATTAGTTATTCCTTAAAGTTAATCTACCCTTTAGTGATATAAATATCCTTCTTATAAGAGACTTTTATTAACTCCCCCCTATTTATAAGAAAGCTTTGTTTACTACAGATAGTCTATCTATATATTACTATATAAGATTTCTATTTAGAATACTTATTCTCTATTTCATAAGATAGTTAAATTGAATATTATTATCTACTAATAGGGTAATGAATACACTTAATTTTAATATATATTAAAATAAGTCTATAACTTATAAGTCTCTATTAAATCTTAGTAATTACTATTTATTTAATTATATATATTACTATCGCTTTATAAAATATCTATTCTTAATAATACTCTATATATTCTTATTATTAATACTAAAAACAATAAGTATAATTCTAATTATATAGTAACTCTTTTCAACTTAATATAAATTATTAATATAGCTTATTTAGGCTTTAAGGTAGATAAAACCATTTTTAAAATATTAATAATTTCTATAAGAAGTTCTTCTTTATTATTAAAATTTAAATAATACTAATTGAGAATATTTAGATAGAACTAAGTTTCTATAATAAAGTATTAAGAATAATTTATAATATTATCTAGTAGATAGATACTATATAGAGAACTAATAAGCTTTTAATCATCCTTATCAATTTTAATAATTATATTAATAATATTTATATTATAATAGAAGTATTCCTAAATTATAGAATTATTTCTATCTTCTAAGTAATTTGTAAATTCTATAGAAGTAATTAGGTATACTCTTATACTTCATTCTTTCTTATTATTATTCATATTATTATTATTTATAAATTATAAGGTATAATCCTTAATAGAATTATATTAAATATTAATAGGTATTAGTTCCAAACTGGATTAATCTATATTGCTATTTCTTAAGTTTATTCTCTTTCTAGCCTTATATTTAAAAGTCTTTTTAATTACTAAGTCTTCTTTAATTATAAAACTAAGTCTAACTAAAAATACAATCAAGACGCTTAGTATAGACATTTTAAGTATATTTCTTAGCTAGCTATAGAAATCTTAAGCTTAAGTGGTATTAATTTAGTAAATCTTACCTTCTATTAAAACTATTATAGAAGTACTTCCCATAATTACTTTAAATATTGTAGAAAGTTTCTATTAGTAATATCTAACTTAAGTTAACTATTATCTACTTTATTAATTTCAATTCTTCCGTAATATTTTTTAGTTTGAAGAAAGTATTTTACTATTAATAATATTCAATTTAAGCTAAATCTTATTTAGTTTTACTAACTACTTTATAGTATTCTTTAATTCAAAAAAGATATCTTTCTATTAGTAATATCTAATTTAAATTAAACCTTATCTACTTTACTAACTACTTCATAGTATTCCCTAATTTAAAGAGAATATCTTACTATTAATAATATCTAATTTAAGTCAAACTTTATCTATTTCACTAGTTATATTATAAATTGTCTTTACTAATTATATTATTAGTTATTTTCTACTAATTATATTATTAATTACTTTTTAGTATTTCTTAACTAAAAAAGGATATCTTTCTATTAGTAATATCTAACTTAGACTAATTATTATCTATTTTACTAACTTTAATTACTTTATAATATTTCTAATTTAAAAAGAATATATAACTATTAGATATACTAACTTATTATTAAAGAAGAAACTAATTTTCATCTATTTCACTAACTATATTATTAACTACATCCTAATTTATATTAAGCTAAAGAGAATATATTACTATTTAGTATACTAGACTTATTATTCAGGATAAAACTAATACTATCTTAATTAACACTACTTATCACTATTTTATCTAATTAATACTATATCAAGCTACTTAATATAAGCTTTCTATATAAAAGCCTATAACTTCTCTTATACCTTAAGAAGAAAAAAACAGCTTAATATTATTTGATATAAGCCTTCTATATAAAAACCTAAGACTTCTTTTATATTATTATTATTTATAGCTTTTACAAAATAGATATAGACTAGTAACAACAGCTTTACTAAAGCTGAAGTTAATACTACTAATAAAACTCTTAAATACCTATAGAATTATGTTTTAAATTAGAGAATAATATATTAATTAATATTACTACTTATACCTCTCATAATAAATATGCTATTTCTTCTCTTATTAAAATTTATACTTATACTTTTACTCTTTATTAATATAATTAGAAAAATAATTAATTATATAATTATTATATATTACTTCTATTATTACAACCTTAATATCTACAACCTTAACGTCCCTATTATAGACTAAGTCCTACCTACCCCTAAGATAAGACTTTATACTACTAATACGAAAGTTCTCTACTACTAATATAAGCTAACTTATAATTTCTACATAAGTATAATAAGACTTAGCCTACTCTTATCAGTAAATAATCTTAAGATATTAAATATAGCTAATATATAAATAATACTTATATAGATATAGATATTTCTAATATAATTAATTAGTTTTTAAAACTCCTATAATTATATTATTATAATATTCTAAAGTATCTAATAACTAGTATTATAATAGGATATTAATATTAGAATACTATCTATTTAATACCTAGTTTCTAAAAAGATTAACTTAATATAATAACTTATAGGATAGCTAGACGATTTTCTTTTAAATATTTATAAGCTATCTATTAATTATAATATATAGAATAATTTTATTAAAGCTTAGTTTAATATATTAATAGTCTTAATTATAATAAGTATAGCTGGATATTTCTATATCTATCCTATAGTTCTCATTTTATAAGTAGTTATATAGACTTTAAGGAAATTTTAATTCTATTATAAAGGATATAGAAAGTGATAAATTATAAAACGCCTAACTTTTAGTATTCTATTTTATTTTATTTCTAAGAGGTTTAATAAGGTTCTTAACCTTACAACTTTAGTAGTTACTTTTAGCTATATATATTAAGCCTTAGCCTTAATAAAACTCTCTCTATATAAATTACTACTATGAGGTTTTTTATTACTATAGGGTTAAATATTAGAACTAGAAGTATAATTGTCTATAATAATAGGTAATTTTACTACTATTTTAACTAGTTATAAGTTAGTATTAATATAAATACTATTATTAGGTAAAATCTATAGTTAAATCTATATATAAAGTAAAGAGCTTAGATATTATTCTAAGTATAGAGTAAAAGTAACTAAATATATTACTTCTATATAATTATTTTAAGTAGTAGTTATTATATAAATTAATTTCTATTTTAATTCACAAGATAATCTACTTATTATATGTAACTTCTAGGTAAGAAGATAAGAACTAAAGTAATAGTAATCCTATTAGTAATATCTAAGGAAAAGGAGCCTCTTACTACTAAGGCGGGAAGGTAAGCCTCTAGGTTGTAATATTTAGGCTAGTATATAATATAAGTAGCTATAGTATATAATATATATAGCTATAGGCTTATCTCTTAATACTCCCTTTTAGGTTAAGCCTATAGCTAGCTAAATATATAAAACTAATTTAAAACTTCTAAAATACTTATTTTAAGCTAAAAACTCTAAATCTGAGGAGTTTTTAAAAGTAGAATATTTTTAGGATTAATAGTATTAAAACTATCTAATTAGGTATTAATTAATCTAATTACTAGTAATCCCTCTAGAGGTAATTTTCAATCCAAACTATTTATTATTCCTAGTAGTTTTATGAAATCTTTATATTTAATAGTATTTAGAGCTTTAGTAAGGCTATTGGTAACTATATTAATATTTTTGACGAAGTATAGAATGATTATATTATTATTATTAACCTCCTGAATGATCTATTTATACTAAATATTAATATTCTATATATATACTTTATTTAGAAGGTTTATAATATTTACTAGAATATTAATATTATTAATAAAGAGGATTATAAGTATAACAATCTGTCAATCTAGTAGCTACTTAATATATTATTAAATCTATTTTAGGGATATACTAGTAGGTATAAGGTTAATAAATTCTATTTCTATAGAGCTTAAAGTAATAATTATCTATTTCTTAGACTTCTAAGTAATAGGTAATCTAGTAAAATAGATAATATAGCTACTAATAGATATATATAATAGTCTATTATTAGTAAAAGTAGTATCTACTATAATATAGAAATTTAGATCTATTATAAAATTTATTCTTCTAAATATAATACTATAACTAGTAATACTAATAAGATATTAAAAGAAGTATTTAATAGTATATTAATAAGTAAGAAAAAGGCTAGTATTTATTTAGTATAGTTTACTTATAGTATAAGTAATGTCTAGTTAAATACTAATAGCTAACTAGTTAAAATAACTAGTTTACTCTATATAGAACTAGTAAGATTAATTATTATATTTATCTTTTAACTATATAATTAGAAGGTTTTTATTAGTAAGAAGAAGGGTCTTAATAATATGAAATTTATAATAACTAAAATAGTATAGAATAAAGTTAATATATTTATACTAAGATAAGAAGATTTTTATAATATTATAGTAAATCTAAAATCCTAAAAACTAAGTAGTAATACTAAGGTCCTTAAGAAGGTATATAGCTTTAAGTATTTCATAAACCTTCTTTATAATCTCAAGTATAAGAATGGCTATAGTATTATTATTAATATATATAAAAGTATAGGTATTAAGACTCTTATTAATAAAAAAGTAAATCTCCCTCTCAATAAGTATAAAGCTAATCTTCTTTATTTTAGCTATAATAAGCTAGAACTACTGAAAAAAGCTCTTATAGAAGTTATATAGAGCTTTATAGAATAACTAAACTCTATTTATACTATTAAAATAACCTATAAGTTAATAAATATAGATTTAAATACCTTAAAGTACTAGAGCGGTAAGGAAGGTAGTATTGAAATCATGTATTTTATATAAGAAATAGTAAAGTATAATAATAGTAAAGAAGAAGTATATAGTAGTAGTAGTTGCTACAGTAGTATAGACTTCTTAAGATAACTAATTATTTTTCTTATAGTTACTATAAATACCCTATTAAGTTTTAAATCTTATAATATTATTTAAAGTATTAGTCTTAATATTAAAAATCTATATATTTAGAAAGACCCTAATATTAAAAAGTTTATTAATAATATAAAAAGTCTCTTTAGTAATTATTTAGTTAATCTCAGTATTATATATAGGTTTTTAGTATAAGAGTTAGAGAGGACTCTCTTTTACTTCCTTAATAGTATAAGGGATAGAATAACTTAGGGGAAGAATTTTTAATAGTACTATAGTAGTAAGAAGAGTAATAGTAATTAGAGTATCTAAATTAATATAAATATTAGCGGCGAAGTAAGCCTTCTTCTTATTATAAAGATAGAGACTATAGGCCTTATAATAATAGCCTAATAGCTTTATTATAATAGTATAATAAGGATAGCTTAAAGTAGAAATAGTAAGAATATTAGCTAGCTCTATTATTAGTAAATTAGTATTAAGATCTAGATAATCTAATTCTCACTTCTAAATAGTATTTATAAAGTTATTATCTCTTTTATTATTCATAATATTAGTAGGTTCTAGCTGAGTAATAGTAATAAGAAGAAGTAGGTTTTCTAGTAGTAGAATTATATATTCTATAGTATAAGTATTATTAGTTTGATATATTTCTAAAATAATTTCTTTTTCTTTTAATAAGGAGTTATTTATAGTAGTAGTATTTTAATTTAAGACTTAATTAGGATATTAGATTTATAAATTAGGTTTATTAAATAGAATATTATAATTAATACTACTAGGTTTAGTATAGTTGTTAAGAGGGCGTAAAATAGTCTTATTAGGATTCTTATAAAAATAAATATCGTAGTAATAAAGAACTTTTTTTACGTTAGGGATATAAATATAGTAGATATAGCTATATAAAGAGTTATAGCTAATAAGAAAACCTTTTATAATATATACTTCTATCTTAGTAGTATAGGGAAAGTATTTACCTCTTTTTTTATAAATATAGGTGATATATCTAAATATATAGATATACTTAATATGTAGAAGCTTACGATTCTTAGTTAGGTTTAACTTTCTCACTACAATCTTATAAAGGCTAAGTTTCTTCTTATTAATTTATAGTAGGAGGTTGAGGATCTAAATAGTAGTATTAAAAGTGTAGTTCTAAAGTTCCTTAGGCAGACTATTATTAATAAGTATAATATAGGCTATTTTTATAATAGTCTAGTTAGCGTATTTAATTACTTTATTTATTAATAATATATAGGTAGTAGTTAGGTTGAGCTAAGTATTTATAAAGTAGGGGTCTCTAAATACCTTCTTAAGTTTTAGAATGTTATTATATATTTATAACTTTATAGTTAATATAGTTATATTAGTAAAAGTATTATTGAACTTCTTAATAGTTTTAAATATAATAATATAATAATAAGTATTAAGTAAAATAGGTTAGTAGTAACTACTATAGTAATTAAGAAAATAGAAAATATACTTCTTACTTATTATTAATAATAATTTAACCTTAATAAAGTTGAAATAAATCTCTCTACTTATTTAAATAAGAGAGAGAGGGGTATTATAACTAATAATCTCTATAGACTTAGTAAGGTAGTATACTTTATAATAAAAAGAATTAATCTCTTCTTAAGTAAATTATATACTTATATAGTAATAAGTCTTAATAACTTATAATAGATAAGTATAGATAAGGCGTCAGTATATTATCTTAAGTATAAGACGAACTTTCATCTTAACTCTAGTTAAACTAAAAATAATATTAATAGGGATAGTAGTACTATTAGATATATTAATAATATAAATATTACTTATTTAGTAGATTTTAATAAGGCCCTAATAAGATTAAGTATTAATAAGGTTTGTAGTATAGTAATTATATTTAATATAACTTCTTTAAAATCTTTTTAAACTAAATAAATTAGTAAGACTAAGAAAGTTATATTTAACCTCCTTAATAGTCTAATTAATAGTCTTAGAGGGATTTATAAGATCCTCTATTTAAAAAAAGATAATACCTATATTTTCTAGTCTTACTAACTTACTATTAGTAGTAGTAAAAAGTTAGAAGTTATTACAAATATTATATAATATAAAAAAAGTAAGATTATTAAAGATTAAGCTAGAGTAATTTAAATTAACTATAATATCTAAATTCGTAATAGCTTTATTATTAACTATAATATTTACTACCTTAAGTATTATTAATAACTTCTAAATAGTAAGGCTTCTAATAGTTAAACTACTAATAATACCTATAGTACTTTTAATAAATATTAATAAGGATAAGGTTAATATTTTAGTGTAATCCTTAGTATATATATACTTTATAGTATATATTAATAGTTAATTATAAAATTTATTATCAATAGGGATAAGATAAAAATAAGTAGTCTATCATTTTAATACTAGATAGTTTCTCTTATAATAAGGATACTTACTATCCTTCTTTTTACTTAGGGTAATATTAGATATAGTACTTCTAGTAGTAATTACCTTATAATATAAAATAAGACTTATATTTTATTCTTTATCCTAAATAAGAATATAGATAGTTTTAATAATATCAACTTATATAAGCTTTTTTATTATTATTAGTATAATACTTATAAGTATTAGGTAATTTTAACTTAAAGTAATTAAGAAGTATAATAATTTAGAAATAATTAGTATTCTAACTATAGAAACTTATAATATAAATATATAAATACTAAATACATTTAAAAGTATTATGAAAAATCTTATAGTTATAGATATTACTTTTAGCAAACTTATTAATAAAAATACTAATAACATCTTTAGAAACCTTAGGAATATACTTCTCTAGTATTCTTATAAATATATAAAAGTTACTATTATCTTACTACTTAGTATTAAGTAGTTTATTAATTAGTATATCGCATAATAATATAAGAAAAGTATAAGTAATATCCCTTTTATTCTCTTATAACATATATATAGGAATTTTAATAATTAGTTTAAACATATTAGTATTAATATACTTCTTAACTTTATTTATTCTAAATATAGTATTAATTAATACTAACTAAGAAGACTAATTTAATTCACCTTTAAACTTTAGGATTAATAAGATAATTATTCTATAATTTAGAATATTAGTTATTATGAGGTTTAAGAGCTATAAAGTATATAGTTATAATTATCATTATTTTTCAGGTTGTTTGAAGAATTAATTAAAAAATAGAAATATTAATAAAAAGAAACACTACTTTATTTATAAGTAATAAATCAAAAACAGCTTAGGCTTATAATTTATATAACTTCTAAGTAAGAAGATAAGAACTAAAGTAATAGTAATCCTATTAGTAATATCTAAAGAAAGGGAGCTTCTTACTACTAAGGTAGGAGGGCGAACCTCTAGGCTATAGTACTTAGGCTAATATATAATATAGATAGCTATAGTATATAATATATATAGCTATAAGCCTACCTCCTAACACATTAATACTTTTATACCTACTTTTTAAATAATAATTATTTCCTCTATTTACTATTAAATCTTCTATATAAAAAAAACCTTTTTTTTCTTCTACTAATTATTATTACTACTACTATTATACTATTTATATTAAGTCTTTTAGATTCTTATAATATTAATAATATTATTAATATTTCTAACCTACTTAATAGTAATATTACTAAATCTCAATATATCTTATTATACTAATTCTTATAGTTATTAACTAAGTTTTATATTAATAGGTTTCTTATCTTATTATTAATAAGAATAACTATATAAATAATATCCCGCCTCTCTTTTTTTCTAATAATAACTTATTACCTAATAATAATTTCCTATTTCTTTTTATTAATACTCTAATAAGTAATATTCTTTCTCTTCTTTCTTCTTATTCCTCCTCCTTTTTAAAACCTAATAAGTATAAATAGTAATTACTATTAAACTATATCTAAGAATTAATACTAATAGAATTCTTTCAAGTTTCTTAATAGTATATTACTTATACTTTTATCTCTAACTTCTATTGATTAAATAGTATTAGTATTACTATAGAATTATCAATTTAACCTATCTACTCTAAGTCTATTTTTGATAATAAAACCTCTAGTACTTTTAATACTAATAAGAAGTAGAATCTACTTATAACTCTATTATAAATAAATAGTAATAAAATATTAATAAGATATAACTACTATATTCTTAACTAGAATATATAAGAAGAATATATTATTATACTACCTGCCTTTTAGTGTTTAACTTTCAAATTATATATTAATTATTACTATAATTCTTCAAATCCTTAATACTCTTATTATAAATATTATAATTACTACCTATAACCTAATCTATTAATCCAGACTTTAAGCAATATATTTAAAAACATACTATATTAAGTCAGTCTTAATAAATTAATATTAAAACTGACATTAATATCTATAAGCAGGTACTATTAATACTATGCATTCATAAGTAATAATAATAATAGTAATAGTAATAATAGTAGTAGTAATAGTAGTAATAGTAGTAACAATAGTAATAGTAATAATAATAATAATAATGATAGTAATAATAATAATAGTAATGCTTTTTACTCCTTAACACTAAGGATAAGCTGGCCGACTAAGCTATATCACTATTAGGTAGCCTACTTGAAGCAGCTACCATTATAATCAATACTATTAAATTCTTATTCTAATATCTATATCTTTTTTTAACTTCTTTTAAATTGTAATCTTACTAATAACTACTACTATAACTCTAACTCCTATGAAACCTATAAGCTATTATAATCTATAAGCTATATTAATGTATAAACTACTATAATAAATAATTAGGATAATTAGAATTAGAGATGCAAATTAGAAATTAGACTTAGAAATTAGAATTAGAAATTAGGATTAATAATTAAAATTAATAATTAGAATTCATAGTTAGAATTAATAATTAGGATTAATAATTAGGATTCGTAGTTAGAATTAGTAATTTCACCTTAATTTTCCTCTTACTAATAAATATTACTATAATTACAAATCCTATAAGACTTCTAAACTACTAGAATAAATAGCTAAACTTAATAATAAGAACTTATATCAATTATACTATATTATAAAGTATATATTAACTATATATACTACTATATATATAGCAGTATAACTTCTATATTAAACTAATAATAGTCATCTTATATTTAATACTAACTATAGTCTAATTATATAGTAATTAGTAAGTAATTATTATATTATAAATCTGAATCCTTATATAATACCACACACTACATAATATAATAATAATATAATCTACTTCATTTTAATTTTACTACTACCAACAAGTATTACTATAACTATAAATCTTATAAGACTCTTAAATTATTATAATATTTAATTAGAGTTTATATTAAGTATTAGAAATAGTATTAGGATTAAGGAATATATGATTTATTTATAGATATATATTAATAATTATATCTATAGGGTTTAAAAGTTATTTATACTTTATCTAATATTACTAATATATAAATTAAATCTATAACTTCTATTTAAATATAATAAGACTAAGAAGTCTAAAAAGAGACCCCCTAGGAATTAAATAAATAAGATTATTATTAAAATAATACTATTAGTCTAGAAGTCTATTAGTAAATATAATTAGTATAATAATTACTACTTAGTAATTATTACTTCTCAGGCAGTAGAATTTAACTAATACTTAAGGCATTCTACTTTCCTTACTCAAAGGCTTACTACTAGAGTCGAAATATCTCATATCTATTAGGATACTAACTTTTAAGATTAATAATACTACTATATTTCTACTAATAGCTAATTAGTAGAAAGAATTTCTTCCCTTATTTCTAAGATTTTTAAGTAAGTAGAAGGAATACTAAGTATAGGTTTAATAGATAAAAGTTAAGTTTAAAGTTAATTACTATTTCTTAATAATAATCAGGAATACTAATATTTAATTTATTTTTATTTTGATTTTAATCTTTAATAAATAGTCAAGATTTTCTATATAACTAGAAGATTAGAGAATTTTTATAATTTAAATCATTTTATAAGTTATTTTAATAGGCTTTACCTCAATTTAAATAATTAGTTTTATACTATTACTTAGTTATAAAGTTTCTAATAGAAAGAAAATAAGTATTTAATTATTTTCTTATTATAATTTAAGAAAACCCTAATTAATACTAAAAGGTATATATAGCTAGATAGAATTTAGATTTCCCTACTAGAAGTTATACTATTCTTTTACCTCAAAGAACTATTTATTATAATTAACTTTCTTCTAAAATATAAACCCTAATTATTAAAAATCTAAAATATAGTTTAGAAATTTAAATATAGAAAAGAGATACCTACTTATTATTAGCTATTTTACTAGAAGTTTACTATTTATAATAGAAAGAATAGTATAATCATAATTAGAATAGTTAAAAAGTAGTAACAATACTAAAGTTCTAGTAGTTCTTCTTCTATTTCTAAAGAATGTACTAAGCATTATTAGAATATTTGTAAGTATTATAAGTATGATAAGAAGTATTATATTTATAGGAACTATATAGTATAAAACTATAAAAAGATTATTATAAAAATTATAAAAATTATAGTTATTATAAATTATATTAAGGATAATTAGGGGGATAGTATTTGCCTATTTAGTAATAGTAAGGATTTAGGAAAAAAGTAATTCTAGAGTAAAATTAAGTTTTAGAGTTAATAGAAGTAGAAATAATAAAATAGAGAAAATAATAGGAGAGGGAATAAATAAGTAGTTAATAGTTAACTATTATTCAGGTTAGAATTAATAGAAATTATTTTATTAATATATTTATTAATATAAGTTATAATATTTATATTATTATTAATACTTCTGTTATAAAGAAACTTTATTTCTTGTTAATTGATAAGTTAAAAAGATGGATAAAGAAATATATTATTAAATTATGACTTAGTAATATTTAAAGAGTAACTATCTTAATACTAGAAGTTAGTAGTTATATATAGAAGATTTATATTTATATTATAGAGAGTTTCTAACTATTTTTATATTTTAAATAACTATAGATAGAAGATAATTATATTATTTACAATATTAAGGTTTAATAGATAGTTTATAAGAAAAATAGTATAATAATTTATTTAGAATATTAGGATAAACTAGTAAAGTTTGAAGAAATCTAATTAATTTACCTATCTAATACTGATTTATTTATATTTATTTATTAGTATACTATATAGTATATTAATAAAATATTAAGTTTCTATTAGATTATATCTATTAGTCTAGTAGATACTAAGAAAATACTAGTTTTAAAAGTAAAGATAGACTTAAGGGATTATATTTCTATAGCTATTTTAAAAGAATTCTTAAATTCCTTCTATTTAAATATAATATACTAGCTACCCCCTAGCTATCTAGGGATAGATTATTATAATTTATTAATTTCTAATAATAAAAGATAAGAGTCTAACCTCTTTTAGAAACCTTTTCATAATATATTATAAGAGGAGCTTTTAATACTTAAGAAGATTTTAACAAACTTATTTAATAAGAAGTTTATTAAAACGAGTAGTTTTTCTATTAGTATTTTAGTTCTTTTTATAAGGAAACTAAATAGAAAGATATACTTCTATATAAATTATAAAGTTCTTAGTATAATTACAAAGAAAGATTGCTATTTCTTCTTTTTTATATTAGAAGCCCTCTAGAAAGTTATTACAACTTATTAATATATTAAACTTAATATTATTACTATATTTTGTAAGATTAGGATTAATAAAATAGATTAGGAAAAAATAGTTTTCTAGATATATTATAATTTTTTCAAATAGATAATATATCTTTTTAGGTTTACTAATATTTTTACTATATTTTAATAGTATATCCATAGTTGTTTATAGTAGTTTTTAGATAGGCTTATAATAGTATATATTAATAATAGTCTTATTTATACTAACAATATATAGTAAGAGTATAAAGAAAGAATCTATTAAATATTTAACTATTTTACTAATATAGAATTAAAGCTAGATTTTAAGAAGTATAAGTTTTCTATTATAATAGTTAAATATATTGGATTTATTATATTAATTGAGGGGGATTTCTTATATAATTTAAAGAAATTAGAAACTATTACTAACTAGTCGTATTTAAAATACTAAAACGTATTTATAGTTTCTTTGGATTTATAAATTATTATAAAATCTTTATACTATAGTATAATATTATTATAGAACTTCTGAATTATCTAATTTAGAAGTATATACTTTTTAACTAAAGATTAGAATATTAGGAGGTTTTTTTATACTGAAATACTTTTTTACTATAGAACTAGTTTTATAGATATTTAACCTTAATACTTTAATTATAATAGAAACTAATTATTCTAGGTTTACTTTAGGTAATATATTAATTTAGAATAATAAGGCTAGAATAAAGTATTTAGTAGTTTTCTACTCTTAATACTTAATTGCTATAAAGCTTAACTATTTTATTTATAATAAAGAACCTTTTATAGTATTAGTTTATTTATAAATATCGAAAGTAGAGCTATAAAGTATCAAGAAGTTTAAAGTTTTTACTAATTATAAGAATTTTAAATATTTTATTGAAACGTAGTAGTTTATTAAGAAGTAGAATTAATAAATAGACGAGTTATCTTAATATAACTTCTATTTTAAATATTAATTTAATATTTAAATAGTAGTTTCTAATGTTTTCTCTAGGAAGGAATAAGATACTTCTAAAGGATAAGATAATAAGAAATAATAAGGATGAATAATATAAGTTATCTTAGATATTACTATTTTTATAAGATTTTAAATAGGATATATAAGTATTACTAATACTTAGGTTTTCAAAAGGAAATTAGACTGATAAGAGATATAGGATTATACTACTAAGAAAGACTTTTTATATTAATAGGTTTTTATAATAATCTAGTAGGAAGAATATAGTTTTCCTTCTATTTTTATATTAAGATTTAGATTATTAAATATATTATTAATATAATAGGATAGTTTATTTTTAGAGATAAGTTATAAGTACTAAGTAGTAAAAATAATAATAGCCTTATTAATAAGTTTAGGATTAGATTAATGTAAGAGTTATATAATTTCTCTTCTATAGCATATTTAAATTATAATAATATACTAGAGATTATAAGTTATTAGTTTTTCTAACCTAAATAGTCTTAGAATATCTATTAGTTTATATATAATTATAGTATTTATAGAGGAATCCATATTTAGAAATAAGTGAAAAAGGGGTTCTTAAAACCCCTCTTAGTATTTAATAGGTTATACTTAGATCTATTAATTGGATTTTATTACTAAATTACTTTTTATAAAAGGATAAAGTAATTATTGTTTTTAAACTATTATAGACTAATTATATTAGAAGAGATAGATATTATAGAAGTAGAAATATATATTTAATAATTCTTTAGTTATTATTATAGGTTTTATAGTATACTATTTTTAATTATAAGTAATAGAAGTTCTAACTAAATAAGTTATTTCTAGAAGGAATTCTATTATTTAATAGGTATTTTATACCTATTAAGTACTAGTTATTATTTTTTAATAGATAGAACTATAGAGTGGTATAATCAAGAGATCTAAGTAGTTTTAAGGATATTTATATACTAGTTATAAGATAATTAAAGTAATTTATTATTTATTATATAATTAGTTTCTTATAATTAGTAGTATGGTACTATAAGAATAATACTTCTTTTTATAAATTATAATTATTATATTAATCCTATTTTAATAGTTAAGGAAGTAGTATTAATATTTAGTAGTAGTAAAAATACTATTTATAAGTTAGTGAAGAGGATATAGTTAGTAATAATATATATTTATATTAAGATAGTAGTAGTTTAGTAGAAGTTAGAAATTTAAGTAAATAGGATCTAGTCCCCTATCGATTAGTATTAAATTAGTAATAAAATATAGCTATATATTTCTAATTACAAATTACTAAGGCTAAGCTAGAAACTAGCTTAATTATACTATAAGTATATAGTAGTAAAAGTCTTATTACTATATCCTATTAAGCTAAAGATATTAAAGTTTATCTACTCATAGTTCTATATAGATATTTTCTGGAGAATTACTACTAATCTCTTATTTAAATAAGTAGTTCCTAATAGTTAGTTATTACTACTAGTAAATAATAGTAGGGAGGTTAAATAGTTAATTAAGGATATTTTTATTATAAAGATATACTAAATAGGTAGAAAGTATTACTAAGAGGTTTTTATTACATAAGAAAAAGTAAATAAACTCTAGATAAAAACTAGTTGATATTATTATAAATATAATAGTACTAGAGCAATATAAAAAAATATATAAATTAATAATAGATAATAATAAGAACCTAGCTTATAGCTTATAGCTAAGTAGTAGCTAGAGAGGAGGGGGATAATTTCACAAGTTATATCTAATTAATTAGCTAGAGTCATATTTAAATATCTAATAATAACTTTCTTATTTAAATAAAGTTTTAATAAGCTCTAAATAGTACTATATATATAGATATTTCTAGGTATTTATAAAGGCTTCTTATTATATGTAATTAGGGGATAAAATCTAGTATATATTATATATAACTAAATATAGCTATACGCGTTATATAAAGCTCTATTTTAAGTAGTTTAAATAGGATAAAACTTATAGAGATAGTACTAGCGCCTAAGGTTTAGCTAGTATAAACTCTACCTCTCAAGCGTATTATTCCTAATATACCCCTCTAGTTTTAAAGGTTCTACTTATAAGCTAGCCTTTTTAAATAATACTAGTTAAACCTTCTATTTATATCTTATAAAAAGCTCCTTTTATTACCCTATTATTCTTATTAAATTTCTACCTTTATAATAAGAAGAATAGTATTATTTATAAGCTATTTAGACACCTCTTATTAATTAGAAAGTATTCCTAATACTCCTAAGTTTTTTATTTAACCTTATTATTATTATAACTTAAAATCTATAGATCCTAACTAATTATTATAGACTTTATTAAAATCCTTAAATACTAAAGGTTCCTTTTAAAATTCTTCTTTTTACTATAGTTTTAGGTAGTTTAACTAGTCTATTATATTAATCTAAATAATAAAAATATTAAACTAATAGCTCTAGAGAGGCTTTATAAAACTATTAGTTATAAAGTTTCCTAAAGGTATATATTTAATCTTAAAATACCCCTATATAACTTCTTATTATAACTAGTAGTTATAAATATCTATATACTATAATTTTATATATAGTTATACTATTTTAATAGTTATAAGGTATATAATTTGCTAGTTATTATACTAAATTTAAATAGTAAGGCGAAACTTATATACCTTACTTCTATTAAATATATTTATTATAAAATCTACTCAGAATATAATAATAAAATAACTAGTAAAAATAACCTTCCGAATAACTTAAAATAATACTAAAAACTCTATTTTAATTATTAAAATAGTAATAGTATCTTATTTATTAGCTTATTATATAATTAGGCTTCTAAAGAAATATATAGTATATATTTAAAAGTTTTTTTAATTAGTACTATTATTTATAAAACTAGTATCTATAGTAACTATAAAGCTATTAAATAGATCTCTAGCTTTATAGCTAAACTTAAAATAAAAGCTTTTCATCTTACTAAAGTATTATATTATTTATTTAACTTCTATATAGTAGTTATCTGAAGGGTTTTAGTTAAAATATAATAATTAGCTTACTATATAAGTAATATTTAGTCTTATTATAATTATAGTATAATTAATAAAGCTAACATCTTATTAGTAGCACTGAATCTCTATATAGGAAGCTTAATTATATTATAATAAGAGCTTTTTAGTTTTTAGAAAGATTTTGAAGTATTTAATATACTATATACATTTCATGAAGTATTTAAGGAGCTTTTTAATATATACTACTTATAAAAACTATAGTTATTACGCTACTTAATTTTCAATAACCTTAATACCAAGAAACTACTATAAGTCTTTACTTCCCTCAAAGTAATACTTCTTTTAAAAATCTTTTAATAATATAAATACTTTAGATATATCTTTTAAGAAGAATAAGAATTTATAGTTATTAATATAGAAAAAGAAGATAATACGCCTTTTAAACTAGTAATATAGCTTTCCTATAGTAGGTTTAAAACTAAAGTACTTAAGGCTAGCTTCTAAATAGTATTATTATAAGAAGGGAGATTTCTATAAGCTATATAGTATTTTATTAAAATAGTAGATCTTACCTAATATTTAGTAACCTAATAGTATTTCTATATAAATAATTTTATTAAGTACTATATATATAAAAGTATTAACTATATTATATTAAAATAGCTTAAAATTAAAGTAGTTAGTAATTAGTATAAAAATTTAAAATAATATATTTATTAAAATAGCTATATAGGTCTTATAGTTATCTTATAGCTATTAATCTCTATAGATAACTAATTAAATTTTAATTTTTAAGAAGTATTTATACTTATTAAGCTTATAAATATAAACTTAATAATACCTTAAAACTTTTAAACTTCTTACAAAAGCCTTATTAATCTTACTCTAAAAATATAATTTAATATAACTCTTAAGATAAGCCTATTTAGTTACTACTATAGTTTTAGTATATAAATAAGTAAGTATTACTAAATAAGATATAAGTAATAATAATAATGTTTATTATAAAACTCTTAAAATAAGAACTTCTATTCCCCTATACTTTAAATACTCTCTAATATCTAATTCGCCTTATAATTAAAATTTATTATTAGAAGTTATAATATCTATATCTTAGAATTCTTAAAAAAGTTAAATTTCTAAGACTCCCTCTAGTTAACTATTTATACTACTTTATAGCTATAAGTAAGAGCATTTTAGAATATCTTGAAATAATTAAAAAGTGCTAGCTAAAAAAGCAATTTTAAATAAAGATCTCCTAGTAATTCTAATATAATACTTTGTCTATCCCTTATACTTAACCTTCTCTAAAAGCACCTAAGCTCCTCACCCCCTTATAATCTTATTTATATAAATAAGATTATAGAAGAATATAGTAGGCAACTCTAGAAAGATTATTAATATAAACTTTATAATTTTAAATAGTACCTTATAAAGCTTGAGAGTAATTACTATATAGATATAAAACCTCGAATTATTATAACTACCTCTTATTTTAATATAGACTACCTTATTAAACTCTTTACTAAAACTTAAATAAATAGTTAAACTAACTTCAAGCAGCTCTACTATAATTATCTATTCTTATAATTAGTAAGTAATTTTATTAAAATTAAACTATTTAAAGTTATCTTATAGAAAAACTAAATTCCTATTAAAAAAAAGGTTTTATTAAAAGAGATATTATAAATTATTATAACCTTATTTTAAACTAGGTTTTATACTTAATATTAATTAGTTAAAATATAGCTAACTAAAAAGCTGATGAAAATATACTTCTTAAAGTATACTAAATAGTTATACTTAAATTTTATATCTATAGTAAGAATAAAGTATTTATAACTATAAGTATAAAAATAAGCTAAGTCTAGTCTTATAATATTATCTTTTTAAATAATTTTGTGAAGTTTTTAGTATAGTATTTACTAGCCTAAAAAATATATTAGTATTTAGTTATAAAGAAATACTACTACTTATAAGGTTTCAAGCTAGAATTTATAAGGTAGTTTACTCCTATACTTTATAGCTCTTATATATACTTTAATAATTATTCTAATACGTTTAATACTTCTATTTTAACCCTAAGTATAAGGAGTAGATAGTTCGAAATATATATTTCGAGAGGTTAGATCGTATTTCAGACTCTTATACCTAGGGATCTTATTATTATACTTAAAGACCTTAATATTAATACTATATTAATACTTAAGGAATATAATAAAGTTTTTAAATATCCTTATAATAATAGCTTTAGTATAGTTAATAAAATAAAAATCCTAGGAGTAATTAGTAGTTCTATCTATAAATATTAGAATTAAGGTATAGTTACTATAGCTCTAGTAATAGGGGTAGAAGTTGAAAATAATATATTCCCTAGGGGTAGTATATAAAGTATTCTTATACTCTATATAATAGATTTTCTATTTTACCTTACTAATACTATAAACCTTATATATTTCCTAATTAAACTAATACCTATTATACTTTAAATAACTATTAGTAATATAAACATTTTATATAACTAAGATAAAATAGTTAAGAAGCTTTCTATTAAAATATCCTAACTACTAATACTAGAACTATTCGTTATTTTTTAGGAGTTTTTAAATAGTATCTATAATATACTACTAGTAGTAATAATATCTAGGAGAAAGCTTATACTATACTAATTATATTACTAATATAGTTGATCTCTCGTGAGGTATATAGTATTTAAAGACTTGCTAGCTATATTGAATATTAATAATTATAATTTCAGAATAATTACTCCTCTATAATCTAGATAAATAGTTTAATTTAATATCTTACTAATAACCTTATTTTTATAACTATTAAAAAAAAATAAGGTTTATAGCTAAAGCGGTATAGAAAGTAATATTATATAAATATAACTTAACTTCTTTATTTCTACTTATTATTATAAAAATCTTAGTATCTCTATAGTTTTTAATAAGTATAAGCTTTATATTATACTAAATATAGTTTCCTATAGGAGCTTCTTAAAAAGTTATAAAGTGTTTTATATTTTAGAAGATATAAATTAAAATATTTAAATTAAAAATAAAAGAGTTTTAAAGAGAGTATTACTAAAGTCTTTCTTTATAGTATACTTATTATATAGTATTGTAACTACTTTAGCTAGAAGGCTAGCTATATAGTTACTATTACCTAAAAATCTAAATTTTTTTTAAAAAATCTAAATCTAAGGCTAGTAATTATTCGATCTTCTCTTTAGTTAAAATGTTTAGTACCTAGTTTTTATAAGTTAACTAAAAGTATATATAGTAATAATATACTAAAGTGTGGTTTAGTTTATACTTTAGAAAGTATAAAGGCTTATCTAAGTTTTAGAAGTATTTCTTATTATTTTAAGAATTTAAAATAATAATTAGAGTTTCTATAGTAATATTAAAAGTATTATAGTTAATCTTGCTATATAAGAGGGTTTTAGGGAGATATTAGATTATTTTTATAATAGTTAAAATAATTTTATCTAGAAGTATAGAATCTAAGCGATTTTGAATTATAAATATATAGCTTTATATATAAAACTTAATTAGTAAGAAGGCTAGTAAAATTATAAAATTATAAATTTAAAATATTTTAGTAATAAAAGCAATATAGTTAACTATTTAAGTTTTATATATAATATCTTACTATTTCTAAAACTATATTTTAATTATTATTCTTATAATTAGATACCTAAGTTTAGGGGATTAAAGTATCTTATAGTATATTAAAATAGTATTTTAGAAATATAAATTATTTATAATACTAAAGTAATTATAAAGGTTAGTAATTTATATTATTATATTTTTTTCTATATAATAGTATTAGTATTAAAATGTTTTATTTATATCTTTAAGGATTTAAGTTATTATATAGGATTAGTTTAACTATTTATATTAGTATTCTTAAGTTTTTAAGGTATAAAAGCTATAGAAAGCTATATAGGCTTTTAGATCTTTTTCTATAAGAGTTATAATATTTCTTATATAAACTTTTTTAGTAATATCTATAGGGAGTTATTAATCTTCTTTATAACTTACCCCTATAGGAGTAGAACCCTTAAGAATACCTGATTTAGGTATTTTAATAGCTTGTTAGTACTTCTTAGTTTTTAGAAAGTTACTTAAGAGTAACTTTTAAGGAAGTTTTCAAAAGAAGCTTTAGTAAGTAGTTACTTTAGAGTTAAAGTAGTTTTATCAGTTATAAACTTTAACTTCTATCTAAAAAGTATTATATTAGGTTAGCTACTAATTAGCTTTTTTAAAAACTAGAAGAAAGGTATTTTTAGTAGATATCTTAATATTTAAGATATATTAAATTGTTATAATATGTATATTTAGCCTAGTAGCTCTTTAGTATTATAAAACTCTTAATTATTATATATAATTAGGAGGTAAAATCTAGTATGTATTATATATAATTAAATGTAGCTATGCGTGCTATATAAGGCTTTATTTCAAGCGGTTTAAATAGGGCGAGGCCTATGGAGATAGTGTTAGTACTTGAGGTTTAGCTAGTATAAACTCTGCCTCTCAAGCGTGTTATTCCTAATACTTCTCTTTTACCCCTTAGTTCTAAGTAAATAGTATTTTATACTACTTATAGTTAAATAAGCCTAGGTCTAGCTTTTCATACTTCTATTTCATTAAGATATTCCTTAAGAAATTCCTTATTTTCTAGTTAGTATTAGCTATTTATAACTTATAATTAATACTATAAAAAGGTTTACTAAAAATAATAAATTAGTAGAAGATATTTATTATAAAAATAATAAAATCAAAGTAAATATATAAATTAGTAATATTTAGAGGATTTGAGTCATCCTTAAGATTACTTCTAAATAAAGTTTATAATTACTTAGAAAGTATCAAAATAACTCTTGAATATTCTTTAGAAACTATTAAAGAATAATTATTATAATATTAATACTAATTAGTTTAAATATGAAATATTAAGTCTAAATTAAATCCTAAAATATTATAAAGTTATATTAGATAATGATTTATAATCAAGCACTTTATAATAAGCCTTATAGATCTTTAATTATAAGTCTTATAAAATAAAACTTTTACTACTATTATTAAATTTAGTCTTATGTTTAAATTTATTAATATTACTAAATTGATATTATACCTCTAGTAACTCTATTATTACCTTTATAAAATATAAATATAAGAAATAAAGCTGGAAAATCTATTCTAGTTATATTAGATTTAGAATTACTTAGTATACTAAATTTAAGATTACTTAGTATTAATTTAAATAGTTAGAATAACTATTCTAACTCCTAACTTCTTCTTCTTAAATAACCTCTAAATATAACTCAGACTAGATTTATTATAGAAATAACTATACAGATAGGTCTAAAGTATCTATTAAAACTATAGAATATAATAAAAATAACTTATAAAAAACTAATAGCTATTATACTATTTAAAAAGAAGAAGTAATAGTATCTAAGAAGTAAGAATACCTTATTATCTTTATTTTAAATCTTTCTAACTAAATAGTTTATACTTTATATAAAATTAGGAAACTTCAAAAAATAACTAACTTCTTGATTTTAAAAATATTATTTAAATAGCTTATATATAAAATTATATATTTCCTATTAAATTATACTTAAAAAGAATTCAAATTCCAATCTACTACTCTTTATAGTCTATAAAACATTACTAAAGATTACTTGATTATATTATTCTAAAGTAGATATATTATAAAAGAAATAAAAGATTTAACTAATTTATCTAGATATAATTCCTTATATAATTTATATTAAATAAATTATATTATTAAAAAAGAATCTTAATCTATTAAAAAGACTCTTAAAATATACTTGAAACTCTTAGTTTTGGATAATATAAATATTTCTACTGCTTACTATAATTAATTATTATAAAATAAAGGTCCTAAATTTAACTTCTTTTATCCTATTTCTTTTATAATTATTTTAATGAAAGTAAAGTCTAGTTTAACTATTAAGTTTTAAACTTCTTATTAATATTTTTCCTAAGATGTAAGAAATATTTTAAATAGGATTTAGAAGTAAAAGTAAAATAAGATTTACTATATACTCATTTTAAAATTCTTTTCTTTATCTTTAGTAAATTAGTTAATTTCAATAAGATTAATATCTTATTATAAAAAAGTAGAACTAGCAAGGATAAACTAATCTAATTTTAACTTATTACTATAAACTTCTTAAACTATATTGAAAGGAATAAGCTTAAAGTTAATAGTATAATAAGAGTTATAACTTATATAGAAATAGCTAGAAATATTAAAAATAAAATAATACTTAAATTTCAAAAACCTAAAATAATTAGTAAATAATTTTTATTAATGTTTTAATATTACTTATTTCTTCACTTTATAAGTTAAAAAAAGAGACTTTACTGATATAATAGTAATCTTCTAGTATTTTATAAATATATAGTAAAATAAGAATTCTTCTTTAGTAAGAAGGATAAGACTATTAATTTATCTACTTTTTATAAAGATCTTCTTAATAATTTTAAATATAATATTAAACTAGTTATATCAAGATTGGAACTCTATATAAAACTATTGAAATATAATAAGTTAGACTTTTTGGAAGTATTAGAACTCCTTATTCTTATTTAACTATAGATTATTAGTGCTTATAATAATTAATTATAATAATCTAATAATACTTATCTATTTATACTACTTTCTAATTTTCTAAATCTCCTATTTAATACTTTAGATTCCTTTAGCCTATTAGTTAGTTTTATAGTTAGTATAAATATCTATATTAATAATAGTTTCTTCTATCTATATAAATACATTCTTAAATTTAATATCTTCTGAAGTATTATTATTATTATTAAAACTAATTAGTAAGTTTTTCTTATTATATTAAACTCTAATAAATTGATTATTAAGAAGAATATAAATAATATTATATTATACTACAATTTATAAAAGATATGTATTTTTCTATATATTATTTTAAATAAGTAAATATCCTAAGCTTTTAATAGTAAGAACTTATATAGTAGTATAAATATTATTATAAACCTAATTCTCCATTTTAAAACAGACTAACTAGAATATATTAAAATATTTAATACTCTAAAAGAAGGTTTTTATCTTCTAGTTTTCCTAAGTTTTTAGTAACTTTTTAACTTATTCTAAATACTTCTTTTCATTAGTTATAGTCTCTATATAAGCTCTAGCTTCTTTTATATACTTATTCTATAAGTAGTTATTATTTATTCTTATTCTTTATTTCATACTAAAGTTTATAACATAGCTTATATTCTTATTAATATAATTAATTACTATAAATAGAGTAGGAATCTTAATAATTTATTACAACTTAAAAATAATAGTATCTTTAAGTTTTTATCTATTAATTTATTAATAAAGAATAGTCTTTAATATTATATTAGAAAGAAAGGGAATATAATTTATTATATTATCTTACTAGTATTATTATTATTATTATTATAAAATAGATATTCTTAACAAATTGAAAAAGAACAATTTAGAAATGAATTTTTATAGTAATCTATATATTAATACTCCTTTCTAAAAAAAGTTATAATTATTTTTATCTTCTGAGATTTATTATAAAATAGGCTTTAATATATAGAATAACTATATAATTTAAATAATATTGATCTGATATCTTTAATATTTAAAATTGCTAAAATATTAAATTTTTCAATATTTATAATACTTACTCGTTTCTTTTTAAAATAATTACTAAAATGATTACTATTTCTATGAAATATATTAACTACGAAATCTAATAATAATACTACTATTAATATTACTTCTTTGTAGTATAGATTTACTTCTCTTTTTATTTAATTCTCTTAATTAAATATTATTTCATAAATAACTTGCTAAAAAGTAAGGTATAAGTATAATACTATTATAATAACTAGATAGATTACTAAAAAAAAACATTAATTATTAAGAAAGTCCTAACTATTTAGAAAGTTCTAGCTATTTAGAAAACTCTAGCTATTTAGAAAATCCTAATTAGGAAGGCTCTAATTAAAAAATCTATTAAAAGAATATATAGATATTATACTAATAGTAAATTTACTATTACTTATTATAAGTAATTATTATAAATCTAATAGTTTATAGTAATAATTCTTTAGGAAATCTATTACTCTTAGAGAAGTATTAAGCTTCTTATTCTAAAACCTTCTTTCTAATAATTTATCAATAGAATTACTATATACATTTCTAGTTATATAGACTTCTACTATTAATTCTCTACTATTAGTACTTTTTAAGAAGTAGCTAAGTAGTATCTTATAAAAATATTTAAATATAAGTAATATTACTAATTACTTATTATTTTCTATTTTATTTATTTGTATCTAATATTTAATTTAATAATTATATATATATAATAAATTACTATTATATAGAAAGATATTATGTTTACTTATTAATCTTTATATATTACTAGTAGTTTAAGTTTTAATTCTTTTTATTATTAACTAGTTAGTCTAATTATTCCTTATTTTCTTTTACCTAATCCTAATATTATTTTATTAGCTAGAGACTAATTTAGATTTTATTATTACTAAAGTATATTTCTATAGTAGTAAAAGAAGTTATAAATAGAATAAGAATACTAAGTAGAATAATAAAGAATTAATACCTAGCTAGAAGATATTAATATAGAAGAATAAGGCGATATAAAAGAATAAATATTAGTAGTAATAGTTAGTTTTATAGAAATTAGGAATTACTACTAGTATTAATCACTATAGATAATTACTATAGGTAATAGCTATAATTTATATAATAATCTTTACTAATTATTATTATTAAATAATAAATTATTCATATTGTATTATTCAATTTTCTTTTAGTATTTTAATATATTTTACCTAGGTACTTATAATTACCTATTATTTAGAATACTATTTTACTAAATACTTATAATTACTTATAAGTAATACTATAAGTATTTATAGCTTTATAGACTATTTAGATTAGATTTATAAGTAAAGCTTTTATTTGACCTATTATCTAAGTAACCTATAGATACCTATAGGGTAGGTAATTCTCAGCCTAAGTAGTTGTACTAAGCCTAGGATCTAATATGCTCTTAGTAAAGAAAAAGGAAGTTGACTATGCCCGAGGACCAAATACTGGCGCTCTCGGGCCTGGAAAATACATTTGCGAATCCCTGCCACCAGATGACGTCTACCTTGCTAGTCTCTAGTGGAACCATCTACCACGAGGCTGTTATGCACTCGCTACATGCCTCTTACCTAAATTACTTATGTTTATATATTGATATGAGTAAAATCATTAGGTAGAACTCATAGGTAGAGCTGGATATATAGTAGAAAGCTAAGATACTTTAATTAGTAGAGAGTAAAGCTTACTGAGCTGTATTTATGTATTTTCTATTTACAAGGAGGAATTAATAGTAACTTATAATCTTTGAATCTTATTACTTATTTATAATCTCTTATACTTATTTTAATATACTTAGAAGCAGCTCTTAAGTGCTAAGCTTTATCCTTCTCACCAGACGCCTATATAGAGCTAGACGAGGTTTAATAGTGAAAGAAGTAGTTTATAATAGTTTGAATTACTGGTATTATCAAATTAATCGTATTATTATTATTAGATCTAAAATTACTTAGGAGACTATAGAAATACTAGAAACCTAGTAGGAGTATATTAATATCATCCTATAAGATATATATATAAGATATATCTTTCTTAATTTAATATATTTCTTTAGAAAGAGAAAGCTTCTTCCTATCTATATAAACTTTATAAATAGATCTAAAAATAGATCCTTTTATTTATAAATTCTTTAAAGAAGTTATATAACTTATAAACTTTTTTTTAGTTTTTTAAATAATAATTAATAATTATATAAAGAAGTATTATAATTAGTTGAATAGTATTTATTTTATTTTTAATACTTATTATTTTATTAATTAAAAGCTTTTAAACTTTAGTATAAACTATTAATCTTATCATATAATTATATATCTAACTTCTTCTCTCTTTAATTATAAATCCTTATTAAATAATATATAATTCTTTAAAATAAATTCCTTTTACTTCTACTAATTTATATAGAAATCTTAAGATATCTGTTCTTATTTTTAAAAAGTCTTTTAAACAAGCTCCTATTACTTCTAATATATCTCTTAATAAATCTAAAGTTATATAAGAAGTAATTAAAAAAATTATTTTATCTATTATTAATGTAATAATGAACTATATAGTAATTAGTAATAAGACTACTAATTAAAATACTAAAAGTATAATTAATAATAAGAACTTTAAAGAAGAAGCTTCTTATTATTTTAAAAAAACTATAAAGTATTTTATACTTACTTCCAAATTATTTATTCTTATTTTTAAAAAGTAAAAGAAATCTATTATTATTAAAAGTTCTCTTATAGTTAGAAATATTAAAACTCTTATATTTAAAATTATTTAAATAATTCTAATTTTATCTAGTTATAAATATAAACATATAAATAAAGAAGATAAAGTAGAATTTTATAGTCCTTATTCCAATTATTTATTCTTTCTTACTAAAAATTATAATATCTTTAAGATTTGTTATTAAGATTCTTATTACTACTATAAGTACTATCTAATTAATAATACTTATAATTTAAATATAGAGATAACTATTTATTTCTATATTCAATTCCTTACAATTTATAATATTAAGAATATTAAATTTATAATAAGTATTTTTTATGTAATCTTCTAATTAACGCTCCTAATTTATATATTTTGGATAGTTTCTATTACATATTAAAAGCTTTATAATACTATTATTATTATTTATACTAATAATACTAAGGATTGCTTAATTCTTATATTTATTCTTTATATTCTATTTATAGTTTTTATAATTCTTATAGTTCTTATTACTATTATAGTTTTTTTAAATAATTTCTTTATAAATAATACTAGTAGTATTAGCTTTCTCTTTTTAAATAAAAGTCTAATTATTAATTTGTATTATTCTTTTAATATTTACTTCTTATTCTATTTGAATAATTATACTTCTAATCTTTTTTCTAAATTACTTCTTAATACTTATAAGTAGGTTACTTATTATGATAGTTTTTTAAAATAATAATATAGTAGTTTAATTTATTATTTTAAGTCTTAATTCCAGAAGATTGGTTTTAGTTTATAGGTTTTATACTTTTAGATATTCTTTTACTTTTAAGCTTTAGTTCTAAATTAAAGAATACTTTACTTTTTGATATTCTTAAGTTTAAAAGTAATCTTATATAGTTTATTATTTATCCATATTTTATATTAAATTAGCTTAATAAAGTTTAAATTATACTTCATTATTCTTTTAAAAGTTATTTATCTAATTTCTTTTAAACATATCTTATTTATAATTTAAATCTAATTATCTTATGAACTTTTTAAGTAATTATATTAATAGAACTTTAATTGAATTATGTATTATTAGTTATATTAAAAAAGTATAAATAATTGGTAATTTCTTTTTAGAAATCTCTTAGTAAAACTAATAGTTATAAATATTTTTATATTTTAAATAAATTTAAAATCTTATAAGTCTTTTAGAAATAAAACTTATTATTTAGAAGTTATTATATTAAATGTCTATTATTACTAATTGATTCTTATTAATTAAGAATTTTATTTCTTTTAAGCTTTTTATTAGTAGCTAGAATTATAATAAGATTAATAAATAGCTTATAAATAATACTTCTTTTACTATTAAAGAAAGAAAAAGTAGTTCAACCTTTATAATTAATATTATAATTATAAATTACTTTATAATCTCTTCAATAATACTCCCCTTAAATAGCTTTATTAAAAAGCTTTAAAAGTTTTTTTAATGTCATATATTATTTCAAAAGTTTGTATTTAAAGAGACTATTAGAATATCTTTTAAGCTCTTAGGTTTTATATTATACTTAAGATATAAATATTAAATCTTATAGATATAATTAAATATTTAATTTAGTACTTTTGCATATTAAGAATTAGAAGTCTAATTAAAACAAGCTAATCAATTAGTAGTAAATATTATATTAAGTCTTATTATAATTATTATATATAATATTATATTTATTTTCTTCTGATATAAGTTTATCTTATAACATAAAGCTTCTTCTTTGTATAAGAAGAATTCTAAATATATTATAAGAGATTTATTTCTTACTTTAAATTAATATTTCTTCAATAAGAATTTATAAATCCTCTTTATATATATAACTTATAAGAATTATAACTTTTAAACTTCTTAATTATATAAGATTTTAATACTAAGGAATTATTATAAATCCTCTTTTCTTTTAAAATAATATTATAATTAGAAGTTTTATATAACTTCTCTTATAAGACTTTTATATATTTTTAAAAATGTTAAAATATATTGATTAATATAAAAAAAGAAAAGAACTTAGTTTATATTAATAATAATCTTCTCTAGAAATATAAGAGAATTATAAATTTTTTAAATCTTTTTTACAATATTATTATTATAATATAAGAGATTATTAAAAACTATAGAATACTTTTAAGAATTTTACAATTGTATTTGA
>AMCV02000026.1:850327-931909 GCA_000350065.2 Colletotrichum orbiculare MAFF 240422 | reverse complement strand
GTATTCTTACTACTTAATAAATATTTTGCAGATTTAAGATATTCTTATTATATTAAAATAACTAGTTATTATACTAATTTAGACTAAGTTATCTAATTATAATAAGTATTATATAACTTTAGATAAAAAAGTTAATAATAGTAATAGAAACTTAAGGAAATTTTAGTATAAATAAGTTTTAAAGTTTTATTATTAGATAATACTATATATTATAATAGTAAATTAAAGGTTATAATAGTTATTTATATTGATAATATATTAGTTATTAGACTAATTGAGAATATTATTAAAGTCTTCTTATAAATTAAATAGAATATTAAGATAAATAATTTAGAAGTATTAGACTTCTTTCTAGAGATTTACTTATAGTTTAATAAGAATGAAATAATAATTTTATAAGAGAATTATCTAAAAGAAATATCTAAAGAATTTAGGGAATCTTTCTACTTAGTTATTATTTTAATAGAAATAGGGGCTTAAGATTTTATTATATTAGTAGAAGGATAAATTAATAAAGTATTATAATAGTAGTATTATTAGATATTTAGAAAATTTTAATTTACTATATAAATAATATAATTAAACTTATTATTTAATTATAAATTATAAATAAGATTTTTATATAATTTTAGAAATTTTTATAAGAAGGAAGTATTATAACTTCTCTAATATATTAAAATATATAATAAGTATTATATTTATTATATTAAGAAAGATAGAAATAATTTAGAATTTTATAGATATATAAATAGTAATTATACTAATTATATAGCTATATCTATATTAATAACTAGATAGATATTTTTTATAATTAGAAACTTAATATTATAGAGATTTTAATATTAGATTATTATAGTAAAATTATCTATAGAAGCTAAATATTATATAAAATCTAATATTATTTCTAAAATTATATAGATTTAAAATTTCTTTAGTAAACTAGAAGAAATAATTACTAAATTTATATTAATATAAATAGATAATATTAAATTAATTATACTTACTAAAGGAGAAAATTTAAATAATAGAGTAAAATATATATAAGTTTATAATTACTTTATAAAAGAAGTAATAAGTTGAAATAAAGTAATCTTTAAATATATAGAGACTACTAATAATATTACTAATAATTTTATAAACCTCTTTAGAAAACTACTATTTAAATAAATTAGAGGCTTTATAGGTTTTAAGAAGTATAAAAACTTAGGAAATAATATTAAAATAGTAGAATTACTACTTTAATAAAAAAAGGTATAATAAAGGGATCTTAAAGTATTCTATAGGAAATCCTAAAGATTTCTTAAAAAAATACTTTTTTAGAAGGTTTTATAAAAAAGCTATAAAATCCTTATAATAAGAATATAATAGCTTAAACCCTAGTAATAAATACGAGGTTTATAGCTATAAGGGTATATAGTATTACTATTAAGGTTATACTATATAACTATATAAAGAGGGAGCTTATCCCCTATGTATAGTATTGAATAGACTATGCCTATTGTATTAACGACTACTTCGCATTCCTGATCCCTATTTGTAGCCTCTGTTACATCAAGCGTATTATTCCTGACATATCTCTCTCCATCTGACAAGTGTCAACCTGAGAGCCAAATCTCATGGGAGGGTGGAGACAGGTTTATATTATCGAATGGGCCAACGACAAGAGCCTCTCTCCATCGACTGCAATTGAAGGATGACTTCTTCCTATATATACTCGTCAGGAGCATTACAGAATTGCCTCGGTTCATCAACAGTGACTCGAAAGGCACTTTTGTCTATCTTCACACCCCGTTCGAGCTTGGCGAGGCAACTTCAGAAGCAACAGACGACGAAGTTGTTTTCTGCGAGCCTTGAAAGCCTCGACTTTCCAGCAAGCATGTATGGGGAATCGTGAGAAGGCGTCTTGACAGTGGCCAGGGCTGTACGATTATCCTTGGGAAGTAGAACAAGGCAGATCGGCGTTGTCTGGCGGTACTCCATCACCGAACGGCTTCGACTATCGAAGGCTTTGGAGGCACTGAACTGCAACTCTTGGCAAGCGAAACGCTTTCATAGTCCAACGGATGAGCCCAGCCCTTCGGCAGTGCCAACAGTTTGGCTGAGATCACGTAAAGGGATAAACCTCGCCAGCATCACACAAATGGGTTCATTAATCAAACAGCCCTTAATACCTAATCTCAAACTCGTCCGGGTCCTGCAACAGCGCAGCATCGCTCTGCTCAAACGGATGTTTCCTCTCAAGCTCCCCAATCAGCTCCTCGTGCCTCCTACTCCGCGGCGTCGCCTTGAACTCGAACTCTGTAGGGTAACTCAAAACGCCAGGTTTCGCCGTCACATTGATGGCAATCTCCCGCCCGTCCCCATCCACAGCTTTACCGAGGTTAAACGTGGCCAGCGTCTGCGCCATGTTGAGATACAAGCTGTTGTCCGCAAAGAAGCGCCCGGGGCACACTCTCCGCCCGAACCCGAACACCTCGGTCCCCGGATCGGGCTCGTTCCGCGGCGGCAGGAATCTGCCCGGGTCGAACTTCTCCGGGTCGGCGTACACGGCCGGGTCCTGCAGGAACCAGTAGACGGCCGGCATGACGATGGCGTCCTTTGGGATATCGTAGCCGCGGAACCGAAAGTCCTCCGTGGCCGTGTGCGGGAAGCCGAACGGGACGATGGGCCACCACCTCGTGGCCTCCTTGACCAGCGCGTCGACGTACGGCAGGTTCTCGCGGTCCCCGAACGTCGGCAGGCGGTCGGCGCCGACGACCCTGTCAATCTCCTCCTGGGCCCTGCGCTGCACCTCGGGGAACTGCGCCATGGCCAGGGTGAAGGCCGTGAGGGTGATGACGGCCGTGTCGGCGGCGGCTCCGTACAGGCTCGTCGCCGTCCACACGACGGCCGTCTCGTCCTCGCGGTTGAGCTCCCCGGCGTCGCCCTCCCCCAGCTGCTGCACGAGCCGCGAGACGTACGACGGCCGGTTGGCGAAGGCGGCCATCTGGCGCCGCACGAACTCGTAGGGGATGTAGGCCGACGCCTGGATGGACTTGCGCCACTTCTTGGCCGTCCTTTGGAACGACGCGCCGGGGAAGGTCTCGGGGAGGTACTGGAGGGCGGGGACGATGTCGACGGCCCAGGACATGGGGCTGGCCGCGAGGGAGAACTCGGTCATCATCTTCTCGATGAGCTCGACCAGCGCGTCAGGCTTGTGCGGTTCGATCGTGTAGCCGTAGGCCATCTGGAGGACGGTCGCCGCGGCGGTTCTGCGACGGCCATTGTCAGTTTCGACCGTGGAGAGGCGTCGAAGCGCGTTCGATTCAACTCACGTCTTGTAGTGACTCAACCATCTCCCGGGCTCCTTGAGCGCGCGGACAAGCTGCCGGTTGACCTCCTTCTCCTGGACTCCACGAAACTGGCCCGCAGACGCAACGGTGCCGAGTTCCTGGTGGAGGAACCTGCGATAGCGTCGGAACATTGGGTTGTACCCCTGGCAGAGCACGATGGACTCGTAGCCGCACAGCTTGTTGGCCATGACCATGGACGGCCGTCCGGAGGTCTTGCCGGCTTGTTGGTCCAGCAGTTCGTGAGCCAGCTCCTTGTCGTGAACAATGACCAGCGTCATCCCCATGACCGTGACGGAACTGATGGGTCCGTAGAGGTCCTTGTGCTTGAGCCAGTGCAGGTGCTCGGGGGTGCCATCGGGAGGAAAGTCTTTGATATTCCCCAGTAACGGCAGCGGTTTGGGTCCCGGTGGGAGGTTCCGGCTTTTCCTGCTCGAGAGGCGGTACACGACGAGCGAAAGCACGGCGAGCACGCCCCAGAGGGTCCAAGAAGCCATCGCCATGGTCATCGACGGGCCGTCACTGTCTCGACAAGAGGCGGACCTAGACGACTCTCCGGGAAGAATGCTCGGTGGTCTTGGACGGCAAAGAAAGGTATATGATCTCTACACCAGACGTCCGAGGTCAGACGAGGGTGGAGGCAACCGGTCATCCGCAGCGACGATCCGACGTACAAGTGGCAAGACACTCTTGCGTCAGTTGTCAGACGTGCCCAGACGATGGCTGAACACCACCTTACTGACACGGGAAAGACAAAGTAGTGACACATGCAACGGGGAGCCATACGGACGCCTTTCCGGGTCCCGGCTGCACAGCGTTGAAGAAAATCGTCAGCCCACATCTGGCAGGTTGTTGGCTCCAACAGAACCAACAACACTCGCATGGAACCTGGTCTTTACGTAGTACGGACACACGAACATGCAACAGACTCAGGTACAGGGCGACCTATTGTCTTGGCTGTGCCACTCCTCCACAGTAACCCCTCGACTTTGAACGACATGCGCGCGGTTTTCTTCGGTCAATCAGGCCGAGGGGATTTGAATTCGACGTTTACATCCTTGCGGGATGAGGTGCTTTTGAGCAGGATCCACGCCCTTGTCTGTTCTTCAGGTGGAGGTACGGAGTACTGCTGTTGGTCGCATCACACTCTGTTCGAGGCAGATTGCCATTGCAACCCTCCCCTGGGACTGGTCGTGAGGTTGACTGACTCGAGCATAGCTGCAGTTTCTCTAGCTTTCGAGACGCACCTTTCGAAATGACAAGCAAACAGGCTGATTTCCCAAGGGGTCGAGCCACGCAGACCCCTGGTCACCGGTGGCCCTGGAGGGTTATCGAGACCGGTGCTACCGTGGCCCGCATGGCGGGATCTCGGAGTCTGTCCCGCATTCGTCGGACCCCTGCTAGCGACCATGCGGGCCGGTCTTTTAGGCTGAGGCGGGCCGGGTTGCTGATGAGGTTATGCCAGGGTGGTCTGATGATGTTATGCGCGCGAGCTGGGAGTAGGACGTCGGTCGACTCGAATCTCTGACTTGGGGTCGAGCCATCAGCTAGATATTTCTGTATATTCATACGAAGAAAGGTAGTAAAGAGATGTGAATAACCAGAGCGAAGTGGTGGTTCACGATGCGTCCTTTGCAGAAAGACTGCAAACAGATGCGATGCGGCCGGCCACCCCTCCTCCTCGGCCTCTCATGCAACGGCCTCGAGACGTCCGGCGGCCCATCCCGTTGTCCAAGAACAAGAGTCATGCAACCTGCACGCCCGCGCAGTGAAGAACTTTGTAAAGGTTGCAGCGGGAACGCGCCACCAAATCCTGCTTGGTGTGCCTGGCTCCGCTTGCTGTCCCTCGGATGGGGGGGATGGCACTGTGAATGCTTTCTTTTTCGTCCTAGTTTGAGCGGGCGACGAAGGCTCGTGTCCGAGTCGAGTCCGACAGGTCCTTCAGTTTATGATGTTCGTCTGCCTCTGGCGGACTGAGACTGAACGTCATGGTGATGATCTTGTTGGAAGTCTGCACGTTTGAGGAGCTGGCCAGCCTGAAGCCATCGCCACGACGACGACGAGTTGCCCACCATGTCCAACATGCCGACCGAGCAAGACATTGCGTGGATGACGGCACACATCGACGACACCCTTGTTGCCGACATCATCATCTGCTGCGCTGTTTGCGCCACTGCGTCCGTCGTCGTCCTGGCTCTGCGCATCTGGTCGAGGATACAGGTCCGGCTGCGGCCCATCTTCAGCGACTGGCTGGTCGTGGGCTCCGTGGTACGTGTCGACGATGGTCTCTGCAGCCTCTCTCAAGTCACTCATGATGCCACGTCAAGGTCTTCTACATTGCCTTCTGCGCCGTCTTCGCCCTGTCGACCAAGTACGGCGCCGGCAGACACGTCATCCTCATCACGGACCCGGCAGATCGGCGCATGCTGGCAATAGTACGTTCCAACCCTCTCTCTCTCTCTCTCGGACTCTCTCTCTCGGAAACTCCCCCAGAGGCGAAACACGATCTTGACTGAACGTAGCTCAACATCTGCAACCCCATCCTCTACGGCGTCGCCACGGCCCTGGTCAAGTCGAGCATCCTCGCGCTCTACGCGGCCATCTTCCCGCAGCGCGGGTTCCACTACTGGGTCTACCTCGTGAGCGCGGTCAACCTGCTCAACGCCGTCGCCATCGTGCTCGTCAGCTGCCTGCAGTGCCGCCCGCTCGAGGCGCTCTGGGACCTGTCGGTGACGGGCGTCTGCATCAACTTTAGCTACTTTAGCGTCTTCAACAGCAGCTTCAACTTCTTGCTGGACGTCGTCATCCTCCTGACGCCTCTGCCGCTCGTCCGCCAGCTCAACTCGTCCAGGCGGAAGAAGATTCTGCTGACCATCAACTTTGCCCTGGGCGGCAGGTGAGTCTTTTCGCGGGTGTATGCTGGAGTACCAATGAAATGCTAAGAGAAATTTGATGATGTAGCGCTTGTGTCATTGCAGCAATTCGGGTTCCCTACGCCAGAAAGGTCGGAGGGACCGTCAACCCGAGCTGTACGTTGTCTGATCAACTCCTTCTTTTCAGACGCCCAGACTAACACCAGCACAACAGGGGACATGATTCCAGGCGGCTTGCTCTGCGTCGTCGAAGTTGCCGTCGCCCTCTTGACGGCCTCCCTGCCCATCTACCGCCCGGTCCTGGGCTTTCTCGGCATCAAGACGTTCACGACAGACAACAGCTCCCAGCCCAAGTACAGCAGGAACAGGTACGTGAGGAATACGGGCGATGATTACCTGGACAGCCAGGTCAGCACCCGCATCACCGGCGGCGGGGAGCGGTCGTCCCCGCGAGGCGGCATCAGCATCACCGACGACATCACCCTGACGACGCATACGTACAAAGACGGCGAGTGGGTGCGCGAGGCGGACGAGGACGATGATGCCGTCGGGCTCGTGCCGCCGAACAAGACGTCGGGGTACGCAACGACCGTCAGCAGCGTGCAGAGCGGGAGAGCGAGGTAGACGAGAGGTGACATTTGGGTCTCGGCTGGATGATGGCATGTACGTATGATGTGTCAAGCAAAACACACAAAACTGTATCAATAGCAAGGGCTGGAGAAGCAGATCGCAATAGATTCAAACAAAAGCGCTTCGTAGTCCATGTCCCCAGACCTTCTTACTGCCCCCATCTACACACCCCTCCGCCTCATGGCAGCCTTGAAAATCTTTGCAAACTCCGCCATGTGCTCTCTGTTGAGCATCTTGGCGTGGATCCCGGGACACTCGTGGAACGCGGCGTCGCGTCTCGCAAAGTCGGCCCACCGCCCCAGCTTGTCCTCCCTCCAGTCCCGGCGGTCGCGGGCCGCGTACGTCGGCGGGTCCGCCACGAAGACGTCCAGGCACTCGACCGTCCCCTCGGGCTCGTACCGCTCCACGTTGACGCGGAAGTTCTCCGCAATGTCCGAGATGAGCCCCAGGCGCGCCTCGTCGAGGGCCAGGGCCCGGGCGCGGTCGCCGTCGCCGATGGCGAGGACGTGGGACAGCGCCGCGCCGCGGTCGAGCGCGCGCAGGCGCGGGGCGGCGACCGCCATCGTCTCCTCGTCGATGAGCTCGAGGAAGAAGGCGACGTGGAGCAGCACGTCGACCCAGCCGAGGGCGCGGACGTAGTGGGCAATGTGCGGAGGGTAGTCGATGCTGGCGAGGAACCCGACGTCCTGGCCCTGCGCCTCGAGCACCTTGCCCACTTCGTAGGCCAGCGTCGAGCCGAGAGAGTAGCCGGCGACGGCGTAGGGCCCCACGGGCTGGACCTCGCGAATGTGTCTGGCGTACGTCTCGGCCGTCTCGTCGATGGAGCTGAAGAGGCGCTCGTTGGGGTTGTAGCCTCGGCTTCGCAGGGCGTATACGGGCCGCGTCGGGAAGTGCGCGGCGAGGGCGATGAAGACGAGGATGTCGCCGCTGCCAGGGTGGATGCAGAACAAGGGCGTCCCGGATCCGTGTGGTTGCAACGGCACTATCGGCGTGTACACCATGGGCTGGGAGAGCAGGCCGTCGATGGCTGATGAGATGGCCGCGACGGTCGGTCTGTCTTTGGTTAGGGCATGGGGAGCAAGAGATGCACATGTGCTGCGCCTTGCAGAGTGCATAATCGAGATGAAGGGATGCTACTCGGACATGGATGGGGATGTGGTCTCGACTTACTCCGTCAGCAGGGTCGACATGGGTATGTCCATCTCGGCGCTTAACGCCTTTTGGATCATGGACTTGAGCAGAATCAGGTGCATCGAGTCGACGCCGAGGTCAAATATCGACGTCTCGGCATCGATTTCCTCCTCGGGTGTCTTGAGCAGCTCGGCCAGGGTGCCCATCACGATCTTCTCCGTCTTGGTCTCGGCGCCGCGCCTCTCGTGCTGTCTGTATTCTTGGATGAGACGCAAATCTTCCTGCTCAATGGGCTCGAAGTCGCCTCTTTCAAGTGCAGAGCGCATCTTGGAACGTGAGATCTTCCCAAGCGAAGACTTCTCGAGCATAGATCGAGGTAGGGGGATGACCCGCGATGGCTTCTTTCCCGTCACCAACGACACGACCTTGTTGATGGCTTTGGCAGTCTCTGACCGAACGCGGTGGTCATCTTGAGAGAAGGCAGGCGAGTAGACGACGGCGATGCTCTCGGTAGGCGAGCCGGCCGCGCGGGTTGGGAAGCAGACAGTGAAGGACGGCACGAGCCCGGGGATGCGCTCGTCTTCGATGGCCGTCTCGAGCTCCGTCGCGCTCCACTTGACGCCGTTGACGATGATGGCGTCTTTCGTACGACCAGCCAGGTGCAGCTTACCCTTCTCGTCGATCCAAGCTAGGTCTCCCGTCATGAACCAGCCGTCCGACGTAAAGGATTCCCTGGTTGCGTCTGCGTTGTTGTAGTATCCGTCAAAGACGACGGGACCATGAACTTGTAGACTGCCAATCTGGCCTTGAACCGCAGGGATGTCTGTCTTGTCAATGTCCATGACGCGCATCTGCATGCCTGGTATGCACGATCCCAAGCTCGCAAACTCGACAGATCTGTCCAGGTCGTAAGAAGGGCAGGATAGAGAGTATATGGATCCGGCGCACGTCTCGGTCATCCCAAAACCCGGGCGAACGACTTCGGTTGCGCAGCCGAGACGACGCAGCTCGCGCGTGAGCTCCACGCACGTCGCCGTGGGGTTGGACTCGCCGCCGGAGATCAGGGCTTTGAGGCTTGAGAGGTCGGCCTGGAAGCTTGGCTGTGCGGCTACGCTGTCGCGGACCATGGCCAGGAAGAAGTTGGGAGCAAAAGTGTAGGCGACTTTGTGGACGTCGAGCAGGCGGACGAACTGGAGAGGGTCTCGAAGAAGAACAGACGCGGGGACATGGACTTGGTTGGCTCCGAGACTCACTAACAAAGCCATCATCTGTCAGTTATATGCTCGCATGTCTCATGTTGAACTGAAATCTGGGTGCGAAGACATACTTGCATGCAAGTGAACCTCCGTCAGGCTCGCGACGTGGTCGAGACCAACCCAGTTGAGGAAAACATCACCAGAGGCCGTGCCATGGTGCGCGCTCTTGCCTCTAATAGCACGTAGAACCTGTTCGTGTCGCAAGGGAACAGCCTTGACGTTGCCGGTGCTGCCCGAGGTCAGCATGAGCGCGGCCACACTGTCCGAGTCCTTGTTCTTGTCCCCAGTGGCATGGGCCGCATCGTCAGCATTGGGGGCCGAGAGGCTCTCAACGACTCTCAGGTCGAGCTCATCGAGTCCCAGGAACTCAGAGGAGAGTCTCTTGTTGGTGAGCACAACGGGATTTTTTAGCAAATGGTGCAGGTGGAGCAGGTGTTTCTTGCGTTGCGTTGCGTCGTTGACCAGGGGAAGAGACAATGCTGGGAGATATCCGGCCAGGGTGGCAGCCCAGAACCAGACGATGTTGTCTCTCTGAGTGTTGAAGTGAAGGAGGAGTATCTGATCAGGTGACCTAGACTCTATGCAAGCGCTGAGCAAGCGAGCCTTGCCGCTCGCTTCTGCAAGGAGATCCGCGTAGGACATGGAGGCTGGCGCGAGTTGTCCATTCTCTTCCGAGTACAAGACGAGGGCTCCATTGGTCTTGGAGGCCCTTGATAGCAACTGGGATAGGTTTCCAACCAGCTCCAGAGGCTCGAATTGAGCGACAGTCGTCTTGTTGATGGCGTTCTTGGCAATGGTAGCATGGTCGGAGACGTGCTCTTGGTTGTCTTGCAAAAAAGGCGCCATGATGCTCACTTGGAGTTGTTAGTAGAGACAATGTTTCGCGATATCAAAAAGAAGGCAAAGCTGGCCGGCAATCCGCTGGCTATATAGACATTTTCGACATGTTTTACAGCAGCGTCGTCACCAGGGTCACTATATTAAAATCCTTCACTGCAGCAGTGCCCAATGCCTAATGCGTGGCGGCCAACCCCATGCAACATTGAACGCCAGTGGCCTGTCTTCAAGTCTCGTCAAGTGGATGAGCTCGGACTCAGCTCCCAACGGCCTCACGATCATGTCCACATTGGAATTTAGTGGGTTGCAACACGCGCACGAATTGGCAATGCATCCTGATGGCAAACATCCAGGGTTCTTCATTTTGGTGTCTGTTCAGAGCCAAGACGAGCTACGAGCGCCGCGCTCTTCTCGGCCATTTTTCTGCGCAAAGTGTCAATCGGTCCAACGTAGTTCTCATCATTGGTCTTCCACGGGAGGCTTTCGTGATGATCGATATGCAGTCTCATCCATGGGCGCATGTGGTTGGCCAACAGAATACAGGTAACGAGCCAGAGTCGTCAACGCGAGTTGCCAACGCGGTTCGACAGCTGCAAAGGTAGAACCGGAACAAGAGGCGAGCCAACAGCACAGATACTCGGACTAGAATTCTATTGACGCAGTTTGCTGGCGAGCTTCTTCATAGGATTCGAAACTAATTGTTGCTTACGCGCATGCGGGAGAGACAAACAACCTCCCCGGTTCTGTCGTGTGGTTGGTCCGGATACTCAGCCCCCCGCTGCCGAGATGTCAAGATGACTTCCAACCAACGACCTTTTGCGATCTTGTGAACCGTTGGTGCCACCACGTCCGGCGGTGTGACGACGGGAGGACAAGGCCAAGCCAGCCACCCGCTGTTGATAGTTGCGGCGAGGTCTATTGTCGGCCAGTTGAGTCGGCTCGTCGAGTCTCTGCATAGTTCGATCTCTGAGGTGTTGTTGCGGCACAGTCACGTGAAGGCATTGTCAAATATATCCGGTCATTCAATTGGCTGTTATTGCGAAGCTACGAAGCGCCGGTTGGTGTTTGCTATCCAGGGTTGTGTTGGTTAGGTCTCGCGTCGAACAGAATCATCACATCGTCATTGAGGCCAAGTCTCACATAACAGATCATGGACCACCTCAAAAGAAAGGCTTGAAGCGGGGCAAGCGACAACATGGAGCGGATACTACGCGCTGCTTTCAAGTGTATCGAAGTAGGGCTAGCAGTATTGATATTGAACGTGCAAGATATTCATAGAGTCAACCAGCTGCTTCGTGACCATTTCTCTGTCGTCCACACGATTGATGGATCCGCGGCAATAGGGCCAAGTATCTGCACTCTGTACTTTGTGAAACAACTGTTACGATGGACAAAGACATCCGAGTGTTGTTGACCCCTGACGAGCCCATGACTCCCAAGTCATCCCGCTGCGCCATGTGATGCCCAAGTGCCCATCATCCCCGAAAACGGCCGCCCGCTCAGTTGATGACGAACCTGGTGACGCCCGGAACATACTCCTCGGGCTGGACAAGGAACTGCATGCCCATGAAAGCGAACCTTCTTACGTGCGGGAGTCTTCCCCTGAGCCAATGGTGAAAGTCCATGGCGTATATCGGTTCCTTGCTGCGGGCCATTCCGCGAACCTCCATCCGGCAACCCGACGCGCCCTGGGCAAAGGCGAAGTGCCCCTCGTTCACGGCATTGAACTTGTCGACAAACACCAAGAGCTCAAGGTCCGACTCTCTCAAAACGTCGAGGACAAACCGCGGAAAGCGCTCGTCCAAATGCATCTCCATCGTCGTGGGTATGAGATACAATTCCCGCAGGTTCGGCATCCGCCGGGCCAAAAGTACGCCCGTCCGGTGGGGGGTCTCGATGAGAGGCGAACGCATCTGCAGCTCCAGCCGCCGTAGCTGCTTGAAGAAGCAGAGTGTCACGTCCTTGGGGGCAGAGATATAGCCGGCTGCGTACAAGGGTTTGAAGTGCTCGTAATCGACAACGTCTTCGAAGGACAGGCTCATGTTGACAATGTTGTTGTCGAATACGGCCTTTTGGGCCTGTAGTCGGAAGTCTCTGAGAACGCCCGCGCACGATTGCAGATACAGATATTCTCCTGGCAGCGGTACCTCAGGTGCCGGCACGAGGACAGTGTCGGTTGGTGGACAACTTTCCTCGCTGAAGAGCATCCGAACTATAGCTTCTCGTACTTTGAAAGGCAACTCGTACACCTTTGCAGCCTTCTCGGAGGATGGGGGAGGCATAGCTTCCAGGCTGTTAGCGGTTTATTGCATCCGATGGATCGGATACCAACCTTGGGGTGGGGCGCGTTCGACGCCGGTGCCTCTTTTCCCTCGGGTCTACCAGATATAGATGCTGCCTGAAGCCATCAAGGACGAGATATTGCCCGCGAGAGCCCAAGCGGAGGTCGGCTGTAACAGATGTTGATGTGTCGGGCGAAGGTGGTGGCCTTTTGTTAGCTGTTGTGCAGACGTCTGTGGTTTATATCCTCTTTAGATTCTTGGTCATCTCTATTGGACTTATCCTGTTCTTCTCGATTGGAAAGGCGAAGAGGCATCAAGTCGGATCGAGTATGTTCCAGGCTCCTTATTCTGAGGCCTGGCAGGTAACTAAGCAAACCCCCTGTTATGGAAACTTGTAGATTGCTGCCTTGGGCCAGTTTCAATACCAGTATGGAGGCAATCTCATCTACTGCACTCGGAGTGATTGGGCAAAGAGACAGTCAACGATTTGGTAACAAAGAGTCGACAAGGCAAGAAAGGATTCAAGCTTCTTTCCAAGACCAGGAGTTGTAGACATCATTCAATTGGCGCGAGAGTGGTGATACTAAACACATGATGGTGTCTGAGATCGAAGAGTACCTCTTGGAATCCGTCAAAACATGTAACTTCCAGTACTTGGAGACCGAAACGGACCAAACCGTACCTTATCTTTGACACTTCATCAGTCGGCTTTACTGGGGATTTCGAACTTTTATTTCGCATCGTCAACGTCATTACGAATGGCTACAGCGCGCCTGCTGTTTGACGGGTTGACCTTGGCTCCGGTGACCTGTATGGCAAGTCACAGTCGTCTTATTCTAAGCTGGATCCCAAACTTGCAGTGCCTCTCCTGTATGGCATAAGTGCAATGTGCTGTACCAGTCACTTGAATAGATGCTACCATGCAACGCTATTGCTCGGCGGAAAGAGGCAGTGCCGTGATCTAGGGATGGCCGAGTGCAACACCGAGATCTGCCTACCGAGAGACCGCATCCTACCATGATCTAACAAGCCTACTAGGTTACCACTTCAATCGAAACTAGTTGCAAAAGGTCATCTCAACGATGCGACGCCCAGTAACCCGAATGCGTATTGCAGCAAGACTGGAACGCGCTCCCGTTGGAGGTGCAGCACTGGCAAACGTTAGTTGCCATCGTCTCAGCTGCCGGATGGCAAAACTCACGATCCCATCTTGCATGAAGCTTCCTCCAGGGCAGCACGACTGAGTATACCCAGAGTTGGAGCCGTCACTTCTCAGACATTGCCATATCAGGTTCGGCTGGTTGTTGCAGTTGGCCGCGGAGGCACCGCCGGCGTGGAGACCCTGTTCAGAGTCAGGACGAGTCGATTTCGAAACAGGCCGTGACGTACCAAAAGGGCCGCCAGGAGGACTTGGACAGACCACATTGTCACGGCGAGAGCTTGCTCGTTGCGTGCGTACTCTAGCTGGCAACGTCCCGATACACAACGAGCTCGACGGCTTAGCTGGCAAACGCCCTGCTGCCGAACTTATCCAGAGCGTAGCTTCCTGATTGCGAAGCGCAGCGTAGCACGAAGGAGCGAAGTGATGATGTGAAGGGGAGAGGAGTGCCAATGTACAAAGTTTTCTTTTTATATGTGAATCCTTATCCCCTATTATGGAGTACTCGAAAGCCTTTTCTAGGTTTATACTAACCTAAACACGGCCACTATATACCTACCTTATCTACGTTTTACGTACGCTCTGGTAGTTTCGCTGGCGGGACCCTTCTCTACCCATAGCCTCCAGTGTCCATGGACTTGTATGTGATCAGTTGCAACCAGCAGTCTCGGGCAACTTCTCTACTTTGAAGTTGAACAGGCAATTCAATTACGCTGCTTAACACCAGACTTTCCATCGTGAGAAGAAGTTGCCTGTTCAAAAGTTGAGCCAGATTGCTCTCTTCTAGTTCAATCGAATGTCCCATCAACCTTGGCAGGTGACTTTTTCTTCTCATTTAAATCGGCAGCAGAGTTTCCATGCGGACTCGAATGCCGTTAGCAAGCTCTCAACATGACTCGACACAAGTCAAAGCTCGCTCGCAACCGTCTAGCAATAATCACATTCTCTCAAGCAGCGCGGGGAGACCCTGGATCCCTTCGGCTGCCGGCAGCAAAGCCACTGCGCATCACATTACAGACGTTACGTCGTGGAACGCGAAAACGGCTTCACAACCCTCGGACCCGAAAAAACGCACCGCTCCCACCCGGCAGATGATGGCCCTCCCTCCCCCCCCGGACGTTGCGACACCCATACGCTCACTGCATGACTGACGTGGTGATGATGTGGTTTGAGCCTCTGGGAGTCTCGAGGGTGCGGGCCGGGTTTGCATGTGATTGACGGCCGCGTCCGCCTCGTCACTTGTCACAATCTCACCCGCCCACTCGGATTTTCGTGGATTTTCGGTGTTCGTATTGTGTGTGTGTGTGTGTGTGTGTGTGCGTGTGCAGACTGCAGAACAGAAGCAGGCGGCGACAGCGTCCTCATGCTGTCAAGCTCAGCCAACCGCGCATCGTACAAGTCATTGTTTGTGGGCTGAGGAAATTCCTAAAAATAGCGCAGGCCAAAAGGTTCACCCGTACGGAGCACGTTGCATCGAGACGTAATAAAGACCCCCCCGAACTCGGGGTTTCGAGCCAGAACGGAGGAGAAACGGCGCCGTCGTGTTGCGAACTACGAATGTGATCAACCCTAGCATCGAAACCTGGAAAACGGACGCCGTGACTAGCGTAGCTTAGCACTTTATAAGTGTCCGTTTCGCGGACGAGTAGTCCAAGGGTCCGTCGGTCTGTATACAGCTTGGCATCCAAATAGTCAAGTCTGTATCCGTACTGGTAGCCGCCACCGCACCCCTGGGCGAAGTCCAACTCTAACGATTCAGGGGTGCGGCGACCGTCACTCGCGCTTGGCGCCGTTGGCCGACGAGCAGGCAGACAACACGACAAATCTTTTGCTCCTCGTCCTCTTGGCCGCTGGTTCGTCTGAAGAGTGTCTTGGCGGCAGCCCAGTTCCTCGGTCTTGGCGGGCGAATCCGGATGTTGCCCCCCTTCAGCGTCGTCTGCTGACAAGGAGACAGACGGGCGTTGGACATGGACAATACTCCGTAGAGTGAGGGGGAGAAAAGGATGAGGCTGGATTTTTGACACACGACTGCCTGCGAACGGGTAGACGACAGCGATGACGTGGGGGATGGCAAGTCTTGAATTAAATTGCAACCTGGGAGAGGAGGTTGTCAGTCGATCCCGAAGATTTGACGTATTCGTTCACCGTCTGTTCCAGTTCCATTAACTCAAAAGTTCACGTCGCGGAGGGCACCGGACCGGTACTGGGGTGTATCTTGTATTCTTCTCATGGAAACCCGCGCCCCCTCTCTCTTCTCCTCCTCTCCCCCCCACTGAGCGGCAAAGCCGAAGTGCAGGGAACAGGCAACAAGGCGAAAGAAGCGGGAAACCTCCGGATTCCCAACGACGATCACCCTTCCGCCCTCGAACCTTGGCCGGCGGAGGTGCAGGATGGGGATGGGGACGAGGGACGAGGGACGAGGGACGGGGGAGAAAGAGACACAGCCTCGTGGCTCACGGCGCACAAGTGGCTTGCTGTCACGCCGGTCGTACGGTGCAACGCAACACCAAAAGACGGCCGGAAAGCCCCTATCAGTGCATGTGAATCCCTCGAGGGGGCACCCCGTGGCAGACGCAGGCCATCGAAGAGGCCGGCCGAGATGAACTGGAGGCAGCTAGACAAAGAGAAAGGACTCTGCGGCACCTTGACATCCATGAGGAACTCGATATAATAACGAGACGACACAAAAGCAAGCCATGGAGCGTTCCGTCAAGCCGTCCGGATCGACATCTTGTCCGCCGTTATCTCCTCTTCTCACATACTCTCCATCGCACGTCTCAATGTTTCGAGTCACAAAGACAGCCGCGCCAGCCGTGGGGCGTATCCGCAAAACAGACTACCGCGATCTCCAGCGGTCCGCAGGCCAGAGGGTTTGCCAGAACCACCTGTCCCAAGGCGCAGACGGTCCTGTCAAGTGTGGCGGCCACGGATACCTGTGACGGACGACTCGAGAAGCGTCCCGCTTGGTGACACCTTGTCTCGGCCTTCTTCCCAACCCCCCAGCCTCCCGCGCGCCACGACGGACAGGCACCGCATACGCTCACCCTCTCACGCACCAGTACAAGGACGCCATTCACAGCAGATGCGAACACTAGAGGGATGGACACACACACACAGTAGCGCGTCCGCTGGGTATGGGAAATCAGCTCCTGAAACCACCGGCTTGATTGCGCCAAGAATTCCCCATCTTGCTCTCCGATCAGCTCACAAATCGTTGGCAAATCAATGGGAATGAGTTTTATGGATGTTTATGTATATTTCTGTTTCCGAACCAAGAAGAAAATATGTATGAATGCCGGTTTGATGGTGTTGACTCCTCCTCCAGCTTCTCATCCCTTCCAGCAGGGACAGAGAAAACCGGGACGGACGAACAAAAAATGCAAGATTTCTCTGCGCCCTCCCCGTGGTGTTGCGTGAAATTCTATACTGGATCTATGTGCAGTTGTTTACAGGCCATTACATTATCGTGACAGTCATCTTGAATGTTTGTACGTTTGGGGGGACGGAACGCGCCATTGGGGGGAGAGGATGAGTTGATCGTGGAAAGCGACTGTGAAGTTGTTGGTGTTGCGCTTGCGTGCGTGTTGTAAATGCGTGACGAAATCAAAATGTTTCTTTCCCTCGTTCCCTCATTCGCCCTTCTTTCTCTCATCACCCCCCCTGCGTACGGCCCAATGTCCATTCGAAGCAAACCGCTGCCTACGCCCGTATGTATGGTTTTTGTTCCAAGAAAAAAGAGTGGCAGCGTCGAGTATAGTGGCCAAGAGAAAGAGAAGATGTTTGCCGACTGATGATACGCTCCAACACACACACACACACACACACACATGTCCTCAAAGGCGTGCCCCCAAAACATCTAGAAAAAAAAGGAGCAGACAAAGATGAGGATGGTGTAGGCGGTGGTGATGGTGAGCTCCGTCTCGAACCAGGCGGCCTGGCCGCCAAAGGCAATCTTCTTGCTCTGCTTGGTCGGGTGGGCGACAAACGTCTTGGGGTCGCGCTCGAGGAGCTGCTCGCGGTCGGGCATGTCCGGGGGGTCGATGGCGTAGGCGATGGGGGTCCACAGCGAGGAGCAGATGAAGACAAAGGTCAGCGGCGGCCAGAAGGCGTGGGTGATGAGGCCGATGAGCAGGTCGCGCAGCTCGTCGTTTTGCCAAAAGGCGCGGTACGACGTCAGCACGACGCCGACGAGGGTCAGGTAGACAAAGGACAGGTGGAAGACGGCCATGTAGTTGACGAGGACGCCCCAGAGGCGGCGGAACATGTTCTTGCGGTTCTTGGCGTCGCGCTCGTTGAGGGCGGAGCCGAGCGAGCCCGTCGGCTTGAAGGCCTGCGTCTGGCCGCCGAGCCAGGTGGGCAGGATAAAGGACCGGACGATGCAGAGGGCGATGTAGGGCGACATCCAGAGCTGGTAGCGGGAGCCGCGCTGCCCCGTGTGGTAGCCGGCCGGGATGAAGAGGGCGAACTCGCAGAGGCGGTTGGAGATGGTGGCGGCGAAGCACGCGCGGATGAGCCAGCGCAGCTGCCCGTAGTTTGCGTAGGCGACGAGCGGCTTGCCCATGACGAGGATGATGGGGATGGCGAACATGGAGACGGTCAGGGCGATGGTGTACAGGCTGAGCGTGGCGTACAGGAAGCCCGAGAAGCGCTGGGCGGCCGTCATGTTCTTGACCTTGTCGCCCCAGAGGCAGAAGTTGAGCTTGAAGGACGTGTCGACGGTGCCGATGGCCCACCGCGTGCGCTGCTTGAGGTGGCCGCCGTAGTCCTCGGGCACCGTGCCGAACTGGAGGGGCTCGTGGATGTAGGCCGTCTTCCAGCCCTTGCCGAGCATCAGCGTCGACGTCGCCACGTCCTCGGCCAGGGAGCCCAGGGGGAAGTTGCCAATCTCGTCGAGGGCCTCGCGGCGCACGACGTAGCCGGATCCCGTGCACCAGGCCACGCCGAGGGCGTCCTTGACGGGCTCGATGACGTGGACGAAGAAATCCAGGCTCTGGGCCAGCGGGTCCGACGGCGGCGTGTTGTAGAAGAGCTGGGGCGGGCACGCGAGGGCGACCTTGGGGTCGATGAGCATGTGAGGCAGAATGGCACGGAGCCAGTCGCGTTCGGGGATCTGTACACGATGCGCGAGTCAGCGTGAGGGCTTGTCGTGGCGTGAGTGTTTACACCTTGGCTGAAGCCTATCGTGAAGGACTTGAGATGTACCATGTCATGACATCTCACGCGAAGAGGAGTAGTGGGGAGGGGCTTTACGTACCATGTCAGCGTCGAGAGCAGCCATGAACTGGCCAGCACCACCCGGCATCGTGTGGACAAAGTCGAGGGCGTAGTTGAGGTTACCGGCCTTGAAGTGATGCGGAACTCCCGGGTACTTTGGACGGGCGAGGTAGTGGACGTTGGGATAAGTCATGGCCAGGGCCGCGATGCCAGCCTCCAGGCCGGCCGACTTGCCGTCGTCGCACACGATGACGCGGAAGCGGTCCTTGGGGTAGTCGATGTCGCAGGCGGCGCGGACCGTGTCGAGGACCAGGTCGTCCTCCTCGCCGCAGCACGTCACGAGGGCGTCGACGGTGGGCACCTCGTCGTCGCCCATGAGCCTCAGCTTGGGGCGGTGGCGCTTCTTCATGGACCACATGGTCCAGATGTTGTGCATCAGCGACGGGATGGCGACGGCGATCTCGACGGCGATGAAGACCCACGCCTGCGCGTAGATTTCCTTTGCCATCTGCTGGGCCGAGATGACGCAGTAGATGCGCAGCGCCAGGTAGACGAGGTACATGGCCGTGGCGAAGAGGATGAGGAACGGCACCATCTTGAACACCTTGCGCTTCCAGCCCTTCCAGATCTCCGAGTCGTCGCGCTTGTGAAGCCGGGCGATCTGGTCGCTGCCCTCCACCCACTCCTTGGTCGGGACGGGCGAGGACTGGCCTGGTAAGAGAGCCGCCAGACTCTGGTGGCTCTGGTTCTGTTGACGGACACACGCGAGGTCAGCAATCGACACGCCGCAACAACAACAACAATAACAACAACAAGCGAACGGTCGGGGTCATCAGGAAGCACGAGCTTCGAGACGTTGATATCCATACCATGGGGCTGTTTGGCGCCGAATCCGTGTTCCAAGGATGCCTCGGTGCAGGGAGATGGTCAAACGGCGTCTGCGATCCGCTCTTCAGCGACGGCGTGGCCGCGCGAGACTCGACGGGCGTGTCCATGCCCGAGATGGACGGCCCGATTGACGGTGCGCCCGACATGCCGATCGAATGGCGGTTCGCCCAGCCTGGAGGACCGTACTCGTCGCCGCCGAGGGCCTGGTTCTGCGAGGTGAAGTGCTGCTGTTGTTGCGGAGGAGGCGTCTGGAACTGCTGCTGCTGGTTCGGCTGAGGCGACGGCGCGTTGTTCGTGAGAGCGCGTCCGAAAGGAAAGTCCTCGCCCTGCTGCTGCTGCTGCGGCTGATCGTACTGGTAAGGGTTCCCGTACGGATTCTCAGAGTACTCCTGGTACTGGGCTTGGTACTGGTTCGGCTGAGCGTTCTGGTAGGGTGGTTGATATTGATGTTGGTGAGGGTGGTGATGGCCCTGGAGAACGTCGATTTCCACCATTTCTCCCTCCGGGTAGTCCTGGCCCTGCTGCTGCTGGCCCTGTCCCCTCATCATGATTGCCGTGTTGCCCAACCGACGGCTGGAATGAGCGAGCGTATAGTGTCTCGAAGGGCGGAAGCGTTTAAGCCAGTGTGAGTGTGGTCCGGCCTGAGATACGCGAGTGTGTGAGCCCGTCTGCGTGTAAGAGGCTGGAACCAGGTAAAACAGTAGCGATTGTGGTGGTATTCCCCGCGCCTTTCGTTTCCCTTCTCTCTCTCTCTCTCTCTCCCTTGGTCTCCGGTGACCGCCAAGTGCTCGGGAGTCGAGGTGAGGTTTGAGTGTGGTGGTGTTGTATAAACGAATGTGGTGTACCGTCCCAAAAGGACAAGAAGAATTAAGAGGGAAGAAAGAAGATGGGTCCGCTAGGAAGAGAGAGCATCGGCCGACTAGTATGTCATCGAACACGAGCTCGAGCTAGTGCAGGGTACGATACGATACGATACGGTACACGGTGACGAGCAGGATAAGATACAAGGTGACGGAGGCTGTCGACTTGGCTTGCACGATGAACCCGAGAAGCCCTGATGTGGCCTGGACTGACAGGAAGAGGAGGAGATGTGCCCGTACCGTCTGGGGGAGGGGAGATGTACAAAAGAAGGACCAAGAAGCCGGCAGCGAGCTTGGAGATTTGTGACCGAGAGAGCGAGTCTGGGTCCCTGGTATAGGTAGGTCTGGGGAGAAGCGAGAGAAGGGGAGAGAGTGAGGGCTTGGATCCGTTCAAGCAAGACAAGACAATATCCAGGAGGCAGCAAGACGGAGACGCGAGACAGGCAGACAGACGGACAGACAGACAGACGGACAGACAGGAGAAGCTTCTGCAAGACTACGGACCCGCGGCGGACCCTGCTAGTACCAAGTAGCGTACGGATACAAGGTAATTAATGTACACCAGTAGCGTACAAGGTAATTAATGTACACCCACGAATACCTGGTATACCTGGTATATCCGTAGTAAAGGCCATGTATCCCCCCCATACTCGTACGGATGCCATCAGGGAAGTGGGAAAACGCCTCTGGACATGACTTAACGGGAACCCACTCGGACTCCGCTAAGCCTCACTGCCATGATTACGATCCGACGAGAGCCTGACGTGATTAAAATTGGGAGGTCAAGGTTGGGGCCAGGCGGCCGGAATCCACATCTACCAAATACACACAGGTAGGGAGGCATCGGCTTGTCCAGCTCCGTACTCGGTACACATGCGCGCATGCAATGTGTATGGACACAAGTGTAGACGGACAATGTAGGCAGAGGTTTTGTTTGATGGGTTCGCCCCGTACTACCCACTCCCATTCGACGCGCTTCTTCTTCTTCTCACGCTCGTTGAGAGGTGGCCTGCCCCTGGCTGTCTGTGCCACCTGACTGGGCTGGGTCGCCTTGACTGATCTGCCTGCAGCCTGTCGAGCTGTCGAGCTGTCGTGCTGCCTGTCTGGCTGTCTGGTGTCTGGCCGTCTGGCCGTCTGTGTCGGAGTTGGCACTTCTGCGGGCTGCTGCCGATGGCTGGCTCGTGGGGGGTGGCGCAGAGAGACATGAGAGATCTAGATATCAGAGAGCCAGCTCTCCGAGAGACGAGACACAGAGAGAGGAGAGACGACTCGACTCGGATCGTCACACAGTTGACTCGGAGTGTCCAACACTGATGCCATGGACAGAGCAGCACCAGCAGCAGCAGCCAAGCGCTTGCTCGATTGCTTGTTGCTGCTTTGCTGCTCGCCAATACCAACTTGCTTTCTCCTGCAGGACCTCGCAGTAGGTTGGCCGCCCTACTGCGTTGCGTCCAGTACTGTGTAGAGAGGTAGGGAGGGGGCGTGTGCGCGACGAGATGGAGGGCGTGAATCTGTGGGATGTGCGCGCGGGCGCCGGGGAGAGCTTGTTTAGTCTGTCTTGCCCAGCAAGCGAGCCACCAAGCCATCAAGCCCATGGCAAGCCCCGAAGCCTGGTTCGTTCGGCCGCCGTTGGTTTGAAATGGGTTTTTTTTTGTGCTCTCATGCTCCTGACATTGTCTGTGTAATCCATAGTGGTCCATAGTGATGGCCTACTACGATAGTACGGACTACACAAGTCGGTATCTACTGTGTAGTTTGCTTCCCTCTGCCTCTGGGATTCACGGGTGCGTGATGCGTGAGCGTGTCTCTTGTCGAATTCGTCCTAAATTATTGCGTGTTTCGGCAACGTGATGAACAACCCACCAGGGGTTACGCATCTCCACCTGGGGCGTCGAGTATCAGTAGGGCAGCAGAAAGTAAAGTAAAGTAAAGTACGGATAAAGTGGCAGAATAGGAGGACCCAAAAGAAAAAGACAACGAGATACTCTGTGCCTTGCTGCGTCCGTTCTCTGGTAAACTCTGTCGGGTTGACTATCCATTACGACGGTTTGCGAGTGGAAGACGGACATGGCATGGCATGGATTGGATGGGATTGGCCCCCTTCGCGCCTGTTGACCCCTTTACTTGTCCAAGTATGCGATTACTTGCCATGTAGTCCTCCGTATGGATACATCATTCGAAGCTGTGCCTGGTCTGGCCTGGCTGGCTTGGCTCTTGTTTTTTTTTTGCCCTTTGATTGTTTTCCTTTCTTTTTCTTTCCAATGAGGGGCAGAGTCTCGTCACCAATGAACAAGCCTTTCAAGGTCCATCCCAGCAACCCTTGTGCCTGTACCAGACCCGTCGATGGGCCGTCCGGGCCCTTATCCACTTCCAGGGCCGTTATCTTCAAATATCCCTGCTTTTTTTCTCGTGTTCTAGAAATGCGGGTATCCTCGCATTGCGCAGTTCAGTTCACTTCAGCTGCATGGAACGGCAGTGGGTGATGGGCGACGGGATGGGATGGGAAAGGGTCGACCTCCATTACCGCCACATGCAGTCAGTCAGTTAATCAGTGAATCAGCCAGTTAATCGCAGTTATCCGAGTCCTGGGCGCTCGTAGAGGCCGAGTGTGTGAGTGGGATGAGGATCCGGATTCCACTACTGCATACTACGATAGTATGTACCTGACGCATGTATTGCTTCACTACTAGACTGATGGCACAGTACTGTTAGGTACGCCGGCACATTGAGGCGCTAGTCCAGGGGCCGGTCCGATTTAGAAGCAACTTGCTGGAATCGACGATTTTCATTCATCTCGGATGGTTTGACCAGCCGCGGCATCGTCATCGTCCGGACGAGACGGACTGCTGGATGGCCATTGTTGCTTTACCATGCAGAGATTGGGACGGACGCGGCAGAGATTGGGAGACAACGTGGGAATGGAGAAGGAAATCAAACCTAATGATGCTCCTGTTTCGTTTCCCCCCCTTCTTTCGCTCTCTCTCTCTCTCTCTCTCGTGTGATTTGCTTCCTCCGCGAGTCCGCTCAGTTGTTTTGGGATTCGGTCCAGAGGTGGGAGGAAGAGATTGGAGAATCCATCCGGACCAATCCATGTTGAATCAATCATGCAGTCAATGCCGACACACTGACAGGTGGTACCGCAGTAAGGATATCCGTACAAGGACATACATTCCCAGTTCCATAGCGTCTTCGGACGAACAGGCACACGCAGCAGAGATGGATAGAGTGACGGCAAATTGGGCAACGGGGGACAAGCCCGCCAAGATTATTGCTCTTATTCCGTCTGCGGTTCTGAGCAAGAAAAGCCAGTAAATCACGGCCAACAGACAGAGGAAAAAAAAACAAGACTTCTCCCCATCGCCGGGGTGGCGTGCTGCGCCGCTGTTGAGAATAGGGGGGAGGTGTTATTCTTCCTCGGCCTTCCAGTCCTCTTCTGTACTTGACTGTCGCCCGGTTTCTGAGCCTTTGCTCGCTCGTCTTGCCCTATCCAGCCTTACGACAGGATTCCCGTATCGTCTCCGTATCCATCGTCTTTCACGCCCACAGTCTCTCTGCTGCCATTGATCTCATCGTCTCTGCTCTTCTGTCTCTATCCCGGCCCTTTACAGTCTCGTCTCGCCTCTCCTCTTGTCTCCAGACGACTGTGCCTATTCTTCTTTCTGCTTGGACCAACGGCGGCCCAGACGAGGAAACGAACGAACCGGATAATCCATCCACGCCCCCCCTCTCCCCCCCGAGTCAACCTCTTCCACACGCACTCCCCCTCCTCGTTCCACCCCTTTTCCCCCTGTCGCCGTCGTGCGGGTGCCGGCTGCTGCGCGAGTCGAGTCCAGAAGAGCTCGCGTCTTCCCTCACATACCTTGCCCTTTTTACTCCGTACCCTGCCTGCCCGAACCTGGCGGCCTTGGTTTGGCGAACCCTTTGAAAACCTATTCTCGGGTTTCCTGCCACTACACAGTAAACTCTGTCGTACCTCTTGCGTACCTTGTTCGGCTTCTTAGGTAACCTTTTCCTCCATACCCAAAGAAGAACGCGACGCCGTCGTCACTGTCACCGTCGCCGTCACCGTCGCCAAACGACCGAATCGAAACCTCAAACCAACCAACCAGCCTCACTCTCTCGTGCTCTCCCCTCGTTTGCTTGCTTGCATGTGCGAATAGAGGCAGTCGATTCGCGTCGGAATCCCGCCCTGGCGTCGCCCACACTTTTTCTTGCCGCCGACAAACGTACAAACACAGCTGGAGTGGTATAGCTCGTAAAGACAAAGACAGGCCAGAATCAACCACACAACACGCTCGTTTAATTCCTCCACCTGTGTTTTCGTCGTCCCTTTTCTTGTTTTCAACCAGCCTGCTCTCCCTCCCTCCCGCCATGGGCTTCCTCGGATTCCGCTGGCTCGTCAACTTTGGCCTGCTGGCCCTCCCGATCGGCGTCACGCTCGGCATCCTGCTGGGCATCCAGGGCCACCGGACGGCGACGGGACAACCGCCGCTCTTCAACCCGGACCCGACGACGCCGAAGAAGAACAATGGCATCACGGCAATGGTGTCCTGCGACAAGGCCATGGGTCTTCACCCGGAGTCGACGGGCCAGGAGTACACATGTGAGTGGTTACCTGTGTTGCCGTTTTTCGAGTCTTTCGTCCTACAATTCGTCCCAACAAACATGACGATGTGTGTGTGTGTCTGCTTGGTTCGCTTCATGCGCATCACGTCCGTATGCAGTTTCGTCTGATGGATTAAATCTCCGGGACACACGCATACACGTTCAGGTGGGATGCGACGACGTTCGCGTCAAGCTTTCCATGATCACCGCGGGCCGCTGCCATCTGAACCTTCAGATCTTGTTGATCCATCCTTTTGTGTGGGAGAAACAAGGGCATGCGTACATCCTCTGGCGATGGCTTCGCCGCGTGTCCCGCGGGCTTCGATCGCACGTCATGGTTCCTGTAGAGCAAGACGAAGCTCTGTTTTGAGTTCTGGAATCCAGATTCCGAGTGGCCGCGCGCACGACATGCTCAACACATCATCATCTGTCGTCATTAGCAGAGGTCTCTTGCTGACGATTCTCTACAGTCAACCCGAACCAGTGGGGCTGGACAGAAGGCACAGATGGTCTGCTTTGCTTGAATGTGAGTTCTCCCAAGAAGCCACCACCATGATAACCCCCCCTCCATCCTCCAAGCTCCGCGGGTTCTCGTCTTGGCCTTCTCCGACATGGCGGGGTCAAGTCCGCCAAAGCTCGGGCTCAGATTCTGCGCCCACGATGTATCCCACGATGCGCCGGCAACGTTCGCGCCCATCACACCACACACACACACACACACAGCAAGCTGACCAGCCCCGTGCCCACCCCGCAGGTCACGTCCTTCAACAACCAGACGTACGCCAACGACTTCACGGCGCCCGAGTTCTGGGTGACGTGGCGCTACCCCCGCGGGCCCGAGACGCAGCCGGTGCACGCGTTCCCCAACGTAAAGGTCGACGGCACCGTCCTCCCCATCGCCATCTCCGCCCTGTCGCAGATCGCCGTCGACGTCGAGTGGTCGTACTCGGTCGGCAACTACACCACCGACGGCGCGGCCGCTGCCAAGACGGACGAGGCGGCCCTCACGGAAAACGACACAAACACAAACGTCGCCATCGACATGTTCCTCGACGACGACAAGGAGGCCGCCAAGGACAGCACAAAGGCCGAGTACGAAGTCATGGTGTGGCTCGCCACCTTTGGCGCCGCGACGCAGCCCATCGGATACGAGGCCGGCGCCGGCGTGCTCGCGACGCAGGCCATCAACGGGACGACCTTGTGAGTCTCGACTTGTTTGAATGCTTGGTAAACTTGTGACGTGGTGCTAACAGACCGTCGCCCGCAGTTCCCTCTACGCCGGCCAGAACAGTCTCAAGCAGTACGTCCTGACCTGGGTCGCGTCCGCCACGACGGAAAAGTTCGTCGGCGACCTCGCGCCCCTCGTCGCCAAGCTCACCGACTCGACCATCACCAAGACGGGCGTCAAGTTCCCCAGCACCGCCACCTACCTCGGCTACATGGGTCTCGGGTCCGAGGCCCTGTCGGCCAAGAGCGTCGTCTCCTTCCGCGTGCCGACGCTGTCGATAGACATCAAGGCGACGTCGTAAGACGCGGCACGAACGGCGGCCGTCATGATGTAGGAAGCGAGGAGAAACAATCTCATGACGGCAAGAAAGGGAATGACCAGATTCACCTGGTAATGCGTGTACATTGGGCGACGCGGAACATTCAATGGTGCACCTACTCCTTCTACCATCCACTTGACAACACAAGACTACACAGCGAGCATTTGATATCTACCTTTTTGTGTTACACAAAGCTAGACTAATGATTTGGGAGGGGAAACCAATGGGGCATAATGAAATATTTGATCTTGTACATACGTATGTATACTGGTTTTCTCTTGTTATTTTTCGTGTATAGGGGATACGGATTTGCACGTGTCGGACATTATTCGGGTTCAGTCGGTAGCATGCGGATGACGGCGGGCTTCATACCTACGAGCGTCACCACTGGCGCCAAAATACAAAAATAAAAACATTTGAATATTGGCAAATCATGTGATGACGCATTTGTGACTGTACCGCGTATTTGCGTACCGCATGTTATTGCAGCTGTGTGCGTGTGGCATGGCATTCTCGCATTTCGCTTGGCGACATGCGTTCCCACAGGAAACCCATCCATCTTTACACATGCCAATACGGAGTTCGATTCATCCAATGGCACTCTGGATTACGACATGGACAACGACGGGGACCCTCTGGGGCTCGTCTACCCGGAACACGCGGTGATTTGTCCAGGAACAAGAGCCACCCTCACGCCTCGAAGCGAAGCGGGGCACAAAAAAAGCAAGCAATAAGCGCCGAGACCTGTGTGGTATTTTGTGGGACGCGACAGACACGACACAAAAGTCCTCTGTACAGCCCCGACGATTTGCCTTGATCTACGGACCGCCGAGGGTTCAGAATGGGAGTTGTCTCCTATGGTTTCTCGGCAAGAAACCAAGCCGACCGGATCCTCCGCGCTGGAAGAGGTCCAAGACAAGACCAACAGACAGAACCACCACAACCACCCACCCGGGGCTTCGCCGGGCGTCAATCAGAATTCTTCATGGATGACTGGCATACAAGTACACAGTAGGACATGGGTGTGTGCGAGACGCCTGGCCGGGGAGGGGAGGGCGAGGGGCGGAGTGGGCAAGGGAACCGGTTCGCCAACGGCTGGGCAGACGCAGGTACAGACGCACATCTGAACAGGGTGTCCTGGCGGAAAATTCGCCTGGCGCCTCGGGATCTTTGGGAGAGAGGCCTGGACTGCTTGACTGGCTGGACAGACAGACAGACTTGACGTGAAGAGACACAGGACCAAGACAACAAACCCCCACACACGGCGACGTCAGCAATGCCAACGCCTTGACACCCAGCCTCCCCCCCTCCTGATTCTCTCCCTCCCACTGAGCGCTGTGAGTGTGAACCGCTAATAGGGGTGTGTGTGTGGGCGGCTGTGCTGGTTTTCTCGGCATGAACGGTCATCCAAACTCGCGGCCGTTGAGCGCTGGTGAAGTCGGATCAAGGTCATTGCCTGTCGGACGCGGCCTGGTTTACGGGACCGCCGCGACGGAAACCTACGCACTCGGCACGCTTTTTCCAGTGCTCACGTGGTTCTGCCAGTATTATGTATGAATGGGTGGACCATATTGCTAAAAAATGTCGACAAATCCGCCGCTGGTCGCGGAGATGCCTCATCGTCACACATGCTACGTGCCCTTCTCCCGCGATCGAGGGAGAGAAGCTCCGGGCTCGAACATCTCCTCACACACTCTCAACGTCCTGCTAGACCGGCGGAGAAAGCCCCGGTGTGGTTCAGTCGTTCACGGCGTCATAATGGTCTCAGCGCGTAACCAGACACTTGTCTCGGTCCATCGGACGAACAGCCCATGGACATTCCACCGCCCTGTGAATTCCCATGCGCCCCGTCTGTCCAACCCTGAACATGCCTTTCAACTCGCCCTTTGCTGTTTCTCCAATGTCCATCTGCAATTGTTTGCGCGTCCCGAGTGCGGCAGTGCAGAGACATGTCCAAATAAGAATAGCCCGCGCGCGCAAAACCTAGCCGCTCTTCGCGACATATCCAATGAGAGGCTACAGTCGATAGACTTGCCTACTTCCGCCGCATTCCAACGGTGTCCGTCCTACTCGCTGTGGCCGCCTTCAACAACATCGTCCTCGAACTCGTCGTCTCCCAGCTCGTAGCCCTCGGCCCCGTAATCCCCGTCGAGGATCGGCAGCAACGGGTCCGGCACGGGTCTCCTGGGCCTCGTGCGCAGGCCGCGGAGGCACTCGAGGAACTTGGGCATGGTGATGAAGTACTTTGTTTTGTAACACTCGGCCAGCGGCATTCTGGCCACCTTGCGGAACAGCGGGAGCGGAAGCGGGAGCGGAAGCACGATGTCCCGGAACTCGGCGTCTGGTTTCTGCTCGATTTGCGGGCTGGCGTCTTCGACGGCGGGGTCTGGCGCGGCGGCGGAGGAGACGTCGGGCGCGGTCGGCTTGGGCGCCGCGAAGGCGACGGCCGCGGCGGCGAGGAAGGGTGCGAGCTTCATCGTCACGGCGGGAGGGGCCTGAGCTGGCGAGTGAATAAGACGTCCACCTGGTCGGTTCGTTATCTTACTTTGTCAGGTATATTGTCCCGTAACTTGACAAGTCGACGCAAGTCGTCGTCGATGAAAGGAAACCCAGTCAACTCTCCGGGTTGTGATGGTCTAATTGGTGGAAACGCAGCCAAGTCCTATCAGCCCTCGCGATGGCCGTCCACGGCTCTTATCTACATGTCGAAACGAAGTTGATCACGCGCAAACCTACACATATCGAATCGAGTTTTTCTCGCGGAAAGTCCAGGCACATAGGTCCCAAAGGTAGGTATCCAGAGACCGATAGATAATGTTGCCATCAGCTTCCATGATAAGACTGTGCTGCATGAACTTTATGCGGGACTGGAGCTTCAGCAGCCCGGATGACTCGTCGATTGTAAGTATCTGGAGCTAAAGTCTTTTGCAGCTCGTGTAGGTTTATGCAACTGACGACAAGAAGTAGACAGGCATCTTGCGGTGGCCTCCTCTGCCCCGGGACCTAGCATCACTTCTGTATTGTCCAAGGCTGTCACGTACCCTTGTTAAACGTCGTGTGTGTATGTATATATTTCCACAGCGTGGACACCTGGGAGTGGAAAGTCAAGCAATAAAGGCGCGTTGAATCTCAGCAGTGTCGCAAAGCTTTGAGTAACTGGCACTGAAGCAATCGCGCTACATCCGCCGGCTCCCCAACATCCAAGATTTCATGAGTTACGTCGTCGACATAAGGTTATTACTATCAGCTGTCCATGGTTCCCGCCATATCGCATCCTGTCATCTCTGAAATCCTCCGGTAGATCATGTGTAAGATAGGTTGGGCTCGATCCGGATCCTTCTGCGGTTCCATTCGGTTATTTCTTTGCGTAACAATGCTGGGGTGTGGCTCCAATGGATCGGAATCAGGCTTACTCCTGCCAGTCATAGGCTATGGTTTGATCGGAGTGGCGGTACAGATCTTTGGTTGGTTCGGAAAGTAAGCCTCCGAGAATGAGTGACTTCCTGGACAAGCATCACAGGGTAGGGTGGCATCAGCCTGAAGTCATAGCCAAGAACATGGTCGGAACAGCAGCGACATTCTCGTTTAAATAGCACAACTTGAGATTTTACTGTCCCGTCAGTGTTATGAGGCTCCGTTTGAATGGAGCGGGGTGTTGAGCCTCAAGAGTATATCTGAGATATTCCGGCTGCCACAACTACATGGTCATTCAGGACCTTAATGAATGTTGCAAATTGATACGTCGAAAGATGCGTATCCCGCATTGATTTCCTGTGACTATAGCGGTCGGTTTGGAGCGAAATAACTAGTAGAGGGATGTCCAAGGTCACGTGCGGCATAAATCATTTCGAAATCGTCAATATCCCATCGAAGGGAAGGAGCGAGCGTGGTTGGTTTATTTCCTACCTTCCTCCCAAGGACATTCGATCAGTATTACCCAGACACTCTCTTTCATATCCTGCCATAGCCCTAATTCTCTCCCAGTAAACCTCTCCGTGCCACAGCATTCTTCTCAAAGGACCATATTGCTTCTCGTATCTTTCAGACAACCGGGAGCCCCATCAATATCCTCTACAAGTCCACTCCTATGGGAGTCGGTTGGAGAAGTTGGTTTTTGGAACTTACGTAAGAACACGCATGTGACCACACGTGACCACATGTGACCGCACGTGACCACACGTGACCATACGTAACGCTTACGTAAATAGGCGTTATCTGGGGCTGGGTGTAGCTGTAGCTTGGAGATATAACTCTTTTTTACAACCACGGGGGGCGGGTGCCAGCGCGTTAACCGGCTCCCACCTTAGTCCTCTGACATTCTCCTGTTGCACGTAATTAGGGGGCAAAATCTGGTGTGTATTGTGTGTAACTAAACGTGGCCACGCGCGCCGCGCGAGGCTCTATTTTAAGTAGTTTAAGTAGGGCGAGGCCTGTGGAGACAGCACTAGTACCTAAGGTTTAACTAGTATAAATTCTGCCTCTTAAGTATATTATTCCTAATATACCCCTCTAGCTTTAAGGGTTCTACTTATAGGTTAGCTTTTTTAAATAATACTAGTTAAACCTTCTATTTATATCTTATAAGGGGTTTTTTCTATTACTTTATTACTTTTATTAAACTTCTATTCTTATAATAAGAAGAATAGTATTATTTATAAACTATTTAGATACTTCTTATTAACTAAAGGGTACTTCTAATACTCCTAAGTTTTTTATTTAATTTTATTATTATTATAACTTAAAATCTATAGATTCTAACTAACTATTAAAAATTTTATTAAAATCTTTAAATACTAAAAGTTTTTTTTAAAATTCTTCTTCTTATTATAACCTTAAGTAGTTTAATTAGTTTATTATATTAATCTAAATAATAAAAATATTAAAATAGTAATTCTAGAGAAACTTTATAAAACTATTAACTATAAGGTTTCCTAAAGGTATATATTTAATCTTAAAATACTTTTATATAGCTTCTTATTATAACTAGTAATTATAAATATCTATATACTATAGTTTTATATATAGTTATATTATTTTAATAGTTATAAAATATATAGTTTACTAATTATTACATTAGATTTAAATAGTAGGGCGAAGTTTATATATCTTACTTCTACTAAATATATTTATTATAAAATCTATTTAAAGTATAGTAATAAAATAATTACTAAAAATAGTTTTTTAAATAGCTTAGGATAATACTAGAAGTTTTATTTTAGTTATTAGAATAGTAATAATATTTTATTTATTAGTTTACTATACTATTAGGCTTCTAAAGAGATATATAATATATATTTAAAAGCTTTTTTAATTATTACTATTATCTATAAAGCTAGTATTTATAGTAATTATAAAGTTATTAAATAAGTTTTTAGCTTTATAATTAAACTTAAAGTAGAAGTTTTTTTATCTTATTAAGGTATTATATTATTTATTTAGCTTTTATATAGTAATTATCTAAAAAGTTTTAATTAAAATATAATAATTAGTTTACTATATAAATAATATCTAGTTTTATTATAACTATAATATAATTAATAAAGCTAACGTCTTATTAGTAATACTTAATTTCTAAATAAAAAGCTTAATTATATTATAATAAAAGCTTTTTAGTTTTTAGAAGGATTTTAAAATATTTAATATATTATATATATTTTGTAAAGTACTTAAAGAGTTTTTTTATATATACTACTTATAAGAGCTATAATTAATATACTACTTAATTTTAAATAACCTTAATACTAAGAAACTACTATAAGTTTTTAATTCTCTTAAAATAATACTTCTTTTAAAAGTCTATTAATAATATAAATACTTTAGATATGTTTTCTAAAAGGAATAAGAGTATATAGTTATTAATATAGAAGAAGAAGATAATATACCCCTTAAGTTAGTAATATAGTTTTCTTATAGTAAGTTTAAAGTTAAAATATTTAAAGCTAGCTTCTAAGTAGTATTACTATAAGAAGGGAGACTTCTATAAGCTATATAATATTTTATTAAAATAGTAGATTTTATTTAATATTTAGTAACCTAGTAGCATCTCTATATAAATAACTTTATTAAATACTATATATATAAAAATATTAACTATATTATATTAGAATAGTTTAAGATTAAAATAATTAGTAATTACTATAAAAGTTTAAAACAATATACCTACTAGAATAACTATATAAATTTTATAGTTATCTTATAGCTATTAATCTCTATAGATAACTAATTAAACCTTAATTTTTAAAAAGTATTTATATTTATTAAGTTTATAAATATAAACTTAGTAATATTTTAAAATTTTTAAACTTCTTATAAAAACCTTACTAATTTTACTCTAAGAATATAATTTAATATAACTCTTAAGATAAACCTATTTAGCTACTACTATAATTTTAATATATAGATAAGTAAGTATTACTAAGTAAGATATAGGTAATAGTAATAACTTCTACTATAAGACTTTTAAAATAAGAATTTCTATTCCCCTACGCCTTAAGTACTCTTTAATATCTAATTTACCTTATAACTAAAATTTATTATTAGAAGTTATAATATCTATATCTTAAAGTCCTTAAGAAGGTTAAACCTCTAGAATTCCTTCTAATTAACTATTTATACTACTTTATAGCTATAAATAGGAATATTTTAGAATATCTTAAAATAACTAAAAAATACTAACTAAAAAAGTAGTTTTAAATAAAGATCTCTTAGTAATTCTAGTATAATATTTTATCTATCCTTTATACTTAATTCTTTCTAAAGGCGTCTAAACTTTTTACCCCCTTATAGTCTTATCTATATAAATAAGATTATAGAAGAATATAGTAAGCAACTCTAGAAAGGTTATTAATATAAACTTTATAATTTTGAATAATACCTCATAAAGCTCTAGAGTAGCCACTATATAAATATAAGACTTCAAACTACTATAGCTATTTCTTATTTTAATATAAACTACTTTATTAAACTTTTTACTAAAGTTTAAATAAGTAATTAAGCTAACTTTAAGTAGCTTTATTATAGTTATCTACTTTTATAACTAATAAGTAATTTTATTAGAATTAAACTATTTAAAATTATTTTATAAAAAAATTAAATTCTTATTAAAGAAAAGGGTTTTATTAAAAAGGATATTATAAATTATTATAACCTTATTTCGAATTAAGTTCTATACCTAATATTAATTAATTAAAATATAGCTAACTAAAAAGCTAATAAAAATATACTTCTTAAAATATACTAAATAGTTATACTTAAATTTTATATTTATAATAAGAATAAAGTATTTATAGCTATAAGTATAGAAGTAGGCTAAGTCTAGCCTTATGGTATTATCCTTTTAAGCGGTTTTATAAAGCCTCTAGTATAGTGTTTACTAGTTTAAAAAGTATATTAGTATTTAGTTATAAAGAAATACTACTACTTATAGGGTTTTAAATTAGAATTTATAAAATAGTTTACTCCTATACCTTATAGTTTTTATATATATCTTAATAACTACTCTAATATATTTAATACCTCTATTTTAACTCTAAGTATAGGGAGTAAATAACTTAAGATATATATTTTAAGAGGTTAGATTATATTTTAGATTCTTATATCTAAGGACCTTATTATTATACTTAAAGACCTTAATATTAATACTATACTAATACTTAAAGAATATAATAAAACTCTTAAATATTTTTATAATAATAATTTTAATATAGTTAATAAAATAAAAATCCTAGGAGTAATTAGTAGCTCTATCTATAAATATTAGAATTAAAATATAATTATTATAGTTTTAGTGATAAAGGTAGAAGTTAAAAGTAATATATTCCTTAGGGGTAGTATATAAAGTATTCTTATATTCTATATAGTAGATCTTCTATTTTACCTTACTAATACTATAAACCTTATATACCTCCTAAGTAGGCTAATACTTATTATACTTTAAGTAGCTATTAGTAATATAAATACCTCATATAATTAAGATAAAGTAGTTAAGAAGCTTTCTACTAAGATACCCTAACTATTAGTACTAGAACTATTTATTATCTTTTAAAAGTTTTAAATAGTATTTATAGTATACTACTAGTAGTAGTAATATTTAGGAGAAAGCTTATATTATACTAATTATACTACTAATATAGTTAATCTCTCATAAGGTAAGTAGTATTTAAGGATTTACTAGTTATATTAAATATTAATAACTACGATTTTAGAGTAATCGCTCCTCTATAGTTAAAATAAGTAATTTAACCTAATATCTTACTAGTAGTTTTATTTTTATAATTACTAAAAAGAGATAAGGTTTATAATTAGAGTAATATAGAAAGTAATGTTATATAGGTATAATTTAACCTCTTTATTTTTACTTATTATAATAAAGATCTTAGTATCTTTATAATTCTTAATAGGTATAGGTTTTATATTATATTAAATATAGTCTTTTGTAAGAGCTTTTTAAAAAATTATAAAATGCTTTATATTTCAGAAGATATAAATTAAAATATCTAAATTAAGGATAAAAAAGTCTTAGAGAGGGTATTACTAAAATCTTTCTTTATAGTGTATTTACTATGCGGTATTATAGTTATTTTAGCTAGAAGGCTAGCTATATAATTACTATTACTTAAGGGTCTAAACTCTTTTTAAGAAGTCTAGATCTAAGGCTAGTAATTATTTAATCTTCTCTTTAGTTAAGGTATTTAATACTTAGTTTTTATAGGCTAACTAAGGGTATGCGTAATAATAGTATACTAAAGTATAGCTTAATTTATATTTTAGAAGGTATAGAGACTTATCTGAGTTTTAGAAGTATTTCTTATTATTTTAAGAGTTTGAAGTAGTAATTAGAGCTTTTATAGTAGTATTAAAAGTATTATAGCTAATCTTATTATATAAGAGGGCTTTAGGGAGATATTAAATTACTTTTATAATAACTAAAATAACTTTATCTAAAAGTATAAAATCTAAATAATTTTAAATTATAAGTATATAGTTTTATATATAAGACTTAATTAGTAAGAAAACTAGTAAAATTATAAAGTTATGAATTTAAAGTATTTTAATAATAGAAAGAGTATAATTAACTATTTAAGTTTTATATATAGCGTCTTACTACTTCTAAAACTATATTTTAATTACTATTTTTATAATTAGATACTTAAGTTTAGGGGATTGAAGTATCTTATAATATACTAAAATAGTATTTTAAAGATATAAGTTATTTATAATACTAAAGTAATTATAGAAATTAGTAATTTATACTACTATATCTTCTTCTATATAGTAGTATTAATATTAAAATACCTTATTTATATACTTAAAGATTTAAGTTATTATATAGGATTAGTTTGATTACTTATATTAGTACTCTTAAGCTTTTAAAGTATAGAAGCTATAGAAAACTATATAAACTTTTAGACTTTTCTCTATAAGGTTTATAATATCCCTTATATAAACTTTTTTAGTAATATTTATAAGGAATTATTAATCCTCCTTATAGCTTACTTCTATAGGGGTAGAACTTTTAAGAATACTTAATTTAGGTATTTTAATAGCCTATTAATACTTCTTAGCTTTTAGAAAATTACTTAAGAGTAACTTTTAAAGAAGTTCTAAAAAAAAACTTTAGCGAATAGTTATTTTAAAGTTAAAATAGTCTTATAAGTTATAAGTTTTAGCTTCTGTTTAAAAAGCATTATACTAAGTTAGTTATTAATTAGCTTTTTTGAGGACTAGAAGAAAGGTATTTTTAATAGATATCTTAATATTTAAAATATATTAAATTATTATAATATATATATTTAGCTTAATAACTCTTTAGTATTATAAGACTCTTAATTATTATATATAATTAGGGGGTAAAATTTAGTATATATTATGTATAACTAAATATAGCTATATATACTATATAAGGCTCTATTTTAAGCGGTTTAAGTAGGGCGAGGCTTATAGAGATAGTACTAGTACCCGAGGTTTAGCTGGTGTAAACTCTGCCTCTTAAGCGTATTATTCCTAATATATTTCTACTACTAATCTTTTTATTCCTATCCTTCCTCTTTATAATAATAATAATAATAAGGATATAAATAATACTCCTAATAGTATATTTATAACCTATTTATTCCTTTAGAAATATTACTAATATAAATATAGCTACTACTAACCTTATTAAATAAGCCTTTATACTTATATTTATAATACTAGTAACTAGTATAGTTTAAAAGCTTTCTACCCTTTTTATAAAATAGGAACTTACTATAAACCCTTATTTATATAGTATTTTTACTACTAAGAAGGCTTAGAATATTACTACTACTATAATCTAAGTAGTTAGTAATATAACTTCTAAGCCTTATACTTAGTATATAAAGAACTTTAGTCTTTAGGCTAGCTATATTATTCCTCCCCCTAAATAGATTAAGATATTAAGTAGTACTTATACTAATTATTACTTTAATAGCTAAAATAATAAGTACTCTTTCTAAAATAAGTATAATTATCCTATAATTATTACTATAGCTTTAGTAATAATTATTTGATAATTATTATATATACTAATAATTATATAGTTACTACTAAGAATAAGTCTTCTCCTACTCCTATTCCTGTACTTATTCCTACTCCTACCCCTACTCTAGTTGCCCCTACTCCTATTTTTAGTTACTTCTATTTATTTATATCTATTATTCTTAATATTAAGGAACTTAAGAAGGAATACCTAGCGATAAGTAATACTAAACTTATAAGAGCTAAGGCTATACTTAATCTATATAAAACTATAGTAGTATTAGCTTACCTTAAGTAAGAGAAAGTTACTACTCAGCTTTTTAGGGATTTTTTTAATTTTCATAGTAATAAGGATAATAAGGAGGATAATAAAATTAATTTTTTATTTATTAGTAATACTTTCTAATCGTTCTAAGTAAGCTATAGCTTTAGTTACTTTAATTAAATATTCTAATTCTTACTTATTATTACTACTTATTTTACTATAACTATAAACTTAAAATAAATATAATATTAATAGTTAGGATTAGTAATTAGGATTAGTAGTTAAGATTAATAGTTAGGATTAATAATTAGAATTAGTAATTAGGATTAGTAGTTAGGATTAGTAATTAGGATTAATAGTTAGGATTAGTAGTTAGGATTAGTAATTAGGATTAATAATTAGATTTATTTTACTTTAATTTTACTATTACTAATAAGTATTACTATTACTATAAATCCTATAAGATTTAATTAAGTTTTAATTCTTATTTATTATTACTACTTATTTTACTATAACTATAAATTCAAAATAAATATAATATTCTTACTAATAAATCTATTATTTAAATCCTATATTTAAATTATTAAATCTTATTCACTAGCTCACTTTTATAATTAGTAATTATACTATTTAATTCGCTTTTATTCACTAATCATACTTATCCTAGAATTATCTCATTCTATTAATTAATAAGCTATAAATTATCTTACTAAACTTAAACTTCTAATAAGTAATATCTTATTTATAAAGTAACTTTTATAGTTAGAAATTGAACTATTCGAATCGCTTTTACCTACTTATTATATTAATATATAACTTAAAAATACAAAAAATTACTAATTAGGATTAACTAGCTAGGTTTTTAAAGAGATATATAATATTATTAAAAAATATTTAAAACTCTAATAACTACTTACTTAGAAATTAATAAATATAAGTAAGGTTTTTAAATCTAAATAACTAGCTATATAAACCTAATAATCTAACCTAAGAGAGAAAATATAAATAGGTATTAGAATCTATAATTTATAAGACTATAAAAATATATCTACTATAAGATTTAAACTTAAAACTTCTATAGTTAAATATAATTACTATCCTAAGCTTAATATAATTAGAAAATATATTCTAACTAATTTAGCTAAGGGGTTTATTTTAATAAGTATTAACTATAAATAGTAATTCTCTACATCATAATAGGTCTAACGTATACTTCTAATTAGCTAGTAATTATCATAATACCTTCAAGCCTATTAAAAACTTCACTTTAAGAGTTTCGCTAAAAGGTACTACCCCTATTTCCTTCAGCATCCAAAGTCTTATAATCATTTTGGCTGAAATATATGCTTCACGTCAGATTTATAAGTAAGCACATTAACCCTCTCAAAAAATGGGATGATATAGCAAAGAATGGCGTAATACTGAGCGAGTTGACCAGCTTGGCAAAAATCACCATTCATTTGCCATGTGGTAGCTGGCCAGAGGAGTGGTTCTTTGGCAGTTGCTTGGATAGTGTTACCCAGAATCCCGGCTTGAGATTGGTCCTGGTGGTCATAGGGCTTAATTTATATAACAGAGAACTGGCTCGAGAGAAGCTGGAGTGCAATATTTAGTTTGTTCTATCATACAACTATTCGCCTATGGTCAGCAGCGTTTCCATCAGAAAATCAGTATTTTCCAAGGCTTCTGTTTGGCATATCACATCAAGCATGAAGGACCACTCAATGGTTCCGCTGGATGTTGAATAGAACGTCATATTGGTGCTTCGAGCAGCTGAGATAGAAGTTTACATGAAGTAACAAGAGAGTTCATGGTTTCAAGGCCACTGCTGCCCAGACAGGCCATGATGGGTCATTTGCCTACACCTTCAGTGTAGGGAGCGACTTTATAGGCAGGCTAAGAGACTGAGAAGATAAAATGGATACTAGAAGTAGTATGAAGGCAGTGGATACCAGGACAGCATCAATAGCCACTTGCACAAGGGATATTATCATGGACAGCAACGAGACAGAGACGAGAAATAGCAGAGCGTATAATAACAAATAGCAATGTAACATACAAACACAATACTTTAACAAACCCATGAGATTCTCATTAAAAAGTATGGTATCTCTGCGTCATTAGTAAGCCTTTTGCAAGTCATACTTCTGATCCACAACGGTAGTATATATGTAGGCGCATACAAAGATATTGTGACAATATTTTTGAGATATGCTTCTGGGATGCAGACCCTATCATGTTCTGAGCAAATAGAATGAGCAAAGCCTTGTCTATGGGTCAGCTCTGGAATATATCTCAGTAGCTTATTTGCTTGCCATTGGATTCCACCAAAACTCGGCCCCAACTATTGAACCTGAGATTCTAGCAGTTATAAGAGATGGGGCATATCCACACTGAACTTTCAATTCTAGTTTGAGAGTAAGCTGGGAAGAATGGAGACTTGGCACGTATAACTCTCGACTTCCATGGCGAAATGCCAGTATCCGGAGACGCGGCCGAGGCTAGGGGCGTTGGTTCCAAGTTCCCCTTTACTGTCATGGCGTATCTTGGTGGTGTTTCTCGTTCCGATTGCCCTAGGAAGGCCTGGAAACGCCGGGGTCACAATGTGTGCGATCTTGATGGGGAATTGGGGTATACCGAACAGGCCGTCACCAATAGAAAGCTTTCCGTAACGAGACAAACGTGCGACGATTACAGCTGCCTCGCGTATCGTGATATAGAACACTCTGCTCATAACGCTGCTGGATCACTGTCTAATCTTCCTTTCTCCCAAGCAATTTTACTTGCGCGCACTGAAGCGCCTATCCTCTCGCTAACGTTGTGCAACAACAGTGTTGGATGTCACTCCGTGCTTTTCAAGTCGGCATGTTGCTCTGTTTGTCAAAACGCGCCCACATGTACAGAAGCAAGTTGAAATTCCGATTGCTCAAGGCCTATGTTGGCAAATCTGGACGAGAAGCGCGCGTCGAGGCCCTCAGTTCAGATTAGTCGCTCTATGAAGCATCCACAGCTTCAGCTTCCATTGTCAGACGCGCAGCAAAGCGAAATTCCTAGAGGAACCCGCCGCCAGGTCCCCTATACAGCAGAGATCTACATAATCTGCACATGCAACCCCATGGCATGATGGGTGCGGCAGACGGCACGACGTTCAAGGCAAACCCCAGACGAACATCGGATGGATATCAGACCGAAATGGAACGGAGCTGCGCATCATGCGGTGAGCAAGGCAAGCCAGCCAGCTTCGGGGCGACTGGACGGAATGTGGGCAGCTGGGTCCGTGCTGGTACTCGAAGAGCACGTATGATCTACGAGGGACGGGGAGATATCGTTGCTAAGAGCAATAATGGGGATTTTCTCCCGCACTTCGGACGATTCAAACGGGAGAGACGAGTCACGGCAGCTTCGAAGGTACGGCGTATGGTGGTGGCCAGGGAGGCTAGGGGCGATCTTCTTATGCGACTGTTGTAAGATAGGGTGGTTGGAGCTTTGAGACGACTCGGTGGGAGCAGACAGACGACTGTTGTCTTGTTGGCTGGGACAGATGGAGCTCCGACGGTGTCTGGAGGACGGCGTCAGGAGTAGCTAGTCAGGAGGAGGATTCCGTCTGTCGATACGGGACACCCCGTTGTATGGCAGCACGATACATCGAAAGGCGATCGGAGTAGGATATTTTCGGTGGCCTGGAAGAGGACGTGACCGGTTGGACCTATTTCTATCTTCTGACAATCGACTCCTGCCAAGAGGGCACGCATATGTTGCAAAACAGGCCTAGGACCATATAAGAAGCGGTATTAGCAAATGATCTTTTCGGACAGCATGCTGGAATGAGAAAAGATTCGACGACAGAGAGCATCAATATAACTTGACGTCCTGGCAACGGATCTGTATAGCTGCACTTCGCCCGACGCGGCTTGGCGGACCTGTCAACCGCGCAAGTCGCGAGCTGTAAGAAGCCGACCAAACATGCATTCACCTGGGACCGACCGCCGCAAAAGTCCACACGACGTCTACCTCCTGCGTATGAGATGGACGGCACAGGTTGTCGGTCAAACGGGCCGCGGACGATGTCGCCCAAAGAGGAAAATTTGTCGTTGGCGTCAATCGCTCACTCTGGGTCAATGAGACCGTGTGGGTTTTGGAGTCGTCTCAAGCACCCCTGATGAGGCTGTTTGATCGATGCGATCTGGTCGAGGCCACGCTGAGTGGCACGTCAGAGGGCTTGAACTGGGTCGCTTCAGGGGTGGCTCGGATGCCTGACTGACTATGGCCCTGTGGCGCGGGAGCCGTCGGAATGCTCCCCTTGGTAGCTTTTGAATAAGGTGAGCTGGCAGCGTATGCGAAGACGGAACTGGAGATGGAAATGAGCCAGGACACGGCAAGTTTTCCGCCGGTCGTTTTCGAGGGGGCAGAGCAGAGTGTGTGGTTGCGAGGCGAAGGTATTCCGAACCACGGGGGCTCCCTGGACGGGCTGGCTCAGCCTTTCGAGGTCTGGTAGGTTGCCGAAATGCACCAGGAGTCCAGGACAAGCAGACTTGACGGACTTAAGAGCAACTGTTAACGATGCTCAAGCCATCTGGCACAACGTTGTAGGGGAGTTGATCCGGATCGACGACAAGGGAAGAGGAAGGTGCAACTCTGCCTTAACTAAGGTGTCTAGGAAGGTGGACTGACTGCTGGCAGTGGTTGCGGAAGGAAGCACAGACGACTTAACAGGCGCCCGGGCATTACTTGCCTTGTGAATCGGCCAACGGAAGCACATCGTCGCGTCGATCAAAACAAATGTTTCTTCACTACGTATAGTTGACCGAGCATTTGACGGCCACAGAATCGATGGCTTCCGCGAGAATGCGTTACTGAAAAAAACAAAAAAGCTTCTTAATTGACCAACAACTGGGTCGCCTGGGGCAAATAGCGAGGGAAGGCACCATGGCGACGGAATCGGAGGTTTAGCGGCACTTTCCCGTGTTAAGCGCCAACTACCGCTGTGGCACCCACTGAACAAGCATCGCGATAAATTAATTAATTTACTTCAACACCACAACGCGGATGACACCACTGGGTTGGGCGCAGCTGTCGGCCTCCCAGCGCCGCCTTATCCCGCCAGTCAACTGAGCTTATTGACACGACTCCCAAGGTTATCTTTGCTTTGCCCCCTTTCGACGTGATAATCGGCTAACGTATCGTTGAAAGCAGTGCGTGATCCTCCCGAAGGCATAATTCACTTCGAAGACATTCCATGACGATTGACCCCTCAGCTCATCGACGCATTCCCATGGCTTCTTCGGTTCTCGCCTCCTCCTGCTGGAGACGCGAAAGGTCTCCGAAAAGTCGCAGCAAAAGTCCGAACAAGCCCCCTTTGTCCCTGCTGCCTGACGACGACCAGGAACAAGTGCATGCGATTTTCGCCGCACATTGTGCCGCAGTTCCTCCTTCGTGCCATTTCAAGTGGGCTGCTCCAGCTTGCTTACTGCTTGTGGGTTAATCCACCGCGAGCTCGCCGCGAACTCGCGTTTGAAAGCGTCCCAGGGCAGTTTTAGAGTCCTGGAGCTGGAGCTGGAGTCGACATTCTCAGAGGCAGAAAGAGAGAATAAGCAGTCCAGATGCTCAGCAGGGATTCGTTTCCTGCGCTCGGCCTGATGGGGTTGACAGGGGCTGTCGCCTGGCGCACTTGACGCTTCTCGAGTCCAGCCCCTTCGCCTCCAGTTTTTCGGCCGCGACCTCGGAGTCTTCTTGTTCCATGTCCTCGCTCATCTCGTCTCGCACCTCTTTCGTCATTCTACAGCCCATCCAGAGTCATTTGGACCCTGGTCGAGTTTGACCGCCCGTCGAACCAAGTGGTCGGCGCAACTTGACGCAGCACAGGCTGTGTCTGCAAGGCAGTTCCCTTGTTTGACCGGCTGGATTCCCGAAGTGCAGATACTGAGCTCTGCAACCACCAGACGGCTATCGCCATCCGAACCCTCGAAGGGTCAGGTCCTGGTCCCTGGACGCATCCCTCACTCCGGGCGACATGAGACAATCCTCGCGCGTGAGGGCGAAGTTGGGACGAGCCGTTGTGCGCTTGCGACGACCTGAGCCGCGCCAGATGCTGGCCGTGACGCCCATCCCCAATGCTCGAGTATGATCGACGTGAGGGGCCTGCGATCTCTGGCCCATGGCTATACTGCCAGCACCATGCTCTTGTAGTCCCATGAGCTAGCAAAGAGCGCGGACAACTGCTCGTCGTCCAAGAAGTCTTGGGACGATGTGCACATCGGGGAGAGGGAATGCCTGTCAAGGAGTGTCACTGTCGCAACCTCCTCGTCTCGCCTGGCCGCTTGCAAGCCCGTGTGTGCACAACGTCTCGCATCTTGAGAAACATCTTCGGTTGGCAGCTCTCGCCCGCCGCCTATATAACGATGCCTTCATCCCATCTGTCAGTCTCTTCTTCTCCTCTCCTTATCCAGAAAACCAACTACTTCACTCCTCCTCTTCAATCTTTCAGTTCTGTGAACTTTGTTTTCCGTTCCCTCAACACTCTTTCTTGTCTTGAACCAACTACAAACCGCTAGCCGGTCATTTTCTGTCACTTTTTAACTAAATCCTAAAATTATTCGACTCGTTCGATACGCCTGGTTTACCAACAACTTCCCGACCAACAATCTCGCCAAGATGTCGTTCTCCAGCAAGACCATCCTCGTCTCCGCCCTCCTGGCCTTCGTCGAAGCTCGCTTTGGCCAAGAGGGTGTTCCCGTCCAAGCCGTCTCTGGCCTCCAGAACGTCGGCAAGCCCGGTGAGGCCGCCACCCTCGCCGGTGGCATCCCGGGCGTCCTCCTCGCCGCCGCCGACCCCTGCGCCAAGCTCACCCTCGCCGACAAGATCGTCACCCAGCTCGGCGACAGCCAGGATGTTCTCGAAGGTGCCAAGAAGCTCGTCGCCGCTGAGCAGAACTTCAACCCCTTCGCCGCGAGCATTCCCAAGATCTGCGGCGATGCCTCTCTCCCGGCCACTGCCGCCCTCAGGGGTATCGTGCCTCTGGTCGACCCGGCCGTCACCGGTTCCGACACGGAGAACGCCAACTCGGCCACTTCTCTGCAGAACCCCTTTGACGCCACGGGCCTGTCTGTCGCGGACGTCATGAAGGCCCAGGGCTTCTCCAACTTTACTGTTGGTGGACAGGCTGCTGGCGGTGCTGCTGGCGGTGCTGCTGGTGGAAACAACAACAATAATAACAACAACGGAAACAAGAATGGGAACAAGAATGGGAACCAGAACCAGAACCAGAATCAAAACCAGAATCAGAACAACAACAACAACAACGCCAACGCCAACACCAATGCAAACACTGGCAACACCAACACCAATGCAAACACTGGAAACACCAACATCGGCGCTGCTACCAACGGTACCGCGAACACTGGCAACAACAACAATGGAAACAACAACAACAACGGCGGCGGTGGCGGCAACGCAAACACTGGCAACAACGGAGGCAATGCCAACACTGGCAACGCCGGCGGCGCGGCCGACTTTGGCAAGTGCACTCCCACGATGGACTTCCAGCTCGGCCGTGGCAACCGCAAGGCCACCGAGGGAACCTTCCTGCCCACCGACCCCGTCGTCGCCCAGGGCCAGCAGGATGCCCTCAACCCCAACATCATCACCAACCGCATTTGCGACCAGCTCACCAACGTCTGCCAGGCCAACGACGCCGCCAAGGCTCTCTGCAAGTCTGCCCAGGCCGAGATTGCTGCCTCCAACGACAGGACCGCCGCCGCTGCCACCAAGTTCAACAGCCTGCTGGGCTTCTAAGCGACGAGCACCAGGCTGTGCTTATGATGATGACATTGGCTTCCTAGTGGAGTTCAGACGGAACGTGATTTCCCTTTGGCTTTCTTTACTTGTCTCTATAATTCCCACGGTGTTGCGACCAAGGAGTATGATATGGGGTGTCTAGCGAGTGAAAAAAAGGATCTCTGGAACTTGAGTCCTGTGGGCTGGGTTTTGGCATCTTTAGCTGGGTGTTTGGAGGAGGTTGTTTGAATACATTGGTTGCATGACGACTTCGTTTTCGCCATAGTCAGTGACATTAACTGTGACTGAACTGCAAGCTGGTGATTGCCGGCTTGCATCGATTCGAGGGAACGTCCGCTTCTGCCACCTGTTGGCGTTCTCAGGGGCTCCACTGCTCCAGAGCTTCAGTCCAGCTTCAGGCATCATTAGTTCTCGACCATTTTGGGCGGCGATGGTGTGAACAATGCAAACTGTAAGAGAAAAACAGAATGTTGAGACCTGACGTCAAATCTGGAAGAGGACAGAGTGGTCAAGGTGGCCGATGAGTTGGTCGGCGCGGTCGTCCATTCGGAAGGGGTCTTCTCGGTGTAGCTCTCGGTCAGCACCCTCGGTGAGATACACCGAGGTCACGATGCCGGTCGAGAACGAAGTCGGTGGACCCGAACCAAGCGAAATGAAGAAAAGCCCCGGATTTCCACCTCACAAGACGGCTCCCCCCTCTTAGCGCGAAGGTTCTGCTTTGTTTGGACGAATGACTCGTTAGTCGCGCAGTGACTCCCACCATCCCGGACGGGCCTCTCACCGACAATCTTTGACTTTATGTGAAGAAAATAACACACATGATGCATGAAACCCAATCTCGTTCACTTGTGCATGTGCTCAGGACTCGCACGCGGTGTATCCGGTCTGGTGGTTAACGACGTCTTCTGGTCGCTTGGTGTTGGGAACTCGAGAACGAGAGCGGATCTCGTTTTGAAGAGAGAGGAGCTCTTTTAAGGCTGGAAGACTCTTGGCTTCTTGAAGAGGAAGGTCTCGGTTCTTGGCGATCTCAGAATTGCCTTCGCTTCTGGAGTCGGACTAGGGGAGGGAAACCTTTTTCACCATGGCGATTTCAACTCGCGATGTTCACGACGACCATGATCTTCACGACTTTGACGAACCGGCAGTCCAGCCCGCGGCAAAAAGCACGCTCCGCTCACTTCTGCCGCCGCTCAACTTCATCACGCTGCACTACGCGTACTTCATCGGCACGTCCCTCCTCGCCTCGGCCGTCTTCTACGCCTCGTCGAACCCGCACGGCAGCATCAGCTATGTCGACTCGCTCTTCCTCGTCGTCTCCGCCATCACGGAAGCCGGCCTCAACACCGTCAACCTCAGCGCCATGACGGTCTGGCAGCAGGTCATGCTCTGGCTGCTCATCATCGTCGGGAGTTCCATCTGGGTCTCCATCTGGACCATCCTGGCACGGAAGCACGCTTTCGAAAAGCGCTCCAGGGAAATCGTCGAGGCGGAGAGGGCGAGAGGGGACCGCGATGGGTGTCTGCCCGTCCACAGACCGGGCAAAGGTCGCGCGGGGGCTTCTGGCACCGAAATCTTGGTGCAGGGCGACGCGCGGGTTCGCGGGGCGGACCACGTCGCGTTCGGCACGGGCAACATCACCCGCCGCTCGACGCCGTCCGTTTCCAGCGTGCAGAAGCCCGCGCGCCCGTGGCTGGGCATCCTGAGCGCTTCCAAGGAAGGCCGCAACGCGCAGTTCCACTCCCTCACGGCGGCGGAGCGGTCCCGTCTCGGCGGGCACGAGTACCGCGCCCTCCGCCTGTTGTCGGTCGTCGTGCCTTTGTACTCTGTGCTCTGCCACCTTCTCGGGAGCCTGGCGCTCGGGGCGTGGATCGCGAATCACATGCCCGCCGTCGCGACGTCCAACGGCGCGAATCCGTGGTGGGCTGGGATCTTCTTCGCGGTTTCGGCGTTTAACAACTCGGGCATGTCGCTGCTTGACGCGAACGTTGTGCCGTTCCAGCAGGCGTACTTTGTGCTGCTCACGATGGGCTTCTTGATCTTGGCGGGGAACACGGCGTATCCGTTGTTCTTGAGGTTGATCTTCTGGACTGCGCTGAAGGTGCTGCGGTTTACCACCTCGGAGGGGACGCTTGCGGAGTTGAAGACGACTTTGGAGTTCATTCTGAGATACCCGAGGAGGGTGTACACGAACCTGTTCCCTTCGAGGCCGACGTGGTGGCTGTTCTTTATGGTGCTGTTGACCAACGGCATTGACTGGATGGCGTTTGAGGTGCTCAACATCGGCAACCCCGTCATCGAGGCGATCCCCGTGGGGGCGAGGGTGCTGGATGGTCTCTTCCAGGCGCTTGGTAAGATGAAAGTCCGAAACAAATCCAGAGAAATTCTCGCTAACAAAGACAGCTGTCCGATCTGGTGGCTTCTATGTCATCCCCATCTCCTCCGCCTACCCCGGCCTCCAGGTCCTGTATGTCATCATGATGTACATCTCAGTCTACCCCGTGGTCATCACCATGCGCCACTCCAACGTCTACGAAGAGCGATCCCTGGGCATCTACGCCGACGACGACTCCCGTCCCGCCTCCTATGAAGCCTCTGAGAAGAAGCACCTGGCCAGTGGCGGCATCGTGGCCAACTTCGTTCGAGAGAACCTCAGCTTTGCTGGCGTTGGTGCTGCCAAGCCCGCCGGACCGGACGGCAAGGAGTCTCGCACCAGTTTCGTGAGCCAGCAGATCCGCGGTCAGCTGGCCCACGACCTATGGCTCCTCACGCTCGCCGTGCTCGTGATTGTCATCATCGAGACGTCCAACTTCCTGGCTGACCCGGTGCACTTCTCCGTCTTTAACGTCGTTTTCGAAGTGGTTTCCGCATATGGTTGCGTCGGTATTTCCGTCGGTCTTCCGAACGATGCCATGAGTTTTGCCGGCGGTTGGCACGCTGGGAGCAAGCTTGTTTTGTGCCTCGTCATGTTGAGAGGTCGACATCGAGGCCTGCCTGTTGCTTTGGACCGTGCCGTGAGGCTTCCTGGGCAGCGGTTGCTGGAGGAGGAGGAGGAAGATTGGAGGCTGAGAAGGGCGAGGAGTCGAGGCGTCGACGATGGAGGTATTTAAATGATGATGCCTGTTTTCGTAGCAGGCTCGAAGGAAGCTTTCTTCATGATCCATCACCGTCGAGAAGGGACTCTCATCTCAAGTTCCTGTCTTGCTCTCCCAGATCTACAGTAGTATCGAATCCTGTAAAGTCGCTGAAGGCTTGTTGTACATCGCCACTGAAATCTCCGTCTTGCGGCTGGACACCGGCTGTACCGAGGGGAGAAAGAATGGCGAGGGTATGTTCTGCAGAAACTCGACGCGATGGCTGCGCTGCTATCGTCGGCTGCGTAGTTGCCTGCGGATGATTTGAAAGATTGAACCAAGGCGCAGGAGGCATGCTAGGCGGAAGACGACCACCCATGCCAATCCCACTGTCCGCCCCAGACTGAGAGGAGCCTGCGGGAGTCGGCGCTGATGGTGGCTTATCCGACTGAGATGTGCTACCAGAGTAGGAGTTCTGTGCCGGCGAGGCAGCGTTCAAGGACTGGTTGGCGAAGCATCTGTCGAGCAACAAGTCCATTGCTGCAGAGAGAACTGGCTATGCGTAACGCTGAAGGTCTGAAGCCTGGTCAGGGGGGCCTGCCTTGGTATTCTGAAGTACCTCCAATAGCACAGCTTCTTGGTTCTCGTGGCAATACTCCCGCATGGAAGTCAAGAGCTTGTCGACTTCAGTGTCGAGGTATGGTGACATAGGCCTCGGTTGAGTGGGAAAGATCACGTTCCACACGTCAAACCACTGCTCGGTTTCGGTGGCATCCTTCCTAGACTTCTTCGAAAGTAGGTACCGCTGCCGATGGGAAATCCCTTCCAAAAGAGAAGACGGCATGCAGGAGAGAGAAGCTCCACCAGCTAAAGAGTGGTCGTTGAGCTCCGTTTCTGTTCCAAAGACGTCCTTACAACGGTCGCAGTAGAACTTTGGACAGTGTTTTCGGTAAATGTGCTGCTTAACGTCTCGTATACGCTTCAGCCTTAATTTGAGACAGGCTTGGTGCCTCGAAGGTTCGCGCTTGGAAAATGGACAGGCGAGGTGCTTTTCTGCCTCTGCTCGGGATCTCTGCTTTGGAGGACGACAAGAACCCTCCTCGTCGGATTCACCTTGTCTCTTGCGGGTATTCCCTTTTGTCCTAGAGTCATACAGCCCGGTTGATGTCTCTGCTAATTTCGAGCTAGTGGCTGAACTGGGAAGTAGCATAAATTCAGCCGCAGTAGATGATGGTGTGCCGTTTCCATGCGTCTTTATAAATCCTTCGCAAAGTCTAAAAGCTGTGCGAATGACAATCGGCAATCGCAAGGTGCCACCATCTGAGATGCTTGTGTCTTCGCAGTCGTCTGACATTGAGAACACGTCGGAATCGAGCGATGTTCCTGAGGGGCTTGATTCTGTTGATGTTGCCATTGTCATCGAAGCCTCGTTATCCCAGTTGACTTTTTGAAGTCTCTCCCGTGCTTTGAAGACTTGGGAGTCTGAGTTCTCGTTATCGTGATGCGGCAACGCCATTTCGGTTGCGGATGCTACTCGTAGTAACATCAAGAGGCAATTCATCAAGGGAGTGGGATTGCTTACCTTTTTCATCAGGTTTGACACACTCTTGAAAGACGTGGCGACCCTCCCTTATTCTCGCCAAAACAACATGAGCTTCACCACCCGAGAATGGCATAGAACAGAGGCACCGTTCGTCCGTATAGTTCTCTAGTCGGTGCCAGGCAGAAGTATTGTCGCGATGACCTGTCAGAATCAAATCCGCTTCCAGACCGCGTAATATAATTCGATTCCGGTCGACGAGATAAGACAAATGCTGTCCCAAACCCGACAGAATCAGCCCAGACATCTCAATTCCCTGAAATGGGCTTCGCAAGATTGGGAATCCACTGATGACCACTGCTGGGTGGAACAGGAATATCGAAGAACTTGGCGCCAGCGGAGCTGTTACAGCATCCACGTGAAGACACAAAAGCTCTCCAGGCTTAGAGGTGATTGTGATGTTGGGCACGCGATGCGTGACAGGCTGATGGTCGTTGAGATGGGGAACGAGCACGGCCCGAAGCCAGCCGAGCTGCTCAGCCACCTCTATTATACTGTACGCGCTGCCCTGTACACGTATCATGAGAAATCCATTTAACATGCGTGCCTCTAATCGAGTCTGGTCTGGTAAGGTTGCCGCTGCATGATATTAGTGTGCAAGCACAACGGGGCTTGAGAAAGAAAGGTCTCACAAGAATATCTACCCGTGTCGTCGACGTCATGTATCAAGCTATACATGTGTTTCCAACTTAAAGGCCACATTTGATCGAGGTATTCTTTGATAGAGGAGATCTGAGCTCCATTTGCCGTGCGTGTTACCACAATCGGGGCGAGAATGAGTGTACCCAAGGAGATATGGTGTTGAACTGACTGCGTCTTCAGTCGGATGAGCTCCTCCCATGGGACTTTGAAAGCCACTTGATGGGTGCTGGCTGATTTGGTCCGGGTAAAAGTCTCTGTCGGAAGATTCTCGAGGATGCATTGGCTGACGTGTCTTCGCACATATTGAGGACCGTCATCCTCGTCTTGAGGCATCAGAGAAATCTCTACCTGTAGAGATTGCGCAAACCAGTTATATGATAGGCTTTGCTGAACGAACTCGACTACTTCGGCTTCTTTGATGTCTTGGACATCGTCATCCCGGTCTTCGTCGTCGTCGTCAAAGTTCCGAACGCCGCCGAAATTTTCCTCTGGATGACGATGTTCAGCGGCTTCCATTTCATTTGCAGCCCACGAGTCCAGAAGCTCAGTCTTATCCGGATTGGAGTTTAGGGTGGGTGAATCGCTCAGTGGATCTTCACTGCCGGCCTTTCCGTCTCGACCAAACTCTTCGAGACACCTTGACAGCTCCCTGTTCAAAGGGTGAGTTTCCCAATGAAATGGTGAGATACGGAAATTAAGAGGAGCCTACCTTCTATTTCGATGCAGGAAATATGCGAAGTACTTGACGTCTGGTGTTGAAGCTTCACGACTGAGCCTATCTGCCAAAGCCTTGATGAGAGAGGGTACCAAGTGCCAAACTGACTCCCAACGGCAATTGTCAAGATTGAGAGGCATTATCGAGAGGAACATGCCACAGAACAAGCCGAAATATTCCGTCTTGCGCTCCTCCGAAATGGCCATAGCACAAGCTGTCGTCATTACATCGTTTGCTGGCTCATTGTATTCCACGCAAGTTGCTTGGCCCTGTTCGAAAAGCGAGTCACCTCCGGACGCTGCGCGTCTCGTGAGGCTTTCGGGGCTTTCGGCTGGTAAGTTCAACTTCGGGACAAATTTCTGGTCAAATAACCAGTCATGTATATCTGGAGGTATTTCCATTGATTCACACCCCGTGTCAACACTCGTGCTTGATGCAAACCCGGCGGCGATTGAATCGTAACCACTTTCTCCTGTCGTCATCTGCTCAAATGTATTTAGATCTTCGATCGCATCAACTTTAAAGCCAATGGCTTCCAGTGCGGAGGCTCTCAGACATAGAGCACATCCTAGGTACTCTGAATCAACTTTGATAATTGATAGCGCTTTGGCTTGGAAGAGATGAGTCTCCTACGAGCCTCATGTACTGCCATTGATTCAATCGACACATCAAATGGCGTTCACTTGAAATAAATTAATGATAGTTCAACAAAACCCAAGGGGAAATCGAAACAAATGAGCGGACGTTCTCGAAACTGAAGGCTTACGAGATCTCAATGCCATATTCTCTCGACAAGAAATCGACGGTTGCTCGTAGCGTATTTGCTGCGTAAAAGCCACATATTTCGTTCTTCAGCTGGTCCCATTCAACAACTGGTTTCTGAGCCGCTCTTTGCTCTGTTGTCACTTCTAGAGTTATGGCTGGCCTTTCAGCAGTGGAGCTGCTTGCATGTGTCATTGCCGCATTATCGCTATGTACGCCGTCTCGGGGCGATTGGATGGGTGATCGATGTAGGCCATGAAATGTAGAATGACTTCGGACCTGGAGCTTATGAGTGACTCGACTAAATGCGACGGCTCAGACCGTGTTTAGTGGAAATGTAATCCTTACAGGTACCAACATAGGCCCTAGCGGCAAGATGAGATCGTCTTCCGTGTGGTGGACTGCTTCTGGACTATCCAGGCAATCCAATAATCGGGGTTTGTGTGGTAATTCGTTCATGTTGAAAATGACCCATGGAGGGACAGTGAGGCAGACTACTGAGGACTTCACTGAGGTGCTGATTCTGAATCTGAAGACTCTAGAAGCCGGGAGGAACCACGGGTCTGTATTTCTGTCCTTCGCGAGCGTGGAAAGGGCAGCGCAGGACGACCCTGACGTGGACGAACTTTGATAACTGCCAGGAATCGCCCCAGGCTGACACACGTGAGAGCACAATGTGCTGTTGCAGTTCATTCGCGGATAAATCGTAACGTCAGCCAATCATGATGGAAAGCACCATGTGCTCTGCTCTCATTGCACCCGACGGATTCGGTGCTTTCTTTGCCTACCGATAGGAAAGGAAGCAGCCCTTCGCGTTTTCACATACAGCAGGAAGCGTTGTGGTTGACTGGGAGGCATAGCGGCAGTGCCTGCACATTGTGACGACAGCGCATTGTGCTTTGCTTCCAACCTCAAGTCCCTGCTGATGTGCTTTGCAGTCCACGATGCAATTGCTGAAATCGAGCAGTTCAAATGTGCTTTTCTCAGAAGATATATAGAGTATACAGCCATGATGTGATCACGACTATTGTTCCAACAAGCAACTTGGTGGATTACAGTTGAGTGCCTTACTACCAAAGACTTGTGGAACGAACCATAAGCGATCATGTCTGCCAGATCGAACATGTCAGGGACCACCACGACTGATGGGTAGGTTGGCTATTAAACAGGTCTACAATCGATGCACTGACCAAAAAAAAGGGCCGCCGGCGAAGGATATTCGTACTCTCTCGACAGATATGCTTCCAGCGACTTGACCGTCACGGAAAGACTCTCGTCCTATGTTGCCGAAGGGCACCACGCTTCAGCGACTTCCAAGAAGAAATCGGCCAAGAAAGACACCAAGAAGTCCCTAAAGAAATGGTCTACGGAGTTTGAAAAGTCTGGTGACTCGAAGAAATGAAGTCCAGGACAGTTATGAGGCTACAAGGTGTACTTCGAAAGAAATTCGAGTGAGGCTATAATTCGATCGAGTTGGCGGTCGATGTTCGATGCTTCATGTGGAGAAGAAACTCGTCCATCGACCCTGGTCTGGCAGTGGTAGTCGATTGTTGTTGAGTAGGCGTTCCGGAAAGATGTGCGTTGAGACATCTTGTGTGCTAGTCGAGGTCACACCTACCAGGAAGGTCAATGGACTACCGACCCCCAATTGACGCAATCGCAACCCGTTGACCACGTGCAAGTCCAGAAACACATTTCCCAACCCGGCAACCCAATTCAGCCCGAAATAAGGGTCCCCGGGGCATCAGGTCCTTGGTTCGTCTGATTCGGCCAAGGTTTGTGGGGTAGATCGGATCGATGATGGCTCGATGACCAGTCCAAGCTCCCCCTTCCCAGGGGTAAGAGCTTCATCGACGGTGCGTCAAAGCCTCATGGTTGTGAACATCACCTCAGAATGATGTCAATTCCCGTAAAACGGACCCTTGGGAACAAACACTCCTCACCGCGATATCTCACTCGAGAGCCGGGGCTGGTCATGGCGCGATCTCAATTTTCTGGAGCTGATAAACCCGCCGCGTCAACTCAGTCACGACAAACCATGTCGGACAACATTGAACATGCACAGCACAGTCAACCGTCTTCCTCTTTGACAGAAAGCTGAAACCCAACCGCCGTTTTCGATACATCACAAACCAAAAATTTCTGCACGCTCCCGCCGTTGCTTTTTTCATATTCCGCTTGTACCACTTCCCGCTACCCTTACTTGAAAGCATCATCGACAAACGCCTCGCGTGCCAGTGATGTCATCATACCCGCGTCACCTCCGTCTCCGTCTACCTTGCATCCTCCCTAAAACCCCCATCGCGACACACTCCAGCCGTCTACCGTTCAGAATCAGTGCCAGTTCAAGACCCTTGACTACGAAAGCAAACTCACACGTGCACATCTGCTCGCCTGCCTGCCATCATCAACACACCACAAATCCTACACGAAACTTCACCCAGCAAACAAAGGTCAAGATGCCGTCTCAGACCACCGCAACCGAGCAGACGACGACCAACTCGTACGACGAGGAGTGGAAGACGCAGTCCCCCTACGAACGGCCCGAGAAGGCGAGACCCGAGGGCAAGGAGTTTGAGAAGGTGCTCAAGGGCGCGTGCCACTGTGGACAGGTCACGTACTGGTTGCGCAAGGACAAGCCTCTCGCGAGCAAGTTCTGTCACTGCAGAGATTGCCAGATCATGCATGGTGAGTCCCCATTGTCATTCCCGGGAGTTGGCGGATGCTGACGAAGTTCACGCAGGCGCCCCCTTCCAGTGGGCAGCCATCTTCCACAAGGAAGACATTGCCTTTGAAAAGGGCGTCGACGGCCTGGCCTTTTATAATTCGAGCGAGACGAAGAACTCCCACGACTTGCCGTGCAAGGTCAGCTGCGGGTACTGCGGCAGCCGGATTATGGACGAGGGGCGGAACATGGTGCTGTTGTTCCCCGGACTGCTAAAGTTTGAGGAGGGCCAGAAGAGGAAGAACTTTGACATCCAGTATGTTGTCCGAGTAACCTGAGTCAAGGATGATAACTGACGAATCTAGGATGCACATTTTCTATGAGCAGAGGGTGGTTGACCTGCCTGATGGAAAGCCAAAGTGGAGTCGACTGGACGAGAAGAGTGAGCAGATGGATGAGGATATCATGACGGTCAAGCATAAATAATAACTATAACCATCGATGAATAGCGTCTTGTGCAATATACTGTATGATTTTCCAAGTATATGTCGTGTATCGCGATAATCAACTCCAGCGCCATGTCATGCTAAACTCGCTAATCCAGAATCTCAGAATCTACCCTCTAATACGCCCAAAACACCATGACCCTCCTCTCACCAGTTGAAGCTCTCTTGGAAGTACTCAATCCTCGAATACCCCCGGCTGAGCATCTCCACAACCGACCGTCTCGCGTCGTCCGCCATGACATTCGGCCCGCACGCCACGACAGCAAGCCGGCTTCGCTCTGCCGTCGTCGCGGCGCCCTGCACCTCCTCCCTGACATCAGGCCGTCCGTGGAGCAACCGCGCCTGCTCGGGCCAGTCTTCCGGCCGCTCCGCGTTCGAGGCGAGACTGTGCTGCGTCACGTAGACGTCCACCGACAGCTTGCCGCTCTCGAAGGCGTCTTCAAAGTCCTGGCGGAGAACGTCGGCGGCGAAAGTCAGTTCGCGAACGGCCCAGACGATCTTGACCGATCGAGCGCGGGATCTGGCGCGGGTGAGATGCGCGAGATGGGCTAGGGGTACGACGATACCGCTGCCGCCGACGATGAAGAGGAGGTCGTCGAAGTGGGAGAAGGGCTGCGTATGCCCGTAAGGTCCCTCGACAAAGACGCGGAGGCGGGCGGGGCGGGGCCAGGGTGCTGCGGCGGCATCGCGAAGACGGCCGGTGAAGCTGTCGTAGGGCCGGATGAGAAACGTCATGGAAGGAGAGCCGTTGCGGGGTTGCAGCTCGGCCTCGGAAATGGGTTCGTGGGATTCGTCGCCGGCGACCAGGAGGGGCGTCTGTTCGCTGGAGAACTTGCGGGTGTGGTGCTGGTTGGTGGTGGTGCAGGCCATGGTGAAGGGGTGGCTTTCCCAGCAGCGCTTATCGGATAGGACGTGGAGGTAGTAGTACGTTCCGGGCTTGGGTTCGTAGAAGCTGGTTGAGTAGGGGACGCTGAGGCGGATGATGTTGGAGTTGGCGTCGTAGGTTGCATAGGCGAAGGTGTTCCAGAACTTGAGGTTGAAGGAGAGGGTTCGACACATGCGGAGGACGCGGTCTGCTATCCAGATGTAAAGAGGAACCCAGAAAAGCATGTCAAATTGGCCGTTGAAGATGGAAACGTGGCCGAGCATGGTGATCAGGGTGAGGATGGAGAGTAGGATGTGGAGGATGAGGAAGAGCTCGTAGTGTTTGCGGCGCATCCAGAAGACGGAGGCAATAAGGAGGAAGCACATGCCCGCGGTTGCCTGTCATCGTCAGCCAAGACCTCCGACGATGGGATGGACACACTCACAAACCAGCCAGCCCACCAGAACATCCTGGTCCACCACCAGAGGAAGTAAGTCCAGCCACCATCTGGGAATGTCAGAATGAGCGGCCGACATACAGCACACGACGCTTACCTTCGAAGACGAGATAGACATAGCCAACTGAGTGGATCACGGCCTGAAGAGTGGCAACGCGGGCAACCCAGCGGTGGAAGTTGTTATACGTGCCAAAGTCCCATCCGGTCGCCCACATGAGAAGGTTGTTTCTCATGCCAAACAGCCAGATGATGGGGAAGTTGGCAAAGGATATGATGCCAGTACGGTCGGACACATAGCGCCAGACCTGCTTGTAGACCAGAGGCCAGCTGGACGAATGAGCACCGCAACTTTCACGGACGGGAACGTCGACTTACTAGTAAGAGCCAGGCAGGACGTAGTATCCCTGCACGCAGTACCACACATTCACGGCAATGAAGGCAAAAATGGTGAGACTTTGGATGCGCGGCGGGATGGTGCACCAGCCGAGATTCTGGGAGCATCGGTACCCAAAGGTGGCCGGGATGGTGATGTACTGCTTGAGCCAGTGGGCGGACCAGTGCAAGACGTTCGGCCTCTTCTCTGGATCCGATTCTTGACGTTGGAGGTCGGCGATGGCCGCGACGAGGCGTGCTGCCATGCCGATGGCGATCACGATGGCCCAGAATACGATGACGTAGAAACTGCCACGGTCAGCGACGTCGCAAAAGTGACCGACGGTGAGCATACCCATGTTTGTAGTGATGTGCGTATGTATACTCGACCGAGTCCTGCACTCTGTCAGTTCGTGTAACCCAGGGCCGGACTTTCGTCTGTCGTACCAAAGTGTCGAACCACAGCTGCCAGAACGTCTCCTCTGGCAACACAACCTCGTTCAAGATGGTCTTGTCGGTAGCCTCCGACTCGTTCAACCTCCTCAGATCGGCAATCTGCTGTTTCGTGTACCCTTCTACAATCTCAAAAGGCGGAAGCGACGTGTTCAAGTACTTTTCGCACGTCTGGTTGAGGTTCCGCAGCCCCAGATCGCGCAGCTTCGCATTGCAGTGAATATCGGTACATAGGTACATGGACTTGATGTGCAACGTGCTCTCGCACGCAGCGATGAGCTTGGACTTGCCCGGCGCGGTGTCGTTGAAATGCGGTTGACGGAGTGCGTTCTGGCATGCGTCGAAGCAGATGCTGCCGGAGCCGAGAGCGGCCGATGCGGAGGTGACGAGGTACGTCGCAGCGACGAAGAGCGCCGGCGAGGCCGACGACGACCACGGAGCGCGCATCACGGGCGGTAGATTTGCATCTGTGATGGGTGTGGGAGTGTCCGAGACTGGATGTCGTCGAGGTTTTGTCTCGACGAGGGCTGCCTCGGATCACCGGGGCTGCTTGGTGAGGAGGGAAATGCGTGAATTGCAGATCAGCTGGTGGGTAGCTGAGACGGGCGGGCTGGAGACGACATGTGGGAATGAAAAAGGATTGGGGGATAATGAAATTTGGGATCTTATCAGATCATCTGATTAAGCTCCACTGGCTTAGGTTATCGCGATAATCCACCGGCATCGGCTCTGTTTGTACCAAGTACCAATAGGGCATACGGAGTCCTTTAGGCCGTAAAAGTACCTTGTTCCAGGGAAGATAGTGAAGTCGTGATCCAGGCGGTGCTCTTCCTCGAGGGGCGGACGCTTCCCCTTAGCGCTGAGTTGGCAGTGTGACTTTCAGTCGACCCCTGTCCTCCCACTTGAATGTCCACCTGATATCACTAACGCTGCGTGTCTCGGTCATTGATGCTCAAATCCCACCAGCCTTCTCATGCCAAGACGCTGTGTCGTCCTGGTGAATAGCCTCACGTGAAGCCGTGAATGAAAACTTGCTCAAAGAGACTGGTTATTCTCAGCGTCAGTAAACTGCGACAGTCACAGGATGCGGGACGAACCGATAGACTTTCGGTCCGAACCAAGCCTACAAAGTGCTCAATATTCATATATTTGAACATCACAACTCATTCTCCTCTTGGGGCTTACGAGCTTAGGGCTTCTCTCCCAACCTCCAGATATCCCAATAAATAAACTCACAATATAAATCTTGAATGACAGAAGCCATCACACTGAAGCATCGTCCATCATCCCGGGAATAGACCCAAGCCGGGGGGTCCACCAGGGCGTCCACGTTGGCGAGCTGCAGGGAAGTTCCCTCCGCTTCCAGTGACACATCAGCGCCCGGACGCCTAGGCCGCACCAGCGCAAGGTTCACCTCATCTCATCTAACATCTCATACTACTCGAATTCATCTCATCACTATTTCAGGGCTTTTCGATCACAAACGTCCTTGGATACAACGAGAACCGATTTGAAGTCTTCGTTTCACCCTGAAAAATATCTAATCACAGCGCCAGTCGCCCATGAGAGCCCGGCTATCTTTGCACTGCCCATGAGCGTCAGTAACGTACATTCATGCGCATCTATACTGTCATCTCACTTCGATCTTGCTGGTAGATGTCAGGGCCTCCGCGATTCTCGAGTTTCATGGTAATTGGCTGCTGCAGCCGCCATTGAAAGTGCGGCAAGGAAAGGCCAAAGGCCAAAGTCCAATCACAATGCTCACGCCGTCAACTCTGCCTGCTTGGCGAGTGCAAAATGCATGTCAGCTGATACACAGACAGCTCGTCTTTCCATATTCCATTTGACACGCTGCTGACCCAGCTTCCGAGATGTGCTGAATTCTGCCGCGCTCATTTCGTCGCCAGAAAACATGGCCGCCTCGACCGAAACTACGTCCGTGTCGACAGCGGACGAAGGACTGCTCTTTTTGACGAGAAAGCATGAATACGCAACCTGGAGGATGAAGATGACGAGAATTCTGCGCAACAGAGGCTGGGGCGGTATCCTCGACGACGAGAAGGTTACGCACCCCCACGATGCCGGAGCTCGGTGCTCTTTGGGAACAAGTGCGTTCCAATATAGAGTGCAGGGTATGTTGCAACTTGGCATTCGGCCGTCGTTTTGAAGTAAGCGCTGCCGAAGTGGCTTTTTCCATGGGCGTGTGCGGCGACTGTCGCCTGGTTGTAGAAGCTGTCGAGTTCGTTGCCGGAAGGGCTTTGGAAGGTCATGCAAGGACTTTGCTAGTCGACACTTACGAAGATGTAGTGACCATTCTCGTCAGAAATGGCAATTTTCCAGTCATCTCTTTTTGCCGTTCTCGTCCCGGACTCTTCGACTTTACCAAAGCGCGTCTTCGACTGGAAAGATGCGGAAAGGAACACGTTTGCTTGCGAAAGACACCCGGATTTGCTCCTCATCGTCTGCTTCGGCTGCATAGCGACCAAGAGCACGCTATCTTGATCGAAGCTTGCGATGCTCAGTGGCCTTATGTGGCGCTGAGCTACTGTTGGGGTCACGAGCCCAACCCGACGAAAATGACACACAGCAATCGCGAATCCATGCTGAGATGTATCGAGCTCTCAACATTACCGCGGGTAAGATAGCATTGTAGTTGCGTTAGATCCATTCTCATGCCATCGTTGCAGACAATACAAGACGCCGCGACGGTTTGCGCATCGATGGATGTCGAGTATCTGTGGTTTGACTCTCTCTGCAGTCTGCATCATCCGAGGGGATCCGCAAGACTGGCTGCGAGAGTCTGGAAGAATGTGCGACATTTATACAAACGCCACGTTTGTCATCGCAGCACACTCTCCAGCGAGCTGCCACGACGGCTTCCTGTACAATTCTTATGGTACGCGGTGGTCTTTTCGCACCACCCACGAGGATACTGAGGAAGACATACGCGTCAATATCCACGACGACCTCTTTCCGGCATACAGAGAAGAAAAGTCCAAGAGGAAAATAGAGCACAGTCTGAGGGGCTCTGAATCGTTGCCACTTTCGAAACGGGCGTGGACATATCAGGAAATCTTCCTCGCATCCCGGGTTCTCCATTTCTATGAAACATGGTGTGAATGGGAATGTATCGAGTTTGTCGAACTTAGAAACGAACTAACGAGAAACGATAAGATCCAGAGCTGGTTGATTCTGATTGAGGAATACAGCCGCCGCCAGCTTTCATCACCAGGAGATAGGCTTGCTGCCCTGTCCGGCATCGCCCAGCATTGGCTCAAAGGCGAAAGGAGAAGTGCCCTGGACTACGTCGCAGGGCTCCGGCGACACCGTCTGACCGAAGACTTGCTTTGGCATATTGCGGATGCGACAGCACCGTTGTTGCGACATGCCGAATACATTGCCCCGACCTGGTCGTGGGCGTCAATTCCGGCTAGTGCTGCGTACTACGCGCTTTCCGATGGAGTTCGAGCTTATCCAAAGATGAGAGTTCTCCGGGCGGAGTGCGAGTGTTCGGAGCTTGACCCAACAGGTCCTGTGACTGCGGGATTTCTCATCGTCCGCGGTCATCTGACCGAGGGTGAGCTGACCTTTCACCACGACAGGCAAACAGGCAGGTCATACTGCAAACTTCTATTTCGAGGTGTCGAAATCAGTGTTTCTCTAAATAAACCGGTTGCAGTAGACGAGAGACAACGCAGTTGCTTCTGTCTACTGGCAGAAAGCCGCTTCAGTTGGTTGGATTCAGCTCGTCAGAGCGAATATTGCGTTCTTGTTCTGGAACAATTGACTGCTCGCATCGTCCAAAATCATCGTACTTTCAAGAGAATCGGAATTGGATACGGTGATCAACGTCGTGGCAAGCTCATAATCGAATACTTGCGCGACAAGTGGACGGGCACAGATGTCATCACGATAGTATAGGTGGAAGCATTATTATCAATGAGGATGCACGAGACGCGTCGATTGTATCCCCTACTATATGAGCGGTCAAAGCTGTTGCGAGATTGAGAATTCAGGTATGACTACCCTGTCTGTGGGCTTCCACGGACTGCTTGGTCCGCCTTCGGCTGGCAGACAAGTGACATTATGCCTTTCAACCTTCCTGAGCAGGCCCTGCCTCACCACCCCTCAACAGCTTCGCCTGCTCGCTCCGCCCCGAAACCCTGCCATCCTTCCACTGCGTCCCATACGTCCTCTGCGTCTCGAAGCTCGACATTTCATAGCTCCTTGCCGGCCTCACCGGTCTCGCCGGCTCCGCCGCCGGCATCCCATTCACCGCAAACGGGCCCGAGATATTCATGTTCCTAACCGCAGGCCGCTCCGCCTCCAATCTCTTCTTCTTCTTCCTCATGATCCACCAGAAGATCGCGGTGCCACCCGCCAAAAGCCCGAGAAAGGCGAGGGCGCCGGCGATACTTGCTGCTATGGCGCCGGTGGAGGGACCGCTGCCGGAAGAGCCGGTGTCGGAGGTTGAGGTGGGAGGTGGCTGGGCAACGGAACTGCCACCCGGTACGGCTGAAGTGGAAGGGGAAGGGAGAGGGGCGGTGGTGGATGCCGAGATGGTTCGTTCGGGGAACTCGATGAATGTTGTGCTGCCCGGGGATTCGCGGCAGTCGTAGAGGGTGTATATCTTGGAATCGGCGACGGTGAGGTATGTGAAGCACTCACTCCGAGACCCGAGACTGACACTGTAGACATGTTAGTTATTGAACCATGTGGTCAAGATGCGTTCTACCATTGAAGCTGACCAGCGAGACGCTGGGTCTGCGGTTTTTCAGGTGTTCTAGGGGAGGGTATGCACTTCGTGTACACGACGTCGGAGCAGCCCATAAAGGAGCCGACGGTGGTGCACTTTGGTCGTCTGGCGGGACACGCCCATGGTTCAGGCGGTACGGGAGTCCTGGGGAGATGTCAGTGTGTTGCCGCAAAGAGCAGATCGTGAGAGTTGATATACTTAATGGAAGCAACGCGTGATTGAAAGTAGCCGCAGGTTTCGGGGCCCCAGGAAAGGGGGAGCGTCATGAAAGTAGAGACGCCAGGCGGTATGCCAGGAGTGGACGTGACGTGAGAGCTGACCGGCTTCGTCGCCATGTTGAAGAAGACGATTTTATGTTGTTGATAAAGTTGTTGGAGGGCAAATTTGAAGTCCAAGGGTTCGGTTCTTAGAAGATGTTTTATGTTCATAGACTGTCAATCGTCGAGTAACTGCATGTGAATGACTGCCGGTAGATAATCATGGGCGATTCACTACATCCATGACAATCCTGGACAGATGAAAGAGGAGGAAAGTGAACTAGATGCTTCAGCTGAGCATACCATCAACACAATACAACGATAATCCAGCGACTCCAATCAGCCGCATTCCTTTTTCCAAGCCCCGAACCCAAGGGTATACCAAAGCCACCGAGAAACCCAGACGAAAAGCCAATACAAGCCCGAACTGACCCTAACATCTCCCATCACCTCCAGACCAAGGCTCAGTTGTGTGGCATCGCCATACCCTCCTTCTGCGGCTGATACCCCTGGACAATGGGCCCCGTCGAAAGACGCGTCTTGACCTCGTTGTCCTGCTGGATGAGGGCGCAGCAAGGGCACCAGTAGCTCACGCAGCAGTCGGACATGCCGGACCCCTTGATGTTGAAGCGCTCGCGGATCTCGCCGCGCTTCATCATGGCGTAGATGCAGCCGCAGCCGGTGAAGAAGGAGATGCCGCAGTAGAGCAGACAGTCGGTGTTGATGGCCTCGTACGTCTGCATCGTGGGGTCGCGCATGCGCTCCGACGTCTTGCCGAGAACTGGAGGTGTGTGTTAGCTGGCTTTGGGACGTGACACGTCTGAGAGGGGAGGGTAAAGGAACGTACGCAGGCATGGCAGACACCACGCGAGGAGGCAGCTGTCAATGGGGCTGCAGTTGCAAAGGTTGGACTGCCATTCTTGGTTGGCGACATTGCCGCCTTGGGTGTACTCCTGCTGGATGGGCTGCTGCTGCTGGCCGGCGTATTGTTGCTGGGGCTGTTCTGTGTATTGCTGCTGGGGCTGCTGTGCGTATTCCATTGTGGCGGTTGTGTGCGGCAGGCGTATGGTGACGTTTGGGACAGGTGATGAAGTCTAGGTATGATGTTGGAGATGCTTCGACGACTTTAGAGGTTTTGAAGCCGTCGGCTGCAATACGATGGCCAGTGAAGAGATCAGAATATTAACGGGTGAGCACCAGGGAGGAAGCGGACTGTCAGACCAACGGTGGAAGGACCAGAAGGGCACAGAGCTTTAATAACAGGAAGCATCTCTTCTCATTCTCACAAAGACCCGGAAGAGGCTAGGTCCAGGCCATAAGACAGGCAGAGAGTCGTCCTTGCCGAGCAATTCACCCCCCCTGCTGGACAAAAGCTGGACTGAATCGAGGGTGCGAACGAAAGCTTCATCAACTTTACCTTGACTCCGGGCCACGCTAGGCCGTTAGACGTACGCCAGATGGCGTTCAAAGACATTACCTGGGATGGACATGTCTCGCCCATCGAGATACGGAACCCTCCCCCCCCCCGTCCTGTGCAATTTCGCAGCCTGCCTCTGCGAATCTGTGAGCCTCAGGGTCCATGTTGACACCATGCCGCCAAGGATCGGAGAGCCTTGTTAGACTCGGAAGCAAGAGTCTGCCTGCCCTGGTGAGCCCCTGTGGCTTGAGCGTCGACGATACGACCAAGGCGACAGGCAGCAGCCGGAGCATGGGTTGGAGGATAAGCTAAGCCGCGATGGCGTCCTAGGGCTGAGGATGGACTGCATCTTCGCGGGGCAGGCTGGGCTGCGTGAGTGATGCAGGGGTGGATGCGGGTGAGTCTCATGTGCCAAATTAGCAGTCTGTCATGTTGGTATGCTTTGAAGGTGAGTCTCTTCGCAGAAGATGGTCATTGGAATTGGATTGGTGCCAAATGCCGGTCGAAATGGCTGGCAGCATGGGATTGACGATACTCAAGAACCCTTGGAAGCATTCCTCGGCTGTGGATGAGCGACGGTCACTGCCATAACTGCTGTAGCTTCAGTCGACGGATGTGATGATCAAAAGACGGTGCGACTGTGATCGTCGCCGCTGGGCGAAGTCGAGCAAGCGAACGGCCGACAACCGTCTGATGCCGTTTTAGTGAATTTAGGCTCTCTCGTTCCCTTACAGCGGTCGAATGCCCCGCTGCAGGCAGCACAAAAGTCCCGAATGCACTTGGCCTGGTTGGGCATACTCCCCCGGCTGCTGGCGGACGCCCGCAGTTCAGCCTCAACAATCGTGAGATGTTCATCTCATGTTGATTTAAAGTGGGTACATTGCCAAGTCTTGCGGCATTCAGCCTTGAAGTGAGGTTGATGGGAGTAGATTCATTTGGTGAAATGCTCCATTCGTGGTATCTCATAAGGTGAAGTCGCCTTTCCCTTTCTCAGCATCCGCCTTGGTCTTCTTTGCGGTCCTTTTTGGCACAGGTGCCTCGGACACAACGCGGACCCTCTTGCTCATGATGAGGTAATCTGGCACAAACACCCTGCCACTTCTCAGCTTCCTCTCAGCCGGTGATATCGCATCTTTTTTGAATCCCAGGGCTTCATAAAATTTGCGCGCTCTCTCATTGGCAAGGAAGCACGTCAACATGACCTTCTCAATGAGAGGGATGCTCTGCGCCACCTTGACCTGATATCCCATCAATTTCTGGCCGATGCCCGTGCTGTGCCACCGTCAGCAACCTCCCCAGAATCTCTCGCCTCACATCAGGCCACCCAAAGCCTCAGAACCGAGTGGTGCAACGCGATCAGTGAACGAGAAACCGGTCACTTACCCTCTCAACTCCTCCAGCAGGTGAATCTCATAACAGTAAACCACTGGCTGACCCTCTTCGAACGTGGGCATCATGCTCGTGAACCCACACACCTTCTCCTCGTCGTCTTTGACGAGAATGTAGCGCAGTTCAGGGCTCCTCATTTCTTGGATCTTTTCCGCCGGTTTCCACCCGTCCTCCGAGCCGCGATAGTCGGCGCCGCTGGTATACTCAACCATGTCGAAGCACGCCTGTATCTCATCCGTCGACAGCGCCGACGGGGACTTGAGTGCGACGCTGTACGTCTTCTCTGAAGTTGGATGCGTCCATGACGTCCAGTCTTCGCTGCGGTGCAAAATCATGAGTCTCCGTACGGCGCCGCCATCGTGGATGTGACGGACCTTGGTTGGAGGTGGTCCCTGATGAACTCCTCGTCCGACTTGCGATTCGCAGCTTCAATGGGATTTGTGGGTGCCCGACGTCGTTTACCAGGTGCCATATTAACCACGCTGGCGAAGAGGAACAACACAATTGATTTGATGGAAAATCCAAGTAGATGCTATTCCCAAGCCATTAACCGCCGACTCTTCTAGAAGGTGTTGCGACCTTCAGCGTCTCGCATCCAGCCGACCAGGTACCTGCAGCCACTGAAGTCCACTAACCCAGTAGCGGGCCCTTTGCCCCTCTAAAGCCGAAGTTTCCCCGTCCTGACCTCATCCACTCAAAAAGTTTCCACACCTACCGCCGTCTGCCCACTTTGGGTGAAGCTCTCGTCGCTTCGCGCTCACTTACACGAACTTCACTCAGATGTAGCCTTTTCCCCCAACTGAGGTTCTAATGCCCCCTTCTACTCACCTGTGGTCCGCCGTCCGCAGCTACTCCAATGGCCCGGTAAAATCGCGCCTGGGGAAGACGTTGAGTCTGGACCACGTATGAATCTCACATGTTTCTATATGCAAGTAATCCGTGTGATACTAACGATGCGCTCAGTTTCTCCAACGCTCCCGCGTCCTATCTCTCTACCGCGAAATCATCCGCGGCACACGACGCATAGTAGACCCGACCACCCGCGCCGAATCCCGCCGCTACGCTCGCGACGAATTCGAGCGTCACCGGGACGTGACCGACATTGTAATGTTACTACATCTCCTTCGTGTCTGCACAACTGACCTGAACAAAGGCCCACATCCGCTACCTCATCTCAACAGGCAAAACAGAGTGGCAGGGTATGGAACGCTACGTAGACGGAATGTAGAGATAGTTCTTGTATCGTGAAACTGTATCTGTATAATACACGGGCCCTTCATATGGCCCAGTCTAATGCCCTGGCGTAAAGGGGGGTAATTTTTGCTCTCTAGACCCATCTGCTTCGCGACAGACATCCTCTCTGCTCCGGAAGCGAATTATCGATCGTCCGTGTCTTGTAGTGTACACTCATCCCGCACCAACTCAAAGTCGTCCGCCTCTCAAGACTGGCGCTGCTTGTGTCTGGGGTTCGCCTTGCAGATGACGTAGAGGTAGCCGTTGTGTCGCTTTCCAGCCTTGCGGCGGACAATCTGGCGGGTGTTCGTCAGCAAATATTCTCTTCAACCCGGTTCTTGTCCCTCGATATCTGCCCCCAAGGCCTCTCCATGCCATCCTCCCAGCACCTGACCAGAATCCTCTACCTTCCCCACATCCCTCCTAGACCCAATCTCGACACACAAGGACAGAAAAGGCTCACCTTGCAGTGCTCGCACCGCTTCTTCACGGAACTGTGCACCTTCATCCCCCTGACCTGCTGCAGCGCCGCGCTCACGACGCCCGTCTTGCCGCCGAACCGCGCCACCAGCGACTCCGTCTTCTGCATCGGCTGCCTCGTCATGACGAAGCTCGACATGGCGCGCGCGGCCGTCTTGCCGACGTTGTGGGCGCTGCAGCACTGCGGGCGGATCGTCGCGCGGGCGGTGGTGAGGGAAAGGGCCCTGAAGGAGGCGGCGAGGGAAGCCATTGTTGCGTTCGGGGCGGTGCGGTGGTCGAGTCGGACAGGTCGTAGTTTGCACGAGTGCGCCTCGAGTTGTGACAGTCGTTCGAGAGGGATTCGAAAGGGGCTGGCGGCGTTGCAGTCTTCGCGATCCTGGCGATCAATGACAGACCTGGATGGCTTGCCATGACTGGGAGCATTTTCGCGGTCCTTGATCGTCACGTGCTGGAAGGGTCCGTGCACGTATCGTTATCGTCACATGTCGAACCCCAGCGATACCGGACGTCCACCCTTCCACTCTGCCTGGGCAGGTATAAGAGCGACTTGAATGGTGGCTACTTCGTAGAAAGCTTGAAAACCAGCATCCGTCCTTGGTTACGACATCATGGTCTCTGCGTAAGCTATCTAATGGTCATGGGTCACTGATCCCGGACAGTGAACTGAGCCAGACCCGCATGCTTAAACCTGTTGTCCGTCATCCCCAATGTTTTAGGGCAGAGGCACGAATACTTAGGCCTGGGGAGGTATGCTGTGGGCGATTCCCAGTATGTTAGATAATGCCGAGCGATTCTGTTCATGATTCTTCTCAGAAACTTTTGTCAACCATGTCTACGTTTTGGACCTTCCCGGCAGAAACTCCAGACGCCAAACCAAATCACACCCATATCTAGGTCTATAAACAGTCTAAAGCCCATATTCCAAGGTCAATGCAAGTCGTTCAGCTCCGGAGAAAAGTCTTGAAGACGCTAGACTGGCTGCAGTCCTCCCAGGGATATCCAATCTCGGTCAGGAACTGCTCCAGCTCCTCGACCTCCTCGTCAGGGCACAGGATGCCGGCCAGGATCTTGGCCACGTCACCGCCGTTGTTTCTGTAGTTGAAGAGGCTAATGTTGAACTTTGGCCTCAAAGTCTTCAAAAACTTCTCCAGGGCACCTGGGCGCTCCGGGAATTGGAACATGTAGAGGCGCTCGTTGGGGACGTTGGAGCGACCGCCGACGAGATACCTGATGTGGCTCTTGGCAAGCTCGTCGCCCGAAAGGTCGGTGACGGCCATGTCGCTGGACCGGAGGCGTTCCATGAGGGTCTGCAGCTCTTGCGTCCTCTGTGTCGCCGGCGCCGTGAGGGAGATACCGATGAGCACGTTGGCGACTTCGTCCGTGGCGTAGCGGTAGGAGAACTCGGTGACGGAATGGGGCATGATGGTGTTGATGAGGTTGGCGAAGGCGCCCGGTCTCTCGGGGATGCTGACTGCCAGGAGCGCCTCCTTGCCCTCGCCCAAGGTCGCGCGCTCGGCAACAAAACGCAGACGGTCAAAGTTCATGTTTGCGCCGGAGGTGACGGCGATCATGTTGCGCTTGCGATCGCTTGGGTTCTGCGCGACGTACTTCTTGAGACCGGCAAGGGAGAGAGCTCCGGCCGGCTCGAGACCGGCGCGGGTGTCGTCGTACATGTCCTTGATGGCGGCGCACACCTCGTCGGTGGTGACCTGGATGACCTCGTCGACGACGTCCTTGCACAGGCGGAACGTCTCCTCGCCCACCGTTTTGACCGCTGCGCCGTCGGCAAAGAGACCCACGGTGTCGAGAACGACGCGCTCGCCCTTGGCCAGCGACTGCACCAGTGCGTTGGCGTCGTACGTCTCGACACCGATGATCTTGACGTGGGGCGCCATGCGCTTGACGTAAACGCCGATGCCGGAGATGAGACCGCCGCCTCCGACGCAGCAGAATATAGCGTCCAGCTTGGACATGTTCATCTGGCCAAACAACTCCATGCCAATGGTTCCCTGTCCGGCAATGACGTACGGGTCGTCAAAGGGAGGGATGTTGATGAGCCCATCCTGGGCGGCTCGGCGGCCGCACTCCTCTTTGGCGGCATCGAAATCGGCACCGTGCAGCACGACGTGACCGCCGAGACGGGCGACGTTCAGGTGCTTGATGCTGGGGGTGGCCTCGGGCATGATGATGGTGGCGGGGATCTTGAGCTTGCGGGCAGAGTATGCGACGCCCTGGGCGTGGTTGCCGGCGGAGCAGCAGACGACGCCCTTCCAGCTGACGGCGGGGTCGAGGTGGGCCATCTTGTTGTAGGCGCCGCGCAGCTTGAAGCTGAAGACGGGCTGCTGGTCCTCGCGCTTGAGGAAGACGTTGCACTCGAGGCGGTTGCTGAGGTTCACGGCGTGCTGCAACGGGGTAAGCTTGCAGGCTTCGTAGACGCGGGAGGTCGCGGCCGCGATGAGGCGGAGGTACTGTTTCGTCACGTATTAGTGGCGTCTGCCATTGGGTCTGCCATTGTCGCCGCTCACGTCGGGATAGCCATCAGGAAGGAGGAAATCCTCGGGAACAACCGTCTTGAGGCGGTTTCGTCGCTCTTCCGGAGGCGTGGACGGGTTGGCGCTGTATTCGGTCAAGGACATGCCGCTGGGCTGAGGGGTGCGAGGTCTCGGAGGATGGTCGCCGTTGACACCGTTAAGGGTGCCATTGGTCACGACAGCGACGACGGGAGGTTCTGTCGATTCAGACATGGTGTCGTTCGGAATAAGGAGAGAGCAGGTTGGAGGGAGTCGAAAGGAAAATAGGAAATGCCGGGCAGGGCTGAAGTAAGTGAACGACTCCTCGACGAAGAGTCACCCCGACGAGACAAGCCTGAATTAAACTGGAAATTTATTTAATGGTGGGGCAGAAATCGGAGCTCAGTTCGGTCTCGCGGGGTACAATCGGATGGTTCTTGCGGTGTGCTGCGCCATTAACGTGCTGGGGATTGGCTGTAGGGGCCTGCTGTGCTGCAGGGGAGCTGCTGGATACAGGGCGTAGGGCGACATCACTACTGCGACATGAACCTGTAAACTTCTGTCAGGAATAACGCGCTCGAGAGGCAGAGTTTGCACCAGCTAAACCTCGGGCGCCGGCGCCGTCTCTACAGGCCTCACCCCACTTAAACTGCTTGAAATAGAGCCTCACGCAGCACGCATAGCTATATTTAGTTATATATAATATATACTAGATTTTGCCTTCCTAATTATTAAGCGGAGCGCTATCTATCAGAATCAATTAATAGGCATATAGCTTCTTTATAGGAAATAAATCTAGCTTCTAACCTTCTGATTAGCTAAAGCGTACTAAACCCTTATTAATTAGTTAATACTAAGACCAACCCCTACTAGACAACAGTTTAATCCTAGTTTAATAGTAATAATATTTACTATACTTTACCTAATAATTCTCTAGGGATAATTATTATATAAAAAGTATTTTAGTTAGTAGTACTACTATATTATCATACTACTATATAAGTAGTAGTAGCTTTATATAATAACTACTAGAAGCTAGGGGGGTTTAGGGGGGGGAACCCCCCTAAGAAGCTAAGTATAGTAGAAAGCTAAGTATAATAGAAAAACCCTATAAAACTCCTAGAAAACCCCTAGAAAGCTTCTAGAGGGAGTATATTATCTACTATTTCTAGATTCTTTTAAAGACTAAATAATAATATAAGATATTTTTTCTTTAATATTTTTATAATAATAATTATTTATAATAAAATATCTCTTTTTTTTATTATAATGAAATTTGTAGAATATATTTAAAATTTCGGAATTATTACCTAGCTACCTACTTTCTCCTACTTTTTCTTACCTAATAGCTACTTATATATACTAATTTTTCTTTCCTTCCTATATATATAGAAATGAAAAACTCTTCTTCTTAAAAATTCTTCTTTTTAAATATTATTAATAATAATAATAATCTTATTATAAATTATTAATTACTCTTATAATAGTATTATTATTAACTACTAACCTTTTTAAAGACCTTTTTTTACTTCTATTTAAGCTACTTCTCTTTCCTAATTATTTTTTTATTAATATACTTTATTATATTTATACTAAATATAAGAAATTCCTATTAAATTCCTATTTTATTAGAATTTATAATCCTTCTAAATATATTATAAATTACTCTAAATATTATGAATAGTATACTAACTAAATTTATAATCTCTTTATCCTTATCTTTATTAACTATATACTAATAATTATCTACTAAATAGTAATCTTCCTTAAGCTAAACTATTTAGGTTTTTACTCATATTACTTCTAGTATATTACTATTTAACTTAATATAATATCTATTAAAAATATTAATTTTATTATTTATTCCTATAGAGAAGTAATTTATTAAGATAATTAGTTTATTTTAAAGTAGTTATAAGAATTTTATTTAACCTCTTTAACTTTTTCAGCTTTATACTTCATAATAATATATAGTATTAAATACTTAGTAATATATTCCTTTATAATTAAATTTTCTCTTATTACTATTTCTTATAAACTATCCTAACTAGCTTTAAATATTACTAACTCTAGCTTTTTATTAAAATTATCTACCTATCTACCCTTACCTATTTTTAACTATCTATCTTACTTTAAGTACTATTTAGTAACTACTTTAGCTTCTATTATTATTACTTCACTATATTATATTAATTATATTATCTTCTTATATATTAATATATCTTTAATATAATTAAAATTCTAAAGATACTCCTAAAGAAACTATAGTAAGATATAAAATTACTACTATTTTATATTATTATCATATTAAAGCCTATTAAAATAAGACTAATCATTTTCTAACTCTAACTATTTAGGATATTATATCTTACTAACTTATTAGTAACCTATAATAACTTATCAACTAGAACCTAAATCCTAATAATTATAATAACTTTTATATACCTTAATAGTTCTTTTATAAAATCTATAATCTTAATTATATAGGCTACTATTAGATCTAACTTAATATTAATTAATATTATTATTATAGAGATAGTATTACTAGATATAACTTAACTACTAAATATAAGTAATATTTAAATAGTAATTATATTATATTTTAAAGTAATTATTTCGCTAAGAATAATAATAATAAATACTACGAATTTACTACTTATATAGTATACCTTACTTATATATATTATAAAAACTAAAGTAGAAAGCAATTAGAACTAAGTAGTCCTTCTAATCCTACTTCTCTATTTTTACCTATATCCCCTACTTTACTTATATCTCCTAAATTTTTACCTAGGTTTATTTATCCCAAGCTTACTACTTAGGGATCCCTTACTTTTAGCCTACTTATATATCTTTTTTATTATAATCTCTATATAGCTAGCTTTCTCTTTATAAATAACCTTAATATATAGGCTTTTTATAATATAGATATTAAGCTTATCTAATTATTCTATAATACTTTTAATAAGGATACTATAAATACTTATTTTTAGTATAGGGAAAAATAGTTTAATATGTAGCTAAGTAATAAAAGTATTTATTAGAATTACTAAAATTAAGATAGTATATATAGATAGTATTATTTAATTTACTACTACTCTAATAAGAATAAGTTTAACTTTAATAATATCTCCAACTTTCTACCTAAGCTTATATATATCAAAGAAATACTTATTATTAAAATTTATATAGCTATTAATTTCTACTAAGTTTGTAGTATATAATATAACTATAAAAGTTATATTATTAACTTCTTTAAAAATATTAATAAGATCTATAATTAACTACTTCTTCTCTCTTATAATATTAAAATAATCTTATTACAACCTCTTAATATAAATTAGAGTCCCTATCTTAATTACTAGTTTATAAGAGAATTTTATATTTAGAAGAATTATATTAACTACTAGTTATATTTTCTAAAAGATAATTATCTAAGCTATATAGATATACTTATTAACTAAGATAATATTAACTAGTTACTAGATAATAACTCTATTATTTACTAGGTACTAATTAAAATTACTAATAATATTAATAACTTTTAGCTAAATCCTAAAGAAGAATACCTTAATAATATTAATATTACTACTATACCTAACCTTATAGTAAGATATAATATCCTTCAAAATCTTCATACTAAATTATAATAGTAGTAATAGCTTAGTAATAAGTAACCTCCTACTAGTTATTACTATATTAATATACTTCTCTACTAGAAAATGCTTCTTTCTAACTTTAACTACTCTAAACCCCTCTTATTACTTACCTTCCTAATATTATACTTTTATAATAGAAGTAAGTTTATTTAACTATATTAATAGTTAATCAACTTCTCTTACTATATCTAGTATATACTTAAGTAGCATAATAGTCGTTTTGCTAGATATCCCTAGTTTCAGTTCGTCGTCTTTAATGTTTTAATACGAACTAAGGTTAATAAATAGAATAGCTTCTATATTAAATAAATAGGCTAGGATAATATTACTATTAATAACTTAAGAGTTGTATTTAAGTCTAATACTCCTAAGGTTATATATCTTCTTAATATTATTATCTATAATATAGATATTATTAGAAGTACCTATTTATACTAAGGATTTAAGTAATACTAGCTTGAGGCTATCGTTTATACTTTTAAGTACTTAAGTACCTTTATTACTTTTAGTATTACTAACTACTACTAATGCTTTTTCTATAAGTATATACCTAATTTTATAGAATAAGAGAATACTACTAAAACTTATTATATATAGATATTAAGAATAAGTATATATAAGAACCCTTATATTACTACTTATTATTTTTATTAGTAATATACTTTTTTTTATAAGAAGGTTTTAAAGAAAGTATTTAATATTATTAAGTATTAGGTTTATTATAAGTAGTAAGATTATAGTAATATATATAACTATAGCGTCTATTAGTTTAATAGCGCCATCAAGCTTAATATAAGTAGTAAATATATTTATAAGCTATTTATTACTTTCTAAAGAAATTATATTAATACTATTTACTCTAAGCTAAACTATATCTATAATATTTGGTAGGAGGCTAACCTTCTTATAGTTTATCAGCTTAATAACACATTTGAATTCTTATTTAATATTATTAGCTACGTCTAGTATTATATATATAGTAGCTATTTTATACATAAGAAGACGGGCATTAAGGTAGAATCATATTAGTTCTACTTCTCTTATACCTACTATAATATCCTTACTATTACTAAGAATCTTAACTTAAAATATTAAACTTTTAAGGCTTAGCATAATAAAACTGACTTCTATTAGTATAGTCTTATTATCGCTTTTATATAACTTACTAATACGGACTTTTCCCCCTATACTAGTATTATTAGAATAATTTACTATATTACTAAATATATTAGTAAAGCTAAGATTAAAATATAGTTATATAAAAAATTAGTTAAGATTATTCTACTAAAGATTTAATCCTACTAGCCTATTATCTCCTTTACTACTAAGTTAATAAATAAACTTCTCTCTAAGTAGAATTAATTAGTATAAGAAATCTATTACATCTTCTTTAACTTTCCTCTATATAAAAGTAGTTATATTACTATCTTAATTAATTACTATTATTTAGATTGAGTTACCTCTATATCTTATATTACTAAAGGTAAGGTCTAATAGATAAGAATACTTTTCTAGAAGTATATACTATATCCTAATAATATAATATTTACTAATATAATATATCTATACTTCCTATCTAATATTAATAGTTTATATACTAGTAATATATATTCCTTTCTTTATACCTAGCTATATATTTTTAACTACTTTCCTTAGTATAAGTATAATTAAGAAGATTAGTATGAGAATTATTATTATATTAAAATAATATTTTATTATTTATTCTAAAATTATAATAACTTTCTAACTATTAAAAATAAGAGAAAAGATAGTTTTAAAAAAGCTTATTATATCTATTAATAGGTTTATACCTATAATAATAATTTTTATAGTATACTTATTAATCCTAAATCTCTTAAGCTTTTTAATAAATTTAATAATATTATTATTAATAATATTATTATAAAAGAGGATTAGGAAGAGCTAGCTCATAAGGTTCCTTTTCACCCTCTTAACTCAGAAGAACTCAATATTATTAGTAACCACTTTATTAACTTAGAGTACTCCTAGTAGCTTTATATCAGTTAGTATATTAATAAAATAATACCTAACTTTTAGCTTATTAAAAAGGCTGATTACTAGCTTAAAGAGATAGTTAATAATAATACCTAGCTGCTTATAGATAAAGCTATTAATACTTTTAATACTAAGTAGTATTAGATTTATAATATTATCTTTTTATATTTTTACTCTTTTATCTAAAGTAGTAATCTAGCCTAAATCCTTATATATATTAATAGTTAGGATAGTATAGGTAAGTCCTATATTATTTAACTATTTTATATTACTCTCTTAGATCTCACTTAAAGAGATAATAGACTAGATCTTATTATAATTACTATGCCTACTAGTATTACTACAAATAGTATTTAAAGCTTAACTTTTTATAGTATTTTTTAATTACTAATTTAGGTTTTAAGTTTCTAGCTATTAACTACTACTAACCTATCTAACTTCTAGCTTAAGTAGTACTAAAAGAAGTACCTTATTATTAATAAGAAGTCTACAGTTAGTTTAAATATATTTATATTTATTAATAGTTATTTTTACTAGTTATTCTTTAAGGTTGATATACTTTTTAGTAGTATAAACATCCTTCTTATAAGAGATTTTTATTAACTCCCTCCTATTTATAAGAAAGTTCTTTTTATTTATAAATAGTCTATCTATATATTACTATATAAGATTTCTATTTAGAATACCTACTTTCTATTTAATAAGATAGTTAAACTAAATATTATTATCTACTAGTAGGGCGATAAATAAGCCTAGTTTTAATATATATTAGAATAAGTCTATAACTCATAAGTTTCTATTAAATCTTAGTAGTTACTATCTATTTAATTATATATATTACTATTACCTTATGAAGTATCTATTTTTAATAATATCCTATATATCTTCTTTACTAATACTAAAATTAATAAGTATAACTCTAACTATATAGTATTTCTCCTTAACTTAATATAGATTATTAATATAACTTATTTAAGTTTTAAAGTAAATAAAACTACCTTTTAAAATACTAGTAATTTCTATAAGAAGCTCTTCCTTATTATTAGAACTTAAGTAATACTAACTAAGAATACTTAGATAGAAATAGGTTTCTATAATAAAGCGTTAGGAATAATTCGTAATATTATCTAATAGATAAGTACTATATAGAAAACTAATAAGCTTTTAGCTATTTTTATTAACTTTAATAACTATATTAATAATACTTATATTATAATAGAAGTATTCCTAAACTATAGAATTATTCCTATCTTCTAAATAACCTATAAGTTCTATAGAAATAACTAGGTATACTCTCACACTTAGTTCCCTCTTACTATTACCTATACTATTACTATTTATAAGTTATAAAATATAACTCTTAATAAAACTATACTAGACATTAGTAGTCGTTAGTTCTAGACTGGATTGATCTATATTACTATTTCTTAAGTTTACTTTCTCTCTAGCCTTATATTTAAAGGTCCTTTTAATTATTAAATCTTCTCTAACTATAAGACTAAATCTAATTAAGAATATAACTAAGACGCCTAGTATAAATACTCTAAGTATATCTCTCAACTAGCTATAGAAGTCCTAAACTTAAGTAGTATTAATATAGTAGATCTTACTTTCTATTAATATTATTATAAAAATACTTCCTATAGTTACTCTAAGTATTATAACCTTAGAAGGTTTCTATTAGTAATATCTAACCTAAACTAACTATTATCTACTTTATTAATCTTAATTACTTTATAGTATTCTTTAATTTAAAAAAAATATCTTATTATTAGTAGTATTCAACTTAAGCCGAACCTTATCTACTTTACTAACTACTTTATAGTATTCCTTAATTTAAAAAAAAATATCTTTTTATTAGTAATATCTAACTTAAACTAAACTTTATCTATTTTACTAACTACTTCGTAGTATTCCTTAATTTAAAAAAGATATTTTTCTATTAATAGTATCTAATTTAAACTAAACCTCATCTACTTCACTAACTACTTTATAGTATTCCTTAATTTAAAAAAAATATCTTACTATTAGTAGTATCCAACTTAAGCTAAACCTTATCTACTTTACTAGCTATATTATTAACTATTTTTACTAACTATATTATTAACTATTTTTTACTAGCCGTATTATCAACTACCTCCTAGTATTTCTTAATTTAAAAAAAATATCTTTCTATTAGTAGTATCTAACTTAGACTAACTATTATCTACCTTACTAGTTTTAATTACTTTATAGTATTCCTAATTTAAAGAAAGTATATAGCTACTAAGTATACTAACTTATTATTAAAGAAGAAACTAATTTTTATTGACTTTACTAGCTATATTATTAACTATATCCTAACTTATATTAACTTGAAGAAAATATATTACTATCTAGTATACCAGACTTATTATTAAAAATAAAACTAACACTATCTTAGTTAGTACTACTTATTGCTATTTTATATAATTAGTACTACGTCGAGCTACTTAATATAAGCCTTTTATATAAAAACCTGTAGCCTTTCTTATATTTTAAGAATAAAAAACAATTTAATATTACTTAATATAAGCTTTTTATATAAAGGCCTAGGGCTTCTCTCATATCGTTATTATTCATAGCTTTTGCGAAATAGATATAGACTAGTAATAATAGCTTTACTAAAACTGAGGTTAATACTTTTCTTATATCGTTATTATTTACAGCTTTCGCAAAACAGACACAGACTAGTAATAATAACTTTACTAAAGCTAAGGTTGATACTACTAATGAAGCCTTCAAACACTTATAGAATTATACTTTAGGTTAGAGAATAATATATTAATTAATACTACTATTTATATTTTTTATGATAAATATACTATTTCTTCTCTTACTAGAATTTACATTTTTACTTTTCCTTTTTATTAATATAATTAGAAAAATAATTAATTATATAATTATTATATATTATTTCTATATAACTACTTTAAATAATAGTTATTATATAAACTAGTTTTTATTTTAATTTATAGGATAAACTACTTATTAGTATTTTTATTCCTACTTTTTTTAATAATAATTATTTCTTCTATTTATTATTAAATCCCTTATATAAAAAGAAAAAAATTTCTTTTTTTTCTTCTATTAGTTATTATTACTACTACTACTATACCGCCTACCTTAAGTTTTTTAGACCCTTATAATATTAAGAATATTATTAATATTCCTAACCCCCTTGATGGTAATATTACTAAATCTCAATATATCTTATTATACTAATTTCTATAGTTATTAACTAAGTTTTATGCCGATATACTTCCCGCCTTATTATTAATAAGGATAATTATATAGATAATGTCCTGCCTCTCTTCTTTCTTAATAATAACTTACTTCCTAGCGATAATTTCCTACTTCTTCTTAATAATACCCTAATAAGTAATACCCTTTCTCTTCTTTTTTTTTACTCTTCCCCCTTTTTAGAACCTGATAAATATAAGTAGTAATTACTAGTAAACTATATTTATAAGTTAGTACTAATAGAATTCTTTTAAGTTTCTTAGTAGTATATTATTTATACTTTTATTTCTAGTTTCTACTAGCTAAGTAGTATTAGTACTACTATAGAATTATTAATTCTACCTATCTGCTATAAGCCTGTTTTTAATAATAGAACCTTTAGTACTTTTAGTACTAATAAGAAATAGAACTTACTTATAGTTCTACTATAAGTAAGTAGTAATAAAATATTAATAAGATATAGCTATTACGCTTTTAGCTAGGGTATATAAGAAGAGTATATTATTACACTACTTATTTTTTAATACCTAACCTTTAAATTATATACTAACTACTACTATAATTCCTAAGGCTCTAAGTATTCCTATTATAAATATAATAATTACTACTTATAGTCTAGTCCTAATTAGTCTATAGGGAATTAGACCCTAGTTCTAGTTATATCTTCTAATATACTATCTTCCCCTACTCTTCCTAATAACTCTACCTTACTAAGGTTTACTAGCTTAGACTTTAAGTAATATATCTAAGAATATATTATAATAAGTTAGTTTTAGTAAGTTAGCGTTGAGGTTAATATTAATATCTATAAGTAGGTACTATTAGTATTATACGCTTACGAGTAGTAGTAGTAATAACAATAGTAATAGCAATAGTAGTAGTAGTAGTAGTAATAATAGTAGTAGTAGTAATAACAATAACAATAGTAATAACAATAGTAGTAATAATAGTACCTTTTACTCCTTAATACTAAAAACAAGCTAGCCGACTAAGCTATATCACTATTAGGTAGCCTATTTTAAATAGCCGCTATTATAATTAATACTATCAAATTCTTATTCTAATATCTATATCTTTCCTTAACTTCTTCTAGATTATAATCTTACTAATAATTATTATTATAATTCTAACTTTTATAAAACTTATAAGTTATTATAATTTATAAGTTATAATTATCTATAAACTATTATAATATATAATTAGGATAATTAGGATTAATAGTTAGGATTAGTAGTTAGGATTAGTAGTTAGGATTAGTAGTTAGGATTAGTAGTTAGGATTAGTAGTTAGGATTAGTAGTTAGGATTAGTAGTTAGGATTAGTAGTTAGGATTAGTAGTTAGGGTGGTTTAAGTTAGAGTAATTTAGTTTCACCTTAATTTTACTATTACTAATAAGTATTACTATAATTATAGATCCTATAAGACTTCTAAACTACTAAGATAAATAGCTAGACTTAATAGTAAGTATTCATATTAGTTATACTATACTATAAAATATATATTAACTATATATACTACTATATATATAGTAGTATGCTTTCTATACTATACTAGCGATAGATACCTTATACCTAATACTAGCTATAGCTTAATTGCTATATAATTAGTAAGTAATTACTATACTATAAATCTAGAGTTTTATATAGTATTACATACTATATAATATAATAATAATATAATCTACTTTACCTTAATTTTACTATTACTAATAAATACTACTATAACTATAAATCTTATAAGACTCTTAAGTTATTATAATATATAGATAAAGTTTAAATTAAATATTAGAAATAGTATTAAGGTTAAGGAATATATAATTTATTTATAGATATATATTAATAATTATATCTATAGGGTTTAGAAGTTATTCATACTTTATCTAATATTACTAATATATAAACTAAATCTATAACTTCTATTTAAATATAATAAGGCTAGGAGATCTAAAGGGGGACCCCTTAGGAATTAAGTAAATAAGATTATTATTAAAATAGTACTATTAGTCTAGAAGCCTACTAGTAAATATAGTTAGTATAATAATTACTACTTAGTAATTATTACCTCTCAGGTAGTAGAATTTAACTAATATTTAAAGCACTCCACTTTCCTTACTCCAAGGCTTACCGCTAGAGTTAAGGTATCTTATATATAATAATTAAGAGTCTTATAATACTAAAAAGCTACTAGGCTAAATATATATATTATAATAATTTAATAAATCTTAAATATTAAGATATCTACTAAAAATACCTTTCTTTTAGTCTTTAAAAAAGCTAATTAATAGCTAACTTAATATAACACTTTTTAGATAAAAATTAAGGCTTATAACTTATAAGACTATTTTAATTCTAAAGTAACTATTTACTAAAGCTTCTTTTTAGAATTTCTTTAAGAACTATTTTTAAGTAACTTTCTAAAAGCTAAGAAGTATTAATAAGTTATTAAAATATTTAAATTAAGTATTTTTAAGAATTCTACTCCTATAGGAATAAGCTATAAAGAAGATTAATAACTCTTTATAAATATTACTAAAAAATTCATATAAGAAATATTATAGACTTTATAGAGAAAAACCTAAAAGTCTATATAGCTTTCTATAACTTTTATATTTTAAAAACTTAAGAGTATTAATATAAATAGTTAAACTAAATTTATATAATAATTTAGATCTTTTAATATATAAATAAAGTATTTTAATATTAATATTACTATATAGAAGAAGATATAGTAATATAAGCTACTAATTTCTATAATTATTTTAGTATTATAAATAACTTATATTTCTAAAATACTATTTTAATATATTATAAGATGTTTTAGTTTTCTAGACTTAAGTATCTAACTATAAAAATAGTAATTAAAATATAATTTTAGAAGTAATAAGATATTATATATAAAGCTTAAGTAGTTAATTATATTCTTTTTATTATTAGAATACTTTAGGTTTATAATTTTATAATTTTATTAGTTTTCTTACTAATTAAGTCTTATACGTAAAGTTATATATTTATAATTTAAAGTTATTTAGATTTTATATTTCTAGATAAAGTTATTTTAATTATTATAAAGACGATTTAGTATTTCCCTAAGGTTTTTTTATATAGTAAGATTAATTATAATATTTTTAATATAATAATAGAAGTTCTAACTATTACTTTAAATTTTTAAAGTAATAAGAAATACTTCTAAAGCTTAGATAAACTTTTATACTTTCTGAAGTATAAATTAAGTTATATTTTAATATATTATTACTATATATACCTTTAGTTAGCCTATAAAAGCTAAATATTAAATATTTTAATTAAAGAGAAGATTAAATAGTTATTAG